>VYXC01001194.1:26475-86810 GCA_013397175.1 Platysteira castanea
GCTGACCTTTTATTAAAGGCTGACCTCTTAATAAAGGCTTTCAAAGGACCTGCAGTCCTGCCCTGTTCATTTCACGCTCGGCCGGAGCAGCTCTGCTGAGCCCCACGAGCCCGGCCCTGCAGAGGCAGCGTTCGATCCGAGCCCACGGCAGCCCGGGCAGTTCCCACGCCTGGCAGGAGCCACAGGCGGCTTTCCCCAGCCCAGACTCGCCCAGTCCCTGCCCAGGGGCCTGCGGGTGCTGCACGGCCGGTGCTGGGCAGGCAGCTCCATCCTCCTTGCCCACCGCAGCTCCCTCACAGCTCAGTCTGAGCCCCCAGGCCGCCCCAGGCACACAAGGGCTCTCTCCTAGAGATGCCAGGGCACAACAGGCCAAGCTCTTGGCAGAACACCCCGCTCCTTCCTTAGAGAGCAGCCTTACTTCCATCCCAAGCTCTTCCTAACACCTGAACATGGCCAGGAACACACTCCTCCTTTCAAGCCCAGCAAGAGTCTGAGGCAGTGCCCATGACCACACCACACACTCCTAGGTAAGGGAGGAATTAAAACTCAAGACCTATACTGCTTGTCCCTGCAGGGGTCATCAAAGTAGCATGGAAATCCAGGTATTTGCCCAGGGAACAGGCACAATAAGGTATTTCCTGCTCAGAGTTTTTTGTGGGGAAAAAAAAGCCCCTGAGATTTGTGTTTTCTATCCTCAGTTGCAGTGGAGGAATCTTGACATCTTGTTTTAAGGGCAAGAAAATTAATTTTGGGGCCTTGGAAACCTGCAAAGGGGATAAAGTTCACAGACAGCCTCACTTCATAACTTCGCTTTTCCAGGTCTTTTGTGGCCTGGCTCCTTCACCACCACCACCTTCATCCCAGGAAGGAAGGAATTTCAAGTCAAATCCCCACGGGAAGTCCTTCAGGTCTGAGTTGTCCCACCAGCTTCGTGGTCTGATCCCTGGACACTCTCCCACAAGCGAGTGTGTGACACCCTCAGCTATGAATGAAAAGCTGATGCTCTGTTCCCACAACTGCTCCACTGCACACAAAATGAACCCAAAAGGTAAGGATGGCCAGTCCTCCTGTCTCCAGCAGAACTGGACTTGAAGCTCTCTTACAAGAGGAGTTCCTCCTTTGTTGACCCGGTGCCTGCTGATGGATCAATTTATTTATTAATCTGTTTAATGATTTATTAATTTTTGAGGCTTTTTTCTGCAGTGGTGCTGCTTTAGGGGAGTTCACAGCTCAAGGTGTCAGTGGGGAGTGTTTGCTCAAGCAGGAACTGCAGGTCAGGCTCCCAAGCTCCGTGCTTGGTTTTCCTGGCATCGAGGCTTGTTGCCCTGGTTTTTGCTAAGCCTTCTGTTTTTAACCTTGGAGTCAGATTCTTTCACACAGTTTCATGTAAATAATAGCCAGTGTTTACTTAACGGTATTTTCTGTTTTTCATTCCTTTTGTGATATGACAACTTTGATGAGCACCTTTCTTCTCCAGTGAGATGGAGAAGGAAGTGACATGCTCTCCAATCCCTTGTGGAGTTGGGACGTGTATAAGAATGACATAATGTAAATAAATCCATTCCATTTTCCTCTTTTCTGCTGAACCTGGCAGGTGCGAGAGCGCCTTTATTGTGTCTCCCCGGACACAGAGGCTGTCGATAAACCACATTCCCATCCCTTCCTGCCTTCAGGACAGTGTTGGCACAGAGGGCATCCAGGCCTTGGACACTGGCCAAGTCACTGCCATCTTCTCCCAGCCCAACTGAGCCCCACCGTACGACGTTGTCATTGCTTATGGTTAATTAAGCCATTAGCCATACGGTTCATTAATTAGCTATAAACGACCGTTTATGGTTGATTACCATATCCAACTCCACTAATTGACCTAACTGGGGTGTCAGTGCCCCGTGAGGCAGTGTGGGTCAGCTGAGGCCAGCCCCAGGGGGAGCCTGGCCCCCGTGGCCACGGCGAGCTCCCGCGGGTGCTGAAGCTGAGGTGGAGGTGCACAGTGCTCCACTGTGATCATGTTTATCATGTTTATCATGAGGTGGAGGTGCACAGTGATCCACTGTGATCATGTTTATCATGTTTATCATGTTTATCATGAGGTGGAGGTGCACAGTGCTCCACTGTGATCCCACCACGGGCAGAGGGAGGTCGGGGCCCTGCTGCGGGGGGCTGCAGGGCCAGCTCTGGCCATTGTGTTTGAGCAAGGGCTGTGCAAACAGCACTACGTGCCGGGCCAAGGCTGCCGCTGCCATTTCTTGTTGGCAGCAGGAGGTCGGAGGTTCAGAGGGACAGATTCGGGTCCAGAGTCTATGTGTGAGGAGAGCTGTGACTCACCAGAGTCATGACAGGTGCTGGGGACTGAGAGCTGTGGCCTCAGGAGCAGGGTGGGTGCTCCGTGTAGGGCTGTGGAGCAGGAGGGGAAGAGCAGATTGAGGTGGATGTTGTGAGGAAGAGGGGCACAATCTGCTCATTTCCTTCCCGTGTGTTTGCCCACACACACTCTGCCCCTGCACCAGGTCTGTGGCTGCCTTAATTCCTTCCTCCTGCCCTCTCTCCCCTGGTGTCCCTTCCCATCTGGCTCTTTGGCCTGGACAGATCTCTCTCTTTCCATGGGGTCTGAGGGCACGTTTATCCCACAGGAGCTGAACAGGGTCCTACAGAAAGCCAAGGAGCTGAAGAGATCTCTCTCTTTCCATGGGGTCTGAGGGCACGTTTATCCCACAGGAGCTGAACAGGGTCCTACAGAAAGCCAAGGAGCTGAAGGAGGTGGGGGTGGAGTCCCTGGTGTGGTGTGGGTTCAGTGAGGGGGATGGGGTGCACTGGGGCTGTGTGTGAGGGTACATCCCCCACCTCACACCCCACAGTTGCATAAGTGGTCCAAATACCAGTTCTTTGCAGATGTTCAAACATCCCCTTCTCCGAAAATGCTGTCGAGGCTGCGGCAGCAGCAGCAGGGCTGGGGTAGGAGTGTTTGCTGAGCAAGCAGCTGCTGATTGCACAGATGGGACTCATTAGGCTCCAGGTGGGCTGAACTTTGTTCCAGGAATCACCTCTTCTAACTTGTGCTCCCCTCACCTCCGCTGCCTTGCTTTGGATCCTTCTCTCTGCCATGGGCCAGGGGAATGCTCTTCCTCTGGGCTGTTTATCATGGAATCACAGAATGGTTTGGGTTGGAAGGGACCTTAAAGCCCATCCAGTCCCACCCCCTGCCATGGGCAGGGACACCTTCCACTACACCAGGGTGCTCCAAGCCCTGTACAACTTGGCCTTGGACATTTCCAGGGATGGAGCAGCCACAGCTTCCCTGGGCTAAGTTTTATTTCTGTCTTTGCTGCCTCATGGTTCTTCCTCACAGTTATCTTCTATGTCTTCTGCAGTGCCCTGACCCAGAGCAGCTGGCAGGGTTGCTCAGAGGGCCTTCTGTCCCACCAGACACGGAGTTGGGTAGACTCGACACATTTTTTGGTGCCTGTCCCTGGGATGCTGTAAGGAGGAGGCAAGAGCTTGATATTCAGGGAAACAACTAATTCCCTGCAAAACCAGGCTGGGGGAGTGCAGATGGCACACAGTGTGGATGAGAGCAAGAGGTGTGTGCAGGCATGGGGGGCATGTCACCTCTGCTGGCACCCGGTCATGAGACATCCTTCCCTGTCAGATCCGTGCTGGAGATGCTCCCCCAGCAAAGCTCAGCTGGGAGGCAGGGAAGAATGGAGTAGGAACTGTGGCAAACAGTCAGCTGGGACACCACATCCCAAAAGGAGCTGTCTCCTCTTCCCACGGGTTGATCTCATCTTTGAAAAGGCAATTTCTGAGTAAGGAGAATGCAGGTCGAGGCTGGGGAGAAGTGAGGAGGTGAGGAACTGAGCCCCAGGAGAGGGAGCGGGAGTGCTCCAGGCTGGTTGGCACTGAAAGGGGAAGAAGGGGAAGCCACAGACATACACGTGGCTTAAAGTGTCTTAGGGTGAACGACAGATAGGAGGGCAGGTCTCAAGGAGTGGAAGAGCTCTCTGGGTGTCTGTGGTTTCCACCAGCCTCAGAGAGTCTGCATCTGTGAGGGGTGGTCTGTGTGCTCTCACGCGTGGTAGCTCCAGGGAAGTGGGCATGATGCCCCTCCAGAACTGCCCCTGCACCCCAGGGAATGGGTATCACCATTCAGAGACCCTCGGACCACTGCCCTTCTGGTGGTGCAGGAGGTGTCTCTTTCCACATGTTTCTCAGCCAGTCTGGGAGAATTATCTTCCTTTAAACAAGCAACACCAGGAGATAGTGCATAAAACCATTCTCCACCTTTACATTGCTCCTTAACCTCAGCTAATCTTACAGACCACGACCTTCTAGA
Organism: Platysteira castanea; assembly: GCA_013397175.1. Classification (NCBI taxonomy): domain Eukaryota; kingdom Metazoa; phylum Chordata; class Aves; order Passeriformes; genus Platysteira; species Platysteira castanea. The sequence continues at coordinate 30,806 of VYXC01001194.1, forward strand.
TGTCCCCTGCCTTCCCTTTCACCATCAGAGTCTCCGAGTAGGAGGTGCACGAACGTGAGCGTTTGACAACTGTGAACTGAGTAAGGGGTGAGTTAAAGAAGAAGGAAAGAAAAGACGATAGTTCCTCAAACTGGGAACCCAAACTGGGAATCCTGCTGTGTGTTAGAGCTCAAAGAGCAGCCCCAGGTCCTGCTGTATGTGCTGCTCCTGGGGCAGGGCTGTATCTTGTGCCCAAGAGCTGGGGCTCCCTTCTTGGCTCAGCCAAGAGGACTGCAGATGTAGGAAAATCACTTGAGCAGATCCAGCACACCACTGAAATCCTTCAGGAGATAGTGATGTCTGGGGTTTGGGCTGGGATACTGCTCCCTGGTTTGTCCCCTCAAGCCAAGATCCTGAGTGCTGCCAGGAGCTGGAGCAGGACCTGGAACAGGAACAGGAGCTGGCCACAGTCCCAAACTCCAGGTGCCCCAGCTGGGGGCAATGTCCCTGCCACAGGACTCTGGCCACGGCACATCCTCTGTGTTCCCCCAGCGCCCTTTCTGCTTGCACCTCTTTTCTTTTTGGTCGGTCACCTGTGACCAGGAGAAACTGCACGGCTGGACAACTGAGCAGCCTGTACTTTGGCATTTGTGAGCACAGCAGATGTAGCCCTGAACTGCTCCAGGTGCCCATGGCTCTCCTTAAAACCGGGACAGCTCGACTTGCAATTAATCCTTGAATTCAGCTTGGATTGCTGAAGGTGGGAATAACCTCTGAGCCACCAGCTGTGCCCTTTGATGTGAGATACTCCATGCTACCCCTACGGTACCCTCTGAAGGTGTCAACACCCTGGAATGACAGAGGCAGCTCAATTTGACTTTTAGGGGCTAAACCAGTGCAACCTGCTCCCTTCTTTTGTCTTCTCTCGTTTATTAAGTCCTCTGTCACAGCCAGAGCCTGCAAGAGTTGCTAATGGAAATATTATGCTAATGAGAAAAAAGCTGATGGCTCTTTTGGTGTAAAGCTCTCCCCTGGGAAGTTGTTTGTTGCTGTGCTCTGAAAATCTGTGCTGGCATCCCTCATGGTAGACAAGGAAGGAGACACAGGTTGGTGGCTCCAACTTCCCCGAAGCTGGCTGTCGTTACACAAGCCTGATGACCTTGACTAAAGGCCCCCGTCTTTTCTTGGGGATTTCCCACCTCAGAGAATGTGCAAAGGGAACAAAAATCTTGTTTGTAACAGGATCTCCACAAAGCTTTTCCTGCTGTTTGTTCATGTTATGTCTCCATGGCATGTTTATGAGGATGGTGTTGATGTCAGCGTGGGGCTGTGGGACTCCTGTGAGAGCCAGGACTCAGTAGAAACCTTTGGTTTGATGGAAAAATCCTACTGCTGCAGACAAGAAGCCATTGCCCAGGATAAAGTGGGATGGAAATGGATTGAGGTGAGGGATCAAAGCCCTACAAAGAGCTGGGGTCTTGCTCCCCATTCCTTGGTCTAACCAGGGGAGAGTTTTGTGTTCTTGCCTGCCTGCCAGGGTACCGCAAGGGCTGACTGCTCCCAAAGGAATGGGGACCCCAGCGTGATCCTTGTCCCTCACAGCCTCCATCCAAGCTGAGCAGGATGGGCCCTGGACAACAGCTGGGCTCAGCCCAGAGCCCTGATCTCCTGGGAATCTGGTGGTGACAAGGAACGTCTGGGGCTGGGATCAGATGTGGGGACAGATCTGGGTTGGAGACAGCCTGGGAACCACCAGGCAGGTCCAGGGTCTGGCTGAGGAGTGGTGTCTGTCTGTGGGCTGGGGTCAGGACCAAGAGGGCCGTGGCCAGGCAGAGCAGAGCTGTGGTGGAGCTGGGACCAGTGCTTCTCCAGCATTGCTCAAGCAGGGAATGATCAGCTGAGCATGAACAGCCTCCCGGAGGATTTTAGTGGATGTCCCCAGTGAGGCTGGAAATGAGGGAGGATGGGGTTGTCGGAGCAGGTGATGCCTTTTGGTAAGAGATGTCTCCTGCACAGCTGACTGGTGTTTCTCCAAGGCTTGTTCCCTCTCTCTGCCCCCGGCATGTGGCCCTGGCACTCTCTGGCTGTGGTGTCTGGGAAGACACAATAAAGAGGCTCTCCCACCTGCCAGGTTCAGCAGAAAGGAGGGAATAATCTTTATTATTGACATATCTCACATTCTTATACACGTCCCAACTCCACAAGGGAGTGGAGGACATGTCACTTCCTTCTCCATCCCACTGGAGAAGAAAGGTGCTCATCAAAGTTCTCTTATCACAAAAGGAATGAAAAACAGAAAATACCGTTAAGTAAACATTGGCCATTATTTACATGAAACTGTGAGAAAGAATCTGACTCCAAGGTTAAAAACAGAAGGCTTAGCAAAAACCAGGGCAACAGTGTCTGTCCAGGTTCCACCTGGCAGAGGTGTGGCAGGACCTGCAGTGGGTGACAGCAGGAGGACGTTGGTGGTCAGAGGTGTGCAGGTGGGAGGGCAGAGCCTCTGGTGAAGGGGGGAACAACAGATGTCAGGTCAGGTCCTGCAAGGCTGTGGACACGGCTGTGCTGAGACCCTCAGTCCCTGGCAGTGAGCAGACTCCCCAAAAGGAGTTCATTTTCCTTTCCCACCGCAATTCAAAGGGAATGGCAAAAGGAACAAAAAATTCAAAGGGAATTGCAGTGGAATGAAGCCATTTCTCCCCATACCTTGCCTAGAACGTGACTGATCATTACTGATCATTGTACAACAACAATGATCGTTGCTTCCCGGAGAGGTTCTGGACTCCCCATCCCTGGAAGTGTCCAAGGCCAGGTTGGACAGGGCTTGGAGCAACCTGGGATAGTGGAAGTGGTCCCTGTCAGTGGCAGGAGGGCTGGATCAGGTGAGATTTAACTTCCCTTCCAACCCCAGCCATTCTGGGATTCTGTGATTGCACCTACAGAGTGCAGCCATGCCCCCCCACCTTATGCAACTTTTAACAAAGCATCTGAAGCAAGATTTTTTCTGGTTCCTTCCTTAGTCTTGCAACAGTTTTCAGGAGCTGTTAGAGCCATGTCACACTTCAGCTGGGCTTTGCCATCACGTTCCCCAGTGCCACAGCACCCACATGAGCACAGTGAGGGGACAAGGACCCAGGGGATGATGCTGGGGGGTTCTGGGCGGGTGCTGCTGCATCCCACTGTCCACCCCAGCCCAGAACTCCCTCCCTGGGACCAGCCCCAGCCAGACCTGTGTCCTGAAGCCCCCCCTATCTCTGCCTATGTTTTCTGCTCTTTCATCCCTGCAGCTGGAAATGCAATGAGGATTAAAATGCCAGGGGAGTCTAAAAGCCCTCAGGAGGGGGTTTGAAATCTGCTCAGCTGGGCCTTTTGCTCCCCCCTTCTCTTCTCTCAGAGCTTTTAACAGTCCCAAGACTTTTATTATTTTCCACATTGCAAAACAGTAATTACTGGAAAGGACGAGGTGGTTTGAGAGCCAGGGTCCAGCGGTGCCTCACGGCTGTGCCAGCCCCGCGTGGCCCGGGAGTGAGGATGGGAGGAGCCGTTCCCCTCGGATTTTATCCTGATGAGAACATCTTGACCAGCGAGCAGGAAACAAAATCCTCTGTCACCTAGGAGTGAGAGGAGGCACCAAAAGGTCAAGCCTGCCCCTGGGCTCCTCAGCGATCGCTGGGCAGGGCAGGTGTTTCACTGGTGGTGTGGTGGTCACCAGGGGTGGCAGGAGGAGATGCCCTCCCAGGTCCTGGGGCCAGTATTTGCTCACTGGTGTCATCCTCAGCTCTTGACCTCTAAAGAGTGAAATGTTTGCACGGCTCGTGACAGATCTGTCTTTGAAAAATCTCAAGAGCAGAAGGGAAATTAATTTAACTAGAGTTCAAAGGGTCTCCAATAAAGACTAAGCCTTGCTGTTATTCTAAAATGTTATTTCTATTAATTCCCTTTTAATGCTGCTTTAAAATTACAGAGTGGAAGGGAATGTTGGCCAACAGATTTTTTTGTGGTTTCAAAACAACCACTATTAATCAGCAGGGAATTATATTGGCTGTAAGAGTGTTTAAATGGGAAGGTGGCTTCAACCAGGACACACGTAGCAGTGTGTAGCTGTGGTGACAGATTAAAAATTAGCTATTGTGAAGCTTCCCACTTGGGCAGCGGCTTGGAATTAATGATTCCCATAAATTAACTAACTGGAAAGGGGTTTAGCAGCAAGTGGTAGAGTTCAGCTTGACCCACTGGTGAGCTGACCCTTTTCCCATTCATTTAATGCCCAAATGTCATTTCTGGCCAGAGCAGCTCTCCAGCAGCTCAGTGCTTGGGCACAGCAGTGGGTGGCCGTGCCAGCCCAGCTGGGCTGCCTGGGGCCTGTGGAGGACGAGAAGAGGTTCAGTCCACAATCCCTGGGTCGGATCTAGCAGAGGGAGCTGCTCCAGCCCCAGGTCTGGTGCTGCTGGCACTGCTCCAGGAAGCTGATTCCCAAGTTTTCCCTTCTTGGTGTCTTCCCTGGCTGTGTCTGGGAAGACACAATAAAGAGGCTCTCACACTTGCCAGGTTCAGCAGAAAGGCAGGAATAATTTGTTTATTATTTACAATCTCACATTCATATACACGTCCCAACTCCACCAGGGATTGGAGGACATGTCACTTCCTTCTCCATCCCACTGGAGAAGAAAGGTGCTCATCAAAGTTCTCTTATCACAAAAGGAATGAAAAACAGAAAATACCGTTAAGTAAACACTGGCTATTATTTACATGAAACTGTGTGAAAGAATCTGACTCCAAGGTTAAAAACAGAAGGCTTAGCAAAATCCAGGGCAACACCTGGCCTTCTCCTTTGTGTCCTTTTGGCTGCCCACCTCTGCTCCACGTGCAGCTCCATGCCCGCAGCAAAGCCACTTGCTAAGTGTCCAGCAAAACCCACAGCATCACTGTGCAGCAGGCTCAGAGCTGCTCCCCTGGCTGCATCTGCCAGGACCTGCTCCAGTGATGTCCCCCTGCTCCTTTGGCACCCAGCTGGGAGTCCTCTTACGGTGGTGGAGTGGCAGTGGCTCAGCCCCAGGTTCACCTTGTGCTCCTCCCCTCTTCCTCCCCTCTCACCACAAGGTCTTCTTGACCAGCTCCACCACAGTCGTGCCCCTGTCCCCACCCCAGTGTCCTGCAGGGGAACATCCCTGGATGTGTGCACGGTGTCTCACAGGAGCCACAGCTCCCTCCTTCTGGAAATAAGCCACTTCTTCTCCTGTTCTCAGCCAGCCACATCTCTGGGATGGTCCAGCATCTTGCTGTGGGGACATGCCCCCGTGGAAACTGTCTGGCATGTCCCAGGGAGCGGGACACAGCCACTCTGTGGACAGAAGAGTTGTGCAACTGCCTGGTGCGTGCCCTGGCATGGCACCTGGGGTGCTGCAGGAGAGGAGCAGAGGGTGCTGTGGCCACACAGGGCAGCTGGCACTCCTGCCATTTCTTTCCCAGATAGCAGTATTTACCCGTTGATTCCCACGGATCTTTGGAAAATACACAGGAGGCAGGGTTGGGCATTATCAGGCAGCTCCAGCCGCTCTCTTTGCAAGAGTGTCTTCAGCAGGAATTCACCACCTTCCCCTCCAAAATCCTTTCAGGAATATCACAGCTCCTGGTGTTGCACAGAGTTGCTGGTAATCCTGTTAACCTTTGGGTTAATTAAGCAAGCAGGGATCCTTCATTAGGAGGAATGGCGCTAATTGCGTGTCTGAGGGTGAGTTTTGCATGGACCGCTGGCTGGTGGAGCAGAAACCACTGCTGACTTCAGCAAGGGGGCTGGGGAGTTAATGGGGACCTGCTTGGGCAAGGAGGTCAAGAAAACTGTTTCCTCAGTGCTGCTGGGCCAGCTGGCCTCTGCTGGTGCGGGGGATGTGCACGGGGACAACGTGGGGCAGTGGCACCGTCCTGCAGAGCTGCCACGCAATGCTCGGAGGGTCGAGCTGCTGGCACCTGGCTGCTGAGCTGCCATTAGTTTCCAACCTAAAAATGCCAGTCTGTAATGTACGACCTGGTAAGCAGCTCTGGATGAGAGGCCCCAGCCTGCAGCTGGGCTTAGCACTNAGCGGGGGATGTGCACGGGGAGACACAATAAAGACGCTCTTAGACCTGCCAGGTTCAGCAGAAAGGAGGAAATGCAATGGATTTATTGACATTATCTCATTCTTATACACGTCCCAACTCCACAAGGGATTGGAGGACATGTCACTTCCTTCTCAATCCCACTGGAGAAGAAAGATGCTCATCAAAGTTGTCATATCACAAAAGGAATGAAAAACAGAAAATACCGTTAAGTAAACACTGGCTATTATTTACATGAATCTGTGTGAAAAGAATCTGACTCCAAGGTTAAAAACAGAAGGCTTAGCAAAAACCAGGGCAACTGTGCACGGGGACAACGTGGGGCAGTGGCACCGTCCTGCAGAGCTGCCACGCAATGCTCTGAGGGTCGAGCTGCTGGCACCTGGCTGCTGAGCTGCCGTTAGTTTCCAACCTAAAAATGCCAGTCTGTAATGTACGACCTGGTAAGCAGCTCTGGATGAGAGGCCCCAGCCTGCAGCTGGGCTTAGCACTACAAGCTGGGAAGGGCAGCTTAAAATTGACAGAGAGCTCTTTGTTTGCCGTGTGCGGTTTAGAAGTTAGGCAATACTTAGAAGCAATACTTAGAAGCAAATATTGGTTCAAACAACATCAGCTCCAACTGTCCAGTGGCCAGTTTGGCTCATCCCAGGTAGAAAACAGCATTTTGCAACACAGTCAAAACCTGACACCGAATATTTCTCCTAACCAGTGGGGAAACAGGTTTGTGGCATTTCCTGAAAAATAAACTAAGCACGGTGACTCTGCAGTTGGAGCATGGCCCCAAAATTGACACACAGGTCCAAACAGGGCCTGCAAGCCTGTTTCTGGAAAGCCAGCCACAGCTCTCCAGGTATCTGTCAGGCCTTGGGAGTCACGGGGAACGCCAAGCTGGTCCCAGTCCATCGTCAGCCAAGGCCGTGCTGTCAGAGCTGGCACTCCCACAGTGCTGCTGCAAGCCCCATGCTGACCTGGGCTCCAGGGCACGCGTGACTCCCTCTTCCAGGAGAGGCTTGGCATCAGGCAAGAAGGCTGGGATTTCCCCCAGGTTCTTGCACACGTGAGATAAACCGGCAGAAGCCCCCTGACTTCTCCCTGCCCCTCCTGGGCGCCTGAACACTGATTCCCAGAACGGGTTGGGTTTGAAATGACTGTTAAAGATCATCCTGTTCCACCCCCTGCCATGGGCAGGGACACCTTCCACTAGCCCAGGGTGCTCCAAGCCCCTTCCAACCTGGCCTTGGACACTTCCAGGGATGGCACAGCCACAGCTTCTCTGGGATCCCTGTGCCAGGGCCTCACCTCCCTCACAGGGAAGAATTTCTCCCCAGTGTCCTGTGTCTGCGGAGACACAATAAAGAGGCTCTTACACCTGCCAGGTTCAGCAGAAAGGAGGAAATGGAATGGATTTATTTACATTATCTCATTCTTATACACGTCCCAACTCCACAAGGGATTGGAGAGCATGTCACTTCCTTCTCAATCCCACTGGAGAAGAAAGGTGCTCATCAAAGTTCTCTTATCACAAAAGGAATGAAAAACAGAAAATACCGTTAAGTAAATATTGGCCATTATTTACATGAAACTGTGTGAAAAGAATCTGACTCCAAGGTTAAAAACAGAAGGCTTACAAAAACCAGGGCAACAGTGTCTCATCTATCCCCACCCTCTGGCAGTGGAAGCCATTTCCCCTTGCCTTGTCCCTCCAGGCCCTTGTCCAAAGTCCCTCTCCAGCATTCTTGGAGTCTCTTCAGGCACTGGCAGGGGCCCTAAGGTCTCCCCAGAGCCTTCTCTTCTCTAGTCCTGCTGCCCACACTGCTTTGGATGTGGCCCAGCAGACACTTGGCTGCAATTGCACACTGTCAGCTCATGTCCAGTTTATCATCCATCAGTTCCCCAAATCCTCCTCCACAGGGATGCTCCCCATCCATTCAGGACCCAGCATCACCATCTCCCATCTCCTGAGATAGGCACCTTTGCCACTTGAGTGCCAGTCTCAGCTTCTGTCCCACCCTGACTATTGACAGAAGATGATCTGGGAAAATGTGTCCCCATCAGGCTGCTCTTCCCTCCTTCACCTGCCTTCACATGCGGGGCCAGGACAGGACAACAGCTGGAGCCCAGCTGTCGTGGCTGACCACGCTGACATCCTTGTCATGGGCAGGCTCCAGCCTTCTCCAGGCCACAAACTGGAAATTCCTATTTCTAGAGGGAAGCAAGTTAACTCTACGGAGAAGCCCAAACTCCTGGTGGGTGTGTTTCGCCCTCTTCCCTCAGCCCATCTCACCTCAAGGGCTCCTTTGTTGATTCTCCTTTGTACGGCTCTTCCATTTTCAGGGCATTTTCTCCTTAGTTGTTCAAGGTGAGCTGGGTTTTCTTCACAACTGCCAGCCTGGTGACCCCTGGGAACAGCAACATTAGCTCCAAAGGCTTCCACAGCTGCATAGGAGCACCTCTACGGAAATAACTGCGCCAAAGAGTTGGGTGAGATACCTGTGATGGCAGCTGATGATCACAGCTTTCCCTATTTCCCTCTTTTTTTGGTGTTTTCCACAGGCCCACGCACAACCAGAGCTTGGCTCCAGCCCCGTTCAGCTGCCTTGGCTCTGGGATGAGCTGTGCCAGCTCTGTGGTAAAGCCAAGCCTTCTCCCACACGGCCATGCCAGCTCTAACTTTATCCCAGCTGCAACAAACGTCCTTTCCTTAGGACACAGCCAAAACTCCAGCACAGCCTCATCTCAACCACAAACCGCAGCGCACACACACGGCCTTGCAGTAATGAGGGAGATGTGGAAATAAGCAGTATTACTTTACCTTCTGTTTCACTTGGCATTGTTCTTCCCCCAAGGTTCAGCTGTGTTTATGCATCACCAATGACCCGTGGTTGGGCAGAGGGTGTGTTAATTTGTATTTCTTCATCATTCATGTAATTTTTAGCAGCATCCTCTTTTGGAAAACACAACGGCCGGGATGTGCAGTGTTGCAATGCAACGAACTTGGGATGTGTGACAATAATTGGGGTCGTTCCATGAAGATGTGCACTACGGAAGGGTTGATGTTTCTGGATAAGCGGGACAAAGTCCGAGGGGCACTGACTTAGCTCTGTCCTTTCTGCTAAAGCTGCTCCTGCTCACAGGAGCCAGAGCATGGAGCTCTTGCCTTGAAAGGCAACAAGAATTTCCAGCCTTACTAAAAATTGGCCTTTGCTGTTCAATCTCAGCTTAGTCAGCCAGACACGGGCATTGGGGAATGGGACCAACCACGCACCCAGGCAGCAAGGTATGGGTCTGAGCAGAACCTGTAGAGGGGGGTGCGTGTTTTTAGTGAGAGACAGGACCCCCCGCGTGCCTCAACGTGCATTTTCTAACACAAAATTTGGCAAAGCAGGTGTCTGATGGATGTTCAGGGGAGGAAGTTGACTGCACCATGCAGTTCGTCCCTCCTGGACTCCAAAAAGAATGGCAATTGCACCTGGAGGCCACCCAGGACACTTTTCCTTCCAAGGCTTCCCATGCTGGGCAGTACTCCTCAGAAAGAACCACTTTGGAGATCTGTTGGATCCTTTGGAGATCAAGGCCTGAGCCCTCAGCCCAGGTGGCCTGGAGGACACAGCCCTGGCCTGCTGTCCTTCTGCCATGGGTACCTCCAAGGAAAGCCTTGTGTTGGAAGAGCTTCTTTTCTGCAGGCTGGGCCACAGGAGGCAAAGCTGTCGAAGGAGCATCCACAAGAGGAATTAACACCAGGAGGAGAGTGGAATCAATCAGAGAGAAAGGTAGTAGGATGTGTCTGGGGAGACACAATAAAGAGGCTCTTACACTTGCCAGGTTCAGCAGAAAAGAGGAAAATGGAATGGATTTATTTACATTATCTCATTCTGATACACGTCCCAACTCCACAAGGGATTGGAGGACATGTCACTTCCTTCTCAATCCCACTGGAGAAGAAAGGTGCTCATCAAAGTTCTCTTATCACAAAAGGAATGAAAAACAGAAAATACCGTTAAGTAAACATTGGCTATTATTTACATGAAACTGTGTGAAAGAATCTGACTCCAAGGTTAAAAACAGAAGGCTTACAAACCAGGGCAACAGTAGGACTCGCTAGCACCAAAAGGAGGTGTAGAAGCAGCTCTGGATGTGGCTGGTGATGTTCCAGAGGACTTGTGGCTGGACATCTGGAAATGCAGGAGGCTGCTGGAGTACAAGAGGTATTGCAATCCAAGCCTCTTCCTTTGCCCCTGGATTCACCCTGATGCCATCTGGGAGAGAAGGGAAAGAGAAAGAGATGTGAAGTGAAAACCACCCGTCCCATCAGCACCTCACAGCCGTCCCCTCGGCAGATAGAGAAGGCATTGAGATGCAAGCATAATGTGAGAAGGGAGACAGGAGTGGACAGGTGGGTGGTCCATGGAAAAAGGTCTGGGAACCATGTGCAGAAGTCAAAGATAGTTTGGGCTCTTCCAGCAACTGCTCTTCTATTATTTGAGAGGATCCTTTAGGTTTTCCAAGCTCTCTTCTGCATCTTTCCCCTTCATCTGTCATGTGGTAAAAGCATCATTATCTGGCTAGCACTGTAACTACTTGTGGAATCAGTATGTCCAAGGATTTCCACCAATATTTATGTGCTCAGGTGTCTGTTGTTTCAGCAGCAACTACAATTTTCCAAAATGTCTGTTAGAAGAGGCATTTTGGAACAAATCAGCAAAAGGCTCTGGAAGAACCACGTGGGAGTCTCCTGCAAGCCCTTGTGCCTCTTCTTCCCATGGATGGGGATGTTGCTAAGGCTGCCGTGAGTGAGGCAGGGGTCAGTGAGACCCACAGGAAGCTGGGGATGGATTTCAGTGGCACCTACCAGTCTAGGTGGAAGAAGAGCTTGGAAGGCCACAGCTCGTTGGAGTAAATATAGATGGGAGATCTTTTAAAAGGAGAGGCTTGAGGTGGGAGAAGGTCAGTCCCCCTCCAGCTGCAGTGTGTTTGGAGACACTGGACACAAGAAATTCTGCTCTTCTGGGAAAGCAGGGGATGAAGGGATGAGAAATAGGAACCAGCCATGCTGAAGGAAGTGCTGCAGATGATGCAGAAATAACGGGCGTGTCCAGAAGTGCCTCTTGCTCAGTCACAGGCAGGGCAGGCTCCCGGTACCACAGTGGAGGTGGTCATTGCCTGAGGGCCTCCACCTTCCCTGGATCACTTTGTGGAGCCAAATCCTTGACCTGGCACTGGGCTCCCACCTGTGCTGAAGCCACTCTGGGCACCATCACCACCTGCAGGTCACTTTGCCCTGAGCCTGCTGGGAGAAGGGACAAGAGCCAAGCCAGGTGCTTCCAGTCAACCTCCAGCTGTGTACAGAGTGAAGGCTACAGGAGAAGGACCTGTGCAGGGGGTCTGGGAGATCCTCCCTCCAAGGGTGGCTTGTGCTCTTGAAAGCAAGCTGGGAGCTGGACCTCTCGGCTGGGCTTCCAACAGCAAACCTGTACCTCCTGTTGGGTGGACACAGTGAGTGCACCAGCCCTAGCAGTGCTCTAGGGATGCTGTTAGGGCTCAAGGGCTGGCTGATGTGGGCCAGAGAATTCTGGGTTTGTGTGCATGTGCCAAAGGCTGAAGCTGGTCCTGTACCTGGCAGCAAAGATGGGGACATGAGGGCTGGGACAGCACCACGAAGGCTGCCCTTCAGAAACCAAGCCATGCCCCACTGCCCGCAGGGGGACAGGCCAGGAGTGACACAATCGGATGGAGAAGGTTTGCAGAGGAAGTGGGAGGAGGCTGATTGCTAATCTCAGCATTTCTTCCCAGCTTCATCCCAAAAATTTACCAAAAGTGCAGCGTGATGCTTCCTTCTGTCTGCAGGGCACTTACCGAGCTGTCTGGTCACTGCTGTTGGCTTTTTTTGCCAGATCATGTGTAAGAATCATTTGCTGCCTTTCAGCCCCACTGCCATTGCCAGGAGCACGCAAGGGAGCGGGCAGGCACTCGGTGCTGCGAGCCAAGGGGCGACGGGCACCTCAGCAGCAGTTGCTGGCAAACACACAAAGCTCAGCTCTGGGTCCAGCAGGGACTTTCTGAGATTAGTTCTGGGCAAGGCAGGGGGTGGGCAGCACAAGGAAAATAGCCCCTCCTGCGGCGTTTCAGCCCGCAGGAGGATTCAGATGTCACAACTGGGGAATTTTCCATCTGAAGCCCCTTGTAAAATGCAAAGCGCTTTGCCCTGCCCTGGCTCCTGCCTGCGGAAGGGTTCAGTGCCAAAGTGAAAGGCTTCCTAAAAGTGGGCTGATCCAGGGAGGGGGGCGATTTAGGAGCTATTGAGAAACAAGGAAGGACAAACAGTGTTAGGTCATTGCTTCTGCAAACACAGCCAAGGCTGTTCCTCTATAAAAGGGGCAGAAAGCGGTTCCAGAGCCATCACAGACTTGGAGGGGACAGTCTGTGACCAAGGCTGCCGCACGCTCCCCTCGGCACCCGACCCCCTGCTCCAGCATGAACCTCGCACTCTTCACTGTGCTGTCCCTCGGGATAGCGGGTAAGTGTCTGCTGAGAGCAGCCTTTGAGGGAAGGAAGTCAAAACCTCCGTGGACCCCAGGTTTCCCCCAGGCGAGGCTGTTTCAGAGCTGCAGCATGTGCCAGAGCCAGGGAAAAGCCAGCACGGAAAGCGGCGCTTGCTTCGGCAGCCGTGGGTCCGTCCAGGACGGCGTTCCGAGCCTTACTGCCGGCGGCTTTGGCCCGCGGGCTGCAGGGAGCCCACCCTGGAAGGAGGAGGGATGCTCCGCTCCCACCACCACCGAGGGCAATGCTTGGGACAGGCTCCGCACTCCTGCTGTGACGGGGTGAAGGGAAAATTCATCCTCCGGCCAACTGCTGTGCCGGGAGAGGAGCACGGGCTCAGCCAGGGGGGAGAAATTATTGCAAGACCTGCCTGCCAAGCGTGTGCATGTGTTTGGTTAAACCTGAGGGCAGTGACAATAAAATAGAGCTTAAATAATGAAAGATGCTGTGTGCTTCCCACTCTGCTCCTGCGCTGCTCTGTCCTGCTGCTGCAGCTGCACTTTGCTCGGGCTCCTGCAGATTTTATGCCAAATTTGTGCTGCTGCAGGGCTGGCTCTGCTTGGAGTGATTCTTTCCTCTTTCGCTGCTCACAGCTCTGGCAGACAACGGGCTGGTAGCCATGGCAAGGAGACTGCTGTCTGCACCTGGCCTGGGGACTGATGCCTGGACAGGGAAAGAGGGATTCCCTTCTTGGAGCAGGCAGCAGGTCTCTTCTGATCCCCCATAAAGTGTGGTGGTGATTAATGTCCTCTGGTAGGAAGTGCTCCCTGTGCCTCTGGCATCAGGAAGTCCTTCAGCACCTCTGCTGAATATTCGCATGCAAAGGCCTTTTTCTAATGGTTCCTCCTCTTCCTCCTCTGCATGGAAAGAGACAAGAGGTCACCCAAAAGGTCTCTGACAGTGATCAGGACACTCAGGCTCCCATTACCTTCCCAGTGTTACCAGTGCAGCCGAGCTGACTCCCTCAGGAGGTCCCCATCCACCCTCTGCCCCAGGCAGGATGGTTGCCAGCATTAGGTTAAGGTGACCATGGCTTTGTGCAGCCAAGACTTGAAAAATGTAGGATGAACTTGAAAAACATATGAAAAAAGAGGTCATGGCCATAGGAACTGAGGCTAAGGATTCTCCCTGTGGCCAAATTCAGCACCTCCACTGGGAGGCTCAAAAATCAAGCTGTTTCTGAGATGAAAGAGGAAATGATGCAGGTTAACCTGGAGGTGTTGGATGAAATGTGCCATCAAAGGTTTGGAGGGAGAGAGTGGTGCCAGTGGCCTCTTGGTCTGCACAACCCTGCCTGGAAGGGGCAGAGTGAAGGTGAAGCACAGGCTGGCTGCATCCTTGAACTGCAAGTTTCCAGCATTTCTGGGTTCAGGTTTCTGGAGGAGGCATGAATCTGCATCCACCTGAGGCCTTTGCTTTACTCTGGTCCACCAGAGCAGCCATTCAGCTGCCTGTACTGGTGGGGGGACTCATGGAAGGACTGTGGTGGTGCTATGGCATCTCCCGTGGGGTGCAGTGGAGGAGGTGGGACACAGAGACAGTTCAGGAGATCAGATCATTCTGAGATCTACTCAGGGAGGTGAGAATTGCAGTGCACTGCACACAGCCTGGCCAGCTCAGAGCTGCTCCCCCTCTGGGCTTATTGGCACAGGCACTGCTTCAGTGCTCCAAGTTTTCTCTGTTTTTGCAAAGGCTTGAGCTTGATTTCTATTGAAGTGTGTGGATTTGTTCTCCTCATCCTGTGGGTGTTGCTGTGAGTCCAGGCTGCTTGAATCACGATAGTCCAGGGCCAGGAGTGATCATCCCAGATGTTCCTGACAGTGCACATGTCAGGCAAGGAAGAAAGAAAGGACCTTCCTGCATGGCTTGGGAGATCCTGCACGTGGCCATCACCCAAGGTCGTGACCACATGGGACCAGTGACCTTGTGCTCACAGAGATGCTGTTTCTCTCCAAACAATGCTTTCCTACCTCTCCAGGAGTATTTATTTCTGATTCTTTCTACAGCTCTGTGTTTTGCTGCTCCTCAAAAGCCAAGCATCAAGTGGTGCACAATATCTTCAGCTGAAGAGAAAAAATGCAATAGCCTGAGGGACCACATGCAACAGGAGAACTTTGCTTTCAGTTGCCTGCAGAAAGCATCGTACCTCGACTGCATAAAAGCCATTTCGGTGAGTGGGCAGCAAATTCCTGTGCTGGGATGTTTCAGCAGCCTGTTACACCTGGAGATGGAGCTTCCTTCAGTCACTGGTTGTTACCTGTGATCCCCCTGTTACACACAAGGATCCGGCAGAGACTCTGGGGAGCGTTTTTCCTGCTCTTTGTTAATTGATGAAATCTCTTTGTTGTTTAGAATAATGAAGCAGATGCCATTAGCTTGGATGGAGGTCAGGTTTGTGAGGCAGGCCTTGCTCCCTACAAGCTGAAGCCCGTCGCTGCTGAGGTCTATGAACACAGTGAAGGTACATTTCCATGCAATATTTTTAAGCCAAGAGCTGGTAACTGAGAGTGCAGAGGCCATCCTTTCCACGCAGAGTTCCCACACGTTTGGGTTGGGGGTCCAAGATACTGTCCCTGGCTTCCAGCTCCCAGAGGGAAAGGCGTGGGGGGCAGTGCAGCAAAATGTGAATCATCACCCATGGGCACAGGATCCAGTGCCCCATTTCTGCTACAGTGAAGGGCTCTTGATCCCGTGAGCAGAAATCGTGGTCCTCCTGAAGCATGGCATAAAACTGTGCTGGTCCCAGAGATCTTCTGCTTTCAGTGGCCTTGAACTCTGTGGGTAAAACATGGAGCTAGGAGGCACAGATAAGTTCTGTGCCTTCAGTCATCAAGACAGAAAAAAAATGATTGGGAAGAGGCAACAGCATTACTAGTGGCTGAGAGGGACACCCAGTTGAGATCATTGAGGCAAGAAATGCAGGCAATCCCCTGGAAAAAAGAAGAGAAGCATAAAAAGGGCTCTGTGACAATCCCTTCTGATCGGAGTTAGATCCATGGCTCCATCCCTACCACTCACTCTACCACCCTTCATCTCTCCCATCTTTCTCCTGGGAGCCAAACCAATGCTATTTCCCCACCACATCCAAAGCTCCCAATCTCTTTTGACCTCTTCCCCGGAGTTCAGCCTGTTTGTGGGCAATATTCAGGACCAAAGCAACATGGCAGAGTCATTCCCAATGAGGTAGCTAGGGAAAAGATATTAAATGGAGAGATGAGGTCTCTACCACCCCCAAAACTCAGCCATTGTATCCGTACGTAGCATGTGACAGACTGGGTGAAATTCTAAAGACTAAACACGGAGTTTCAGTCTCAGAAGGCATCCATGGGAAATAACATTTGAGAAGACACTTGCCAATGGAGACTTGCAAAAAGATTTGTTGAAGTTCCTTATAAAACGAGGGCACCTGGAATGTGATAGCATTTTCGGGTCACTTACTGTAAGTTGTAATGTGCAGCATTAGTTCAATACTGGCAGCATAGCTCATGCCCAAGAAAATGAGAAAACCACAAGTGTTCAACCAAATTGCTGATTGTTTGGAAGTGCAGCACTTTGTTCCCTGAAAACTGGGGCTTTGGCAGGATTTGAAACGTTCTTAAGTCCTCTTTTCTCACTGCTTTATTCCTTTTTCCTGCACTGCAGGCTCCACTACCAGCTACTACGCCGTGGCCGTTGTGAAGAAAGGAACAGGCTTCTCAATAAATGAGCTGCAGGGCAAGACCTCGTGCCACACGGGCCTGGGCAGGTCGGCTGGCTGGGTCATCCCCATCGGGACACTGACCCGCCGCGGGGACATCGAGTGGGACGGCAGAGACTCGGGCTCCATCGAGCAAGGTGAGCTGGGCCACGGCGAGACCGGCGGCGGGAGTTAAGCCAGGGCAGGTGTCACGGGGAAAGCGGTGCTGCCCAGTCTGCCGCGGGCATCCAGAGGTAGCTTGCAGGGCACTGTCGTTTCTTGTGGATCCCCTTCTTAACGATCACTTGTTAGTGATCTCTGTGATGTTTTTCGGCTGTTTCTTGATGTTAAAAGTCCCGCTCCTGAGCCAGAAAAAAGACTGGAGACTTCTGCGATGTCTCGTTCAGGTTGTTTATTATTTCTTATCTCTCAGTGTCCGGAGCGAGGACAGCGTGTCCAGCGCTCTGAAGAATTACAGCAGAAGTGACCTCCCAGGAGGCTGTCTGTACCTTTTTATCTCTCTCAGCAAAACCAACCAAGTTTTACAACGTATGATTATTTATCAATCTATTCCAATTAATTTCTACCTCCACCAATACTATTACTTAACGTCACAACAGAAAATGGAAGGAGAGAAAAAGGAGAAAGGAGAAAGGCAACGCCCTTTGCCCTCCATCTTAACTTCTTTCCCTCGTACCTCCATAAATCTAAAACTACAAACACCCAGTGATAAAAATAAGCTAATTACACACTTTCTTTCTACTATTCATTTCATCTCTCAGTGTGGGCAGATGGTCCCAAGGGCAGTGTTTGAAGACGGTATTCTGGGCGCTCTGCCAGGGTCCGGAAACCGTCTGGCAGGGTCTGAACCCCCCTGGACCGTCATGGGAACACTCTGGGCTGCCACATCCCCTCCCTTCCCAGTCCTCCTAAAAGTGAATTTTTGACCAACTATTGCTTCCTTCTCATCCACAGCCGTGGCCAATTTCTTCTCTGCCAGCTGCGTTCCTGGTGTCACCACTGAACCCAAACTGTACCGTCAGTGCAAGGGGGATGCCAAGACCAAAATGTCCCGCACAGGACCTTATTCTGGATATTCTGGAGCTTTTCAGTGAGTGAGAGTTATTTTTCCTTTGGGGAAACATTCTAACCCTGACACATGCAAGTTTCTGTTATACCAAGGAGGGCTGTGTTGGAATCAGGGGTCCTGAGGAGACTGAATTACTTCTCTGCCCTTACAATTTCTTCCCTTCCAGCATAGCTTTTTTGGGGGAAGACCATTGCTCTATGGCTGCAGTTTATGCCAAAAATAATTTGCTGGAACAGGAGATAGGGAGTCACAATGCCTGTTTTTCTAACTTCTCTTCTGTTCCTCCCACCTCCAGGTGTCTGAAAGATGGGAAAGGAGAGGTGGCTTTTGTGAAACACACAACTGTTCAAGGTATGCCTGCAAGATCCCTCATTTCTCCTCTTTCTAGTCCCACCTCTCGCTGCCACTCCATCCTACAATTTGTCTACACTGTGCAGCTTTCATTCCTCTCCAGGCCCAAACCCTTCTTTCATCTCTTGAAAAAAGTTTTGCACATTGTGAACTGACTCATCCTTGTTGACTCATCCTTCTCATCCATTGAGAAATGAGGTTATGGTGGATCCATGTCTTCTTCTCTGAGGTTCTGCTTTGTAGCTGGAAAACCTGCTTGGTGCCATACCTCAGAGCCAGCTGTAATGTGAGCAATTGAGCAGGCCACCCATCCCTCTGGGAGGGATTCTGGAGGGAATTCAGCCCACAGCAAGAGTTCACTAACTCTGTGGAGACCACGGATGTGTCCCTGGCACACCCAGGACCTGCAGTGAGCTCAGTGGAGGGTCACCAAGATGGTCATGGGACAGGGACAACTGTCTTGCAAGGAGGTGCTCTGTGGGATGGGCTTGATCAGCCTAGGGACCAGATTCAAGGGGAATTTTTTTCCCCTTGAGGACAGTGAAGTACTGGGACAGGTTGTCCAGGACAGCTGTGCACTCTCCATCCTTTAAGGGTTTCAAGATCTACCTGGAACATCCTGGTCTGTCCCTGCCTTGACCAGGGATCTTCAAAAGTCCCTTCACACTTGAATTCTCCTGTAACCTTGTGATCTCAGTCCTGGGCTTTGTCTTCAGCCTTGACATTAGTCACCTACTGGCCTTCACAGACCACGTGCAGCTCCTGACCTGCTCAATCCATTTGTATGGTGCTTGTAAACCTATTTGTATCCCTTCGTGCATAAATCCTCGTACTGGTGGGTGAGTTACAGCAGAGGCAGAGGTGATCTCTCTTCCAAAGGCATTGCCTTCCTGTGCCCATGAAGACCTCATTGCAAGGGGGGTGCCTGCAACCTGTCTTCTGCAAAGAATTCCCCCCAGAGCTTCAGCAGAAATAAATTAATTACAAAGCTTCCCCAGACTGGCCTTTCTGTCTGTTTTCATGGTGATGCAACTCATGGTTCCTCCCTTCCTTCAGAAAATGCCCCAGCTGAGAAGGATGAGTACGAGCTCCTGTGTCTGGATGGCACCCGCCAGCCCGTGGACAACTACAAGGTCTGTCACTGGGCCAGGGTTCCTGCTCACGCCGTTGTGGCTCGAGATGACAGCAAGGTCAATGACATCTGGAACTTCCTCTCCAAAGCACAGGTATCACCAAGCTCTCCTTTCCTTCCTCTAACATCCCCTGTCCTCTGGTTTTGATTGCTTTCTCCAGCTTTCCAAGAGCTTTGGTGTGGTCATTTGCTGATTATTTTTCCCTTGCGGCAGGAAAAATTTGGCGTGGGCACAACCAGCACCTTCCACCTCTTTGGGCCACCTGGCAAGAAGGACCCAGGCCTCAAAGACTTGCTTTTCAAAGACTCTGCAGTACAGCTGAAGCAAATCCCATCACTGATGGATGCCCAGCTCTACCTGGGCTTTGAGTATTACAGTGCTGTCCAGAGCCTCCAGGAAGGTAGGCAGGACATCAAACACCAATGTCATGTCAGCATGGGCTGTGTGGAAGAGTTGGCATTGGCAAATACAACCAGGCAAAAGGAACGTGATTTTTTCAGACACAGACTGTATCAACAAAGGAGCTTGTTGTATGAAAACCCAAAATAACGTCATCACCACACTGACAAATAGGGAAAATCTACACAAAGTCAACACAGGAGTGGAAGAGATGGTGGTAGAGATTGGGCATGGTCAAAACTGCTCCTTAGAAAAGCCATTTCTGGGATGTAAAAAGAAGGAACATCCCAGGACACCAGGTTCAGACACTTGAGGGAAATGTCCTTTATTTCCATCTAGACTCAACAAGAATTTTCTGATAGCTTACTGAGAGTCAAACATCCCACAAATGATCTCTGAAACCCACGTAGAATTCACAGTACAACTTAAAGTACTTCACTTCTGTGAAGTGGCATTTATGGAAGGCAGTGAATGGACTTCACATAGCATCAAACCAGATTATTCAAGTGCTGTTTTACAGAAACATAACTAGGCTGTAATTTTCCAGCTCTGTCTGGTCTTACTCTCGTGGCTGTCTGGGCTGTGAAGAGTGCAGAAATGTGGGACATATTACAGGCAGCAATTCCAAGTACTATTATCACGCGGGCATTTAGTGGTTGTGCTGTTTTAGCTAACAGAAATAGGCCCGAATGGCTTGTGTTATGCAGAAATTCACCTTTCTGACCTGTACGTTGATTTTTGAGCCTACTTCGGCTCAAGAACCACCTTTTCTATTCTTGCCAGCCCAGGGCTTCATTAACAAGAGCTCCTTGCCCTGGGCAGCAGCAGGTTGGTGCGTACAGGTGGTTTGTGGCCGAGCCCCTCGCAGCCAGGAGGTGGCTCTGCAGGGCTCATCCTGGTTTTCCCTGTGCTGCCCTCGCAGATCGCGTCGCCCCCAGCCGCAGAGACAACAAGATACAGTGGTGTGCCATTGGCAGGGATGAGAAGAAGAAGTGTGATGTCTGGAGCGTGATGAGCAAGGGGGAGGTGGAGTGCGTTGTGGCAGAGGACACCAAGGAATGCATCACGAAGATCATGGTACAGCTTTTTTCCCCTTTTCTTCACACTGTGAACTTCCCAGATGCTTCTTCCACCATCTGAGTTCTGGAAAGCGCTGGCCTGGGGACGCGCAGCATTTCATGTCTGCACCTTTCCCTTGCAGAAAGGTGAAGCAGATGCCATCAGCTTAGATGGAGGCTTTGTCTACACTGCTGGCGTGTGTGGCTTGGTGCCAGTGGTGGCAGAGAGCTATGAAGGTAAGCACAGCTCTGTCTCAGGGTCCAGGTGGTGGGGAATGGGCTGCTGCCAAAGCGCCAGTTTTATTCTGGAGTCTTACAAAGCAGCTGCAGTGCTGCATCCTGCAGAAATCACAGGATCACAGAACATCCTGGGTTGGAAGGGACCCACCAGGATCACGCGTCCACCTCCTGGCCCTGCACACACACCCCAACAATCCCACCCTGGGCATCCCTGGCAGCGCTGTCCAAAGGCTCCTGGAGCTCTGGCAGCCTCGGGGCCGTGCCCATTCCCTAGGGAGCCTGGGCAGTGCCCAGCACCCTCTGGGGGAAGAACCTTTCCCTGAGCTCCAACCTAACACACGGTGCTCTGAGGCAGCTCTGCTCACCATTGCATGCCTTGTCTTTCCATGAAAGCCAAACAGCCCTGGCGGAGCAGGCGTGGGTAGTCAGGAACTCTGTTTTAATTAGGATGCCCTGGTCCTTTAGCACGAGCCTTGGTAAAAGTGCTTGTTTCAGCTCAGAGGAGCAGCTGGAGGCTGTGCTTTGTTCTCCTGATGCACAAGATGTTACTTGAAATGGTCACTTCTACAACAGAGTTTCTCCAGAAATAAGTGGACTCGATTCTTCTTTTGGATTTGAGATGTCTTTAACTTAACATCTTCTTCTTCTCCCCTCCCACAGATAATCACTGCGAATCAGAAGAAGAACCAGGTAATTACTGCCAACACAGGGACAGAAAACAGTCCAGAGGGCTCTAAGTAGAAAAGTAGATATGAGTCATGAGTGGAGAATAAATGGCCAATCTCCACCCAACGAGTGTCCAGTGCAGATATTAGAATTTTGGGAGATAGGTTTAGCAGTCGGAGGGAACATTAGGGGCTGCAGAAAGATCAAGGTGAAGCATTTGGTAGTGGCAGAGATTGGTGTGGTCACACCATAACAGTGTCAGGGCTGTGAACAGAGAACGAGGGTCTGGGCTGCAGCACGAGGAAATTGTTCTTTCTAGAAATGGGAAGGGGGAGAGGAGGGAAGGGGTTTGTCCTTTGCTAAGGAGAGAATAAGAAATCAGGAGTGGATAAGAAATCCTCACATGTGTCTTGCTGTAGCCTTCTCACATACCCAGGTGAGGGTGGGGAAGTATCAGGGATTATAATTTCCCAGGAGCATGGTGGAAGTAGATGCATCACATCCACAAACCCTTCCATTGCTGCTGCCTGGCAAAGTATTTATAAGCACCGAGTGATTCTGTGCTGTTCATAGGTGCCCTTTCCCAAGTGAAGCCAATCCTCTCTCCAAAGGGATCACAGCAGGATCCTTGGGTCAGGCCTTCATTCTTCTCTGTTTTATCTTCTGAAAGCAACCTACTTTGCTGTGGCCGTTGTGAAGAAGTCTGACAAGGACATCAGCTGGAACAACCTGCAGGGTAAGAAGTCGTGCCACACCGCCGTGGGGAGAACTGCTGGCTGGAACGTCCCCATGGGCCTGATCCACAACAGGACAGGAAGCTGCAACTTCGGTGAGTCCACTTTGGCATCCAGTTCTTTGAGCTGGGAATCTGCTCACAAAAAACTGTTTTACCATCCTTCATCTGATTTTCAAAGTTTCTTGTGCCTCAAAGATTCCCTCCTTGACGGAGGAAATGGAGAAGGCTCTGTTATTTAAGGTTTCACTGAGCAAAATTTTAGGCTTTTGGTGTCTGCTTCAGAGTAAGATATGGCACATCAGCTGCTTTGGGGGGGTCCTTGCTTTCTTTTCACACCTCTCACCTTCCTTTTGGAGCAGCCCAAGAGGCATTCCCAAAAAAAGGGAATATGGGCTGCCCCACAGCAGCCTGGTGCTTGTGCAGGGTGTGGTGTGGGGGTAAAGATGAAACTCAAAAGGGAGGGGAAAGGCTGAGAACAGGGGACAGAGCCTGATCTTCATTCAAGAAACTTAAAGGGACTGATCTGACTGCCTGAGAATTCATTGAGGGTTATGGTCCAGCAGAAATAATTTGGAAACGTTATCGATGTTATCCACCAAGACAAAGTAAGCATATAATTATGAAAAGGAAATCTCTAAGCACATGAAGATATTGGTGTTAGTCAGTTTTATTCTTGGGTTCTCTATCCTCCTGCCATCCTTTCCCACCGTCCCTTCTACCCCAAGAGCTCTGGCTCTCTCAGAATTGCCAAATACAATTCTGCTATCCATAAAGGCCTTGGAGGCTCGGGCTGGTCTGTGTGAGCTGGGAATGGTTTGCAGGGAAAACATTCCTCTTTTTATGCCAAGATAGTGCCTCTTGCACTTGAGCCTTACGCCCTGCTTCATCACAGAATCACAGAATCAGAGAATCACAGAATGGTTTGGGTGGAAAGGGACATTAAAGACTATCCAGTCCCACCCCCTGCCATGGGCAGGGACACCTTCCACTGTCCCAGGGTGCTCCCAGCCCTGTCCAACCTGGCCTTGGACACTTCCAGGGATGGGGCAGCCACAGCTGCTCTGGGCAACAATAACAACAATTATCAATAATACCAGGACCCAAGTTCCATGGAGAAAGCTGGATGCATGTCATTTGTTGCCCACGAAGTCATGCTCCTTCTCCCAGCCCATTTCCAGCTCCCCAGTGAGCGCTAATGCAAACTCGGAGCGAGAACGTGTTATTGAAATAAAACCTAACTTCTCAGGGCAGCAAAAGTGAATTTCTCCTATTCCTGCCTCCAGATGAATACTTCAGCCAGGGCTGTGCTCCCGGGTCTCCTCCTACCTCTCGCCTCTGCCAGCTCTGCAAGGGCTCGGGGGGGGTCCCNATGCCAAGATAGTGCCTCTTGCACTTGAGCCTTACGCCCTGCTTCATCACAGAATCACAGAATCACAGAATCCCAGAATGGTTTGGGTGGAAAGGGACATTAAAGACTATCCAGTCCCACCCCCTGCCATGGGCAGGGACACCTTCCACTGTCCCAGGGTGCTCCCAGCCCTGTCCAACCTGGCCTTGGACACTTCCAGGGATGGGGCAGCCACAGCTGCTCTGGGCAACAATAACAACAATTATCAATAATACCAGGACCCAAGTTCCATGGAGAAAGCTGGATGCATGTCATTTGTTGCCCACGAAGTCATGCTCCTTCTCCCAGCCCATTTCCAGCTCCCCAGTGAGCGCTAATGCAAACTCGGAGCGAGAACGTGTTATTGAAATAAAACCTAACTTCTCAGGGCAGCAAAAGTGAATTTCTCCTATTCCTGCCTCCAGATGAATACTTCAGCCAGGGCTGTGCTCCCGGGTCTCCTCCTACCTCTCGCCTGTGCCAGCTCTGCAAGGGCTCGGGGGGGGTCCCACCGGAGAAGTGCGTGGCCAGCAGCCACGAGCAGTACTACGGCTACACCGGAGCTCTGCGGTACGTGCTGGGCACACCCCGGCTGCCTTGGGCACCCTGGGGCTGGCCACAGAGGGCAGCTCACGGCTGAAGCACAGCCTCGTGTACTCATTGGCTGAGCTACTCCTTTTCCCCATTACACCACTGAAAGTGTTATGGACAATTTTGGCTTTCTTGGGCCAGTCATGTAATGTAAAGTTATTAAGTTGTTAAAAGCGTTTGAATGTACGGGAAGCGGGGCTGGGGTTTCTTATTTTCAGATAANCGTTCATAACAAAAGTACAGGTCTCTATAATATTACACATATGCCACATGCTTTTTTTTTTTGCTTTCTGAAAATTGATGTAAAATGTCCCCATTCTGTAAAACTCATGTCCTGGTGCCTCCAGGCAAACCCGGAGAGACAAGCCCTCCCACAGTGGCAGAAGTGCTCCCTTTTTACCATAAATAAAGAGTGTAAAGTTTCAGATATGTTTAAAATATTTGTGGCAGGGCTCCTAGACCTGGCTGTCCTTTGAGATTAATTGTACAGAGTAAGACTCAAGTCTAAATCAAATCTGTGGGAAAGGGACAGGATTCAAGGACCCACAACACTTGCCTCTTTTTCTACTTCCCAGGTGCCTGGTTGAGCAGGGGGATGTGGCCTTTATGAAGCATTCCATCGTTGAGGAGAACACTGATGGTATGGGCTGCCCTCCCCATCTGCATTATTGCTTAGGTGGTGTTGAGGTCAAGATCTCTGAATCTCCAAACCCATTCTCTTACAGGCAGAAATACAGAAAGCTGGGCCAAAGATCTGAAAATGGACCAGTTTGAGTTGCTGTGCACTGACGGGCAGCGGGCAAATGTCATGGATTACAGGAGATGCAACCTGGCCAAAGTCCCTACCCACGCTGTGGTGACACGTCCTGAGAAAGCACAACAAGTCCGTGAGCTGCTGGAGAACCAAGAGGTTTGTAGTGCCGAGAGTGGAAGAAATATTGTGGGGTTGCTCTGATTTTCCCCGAGTCAGCGTAAGGTGGAAGATTTTACCTCACTGCTATGGGGTGACAGCCTTGTCCTTTGGCCTCCCCCTTCCTCCAGCCCTTCCCAAGTGCTCTTTCTCCTCTGCCACCTTAGCAAACACCCCTTTAGGAAGCAGTGGCATTGCAGCAGTTGCTGCTGTCACACTCTACTTGTGTGACATGAGTTTATCACCTCCTTTCCGGGCTCTGCTCTTGCTGGGGCGTTTCAGAAACTCCTTTATGGTGCCTGGTCTGTGCCACAGCTGGGTTGGGCTCAGCCCCAGCAGCAGCAGCCTTGCTGCACACACACAGTCCTACAGCCACTGGGGTGACCATATGCAGGCTAAACCATCTCTGGTTCTCCCTGCAAACATTAATGTTGGCTCCACCACCAGTGTCTGGTGAGAGGTGCTTGGGTCCTTTTGCTTCTACTCATGGTTTGAGTTACAGGACCTGCTGGCAGCATCTCTGCCCACAGGGACATGTTAAAATTGGGGGAAAAATGTGCCTGCTGGTGAGCGATCCCTCCTCTAAGCATACAGACAGAAGGTTCAATCCTAAATTTCTGAAGCCTGGCTTGGGGCTCTGCAGGCTGATGGTGAAGAACCAGGAGAAAGATCTAGGCCAGCTTTCTACTTCTCTCCTCTTCATGCCTTTATTTCAGAGACTGTTTGGAGCAAAAGGAACCAAGAATAAAGATTTCAATATGTTTGCATATGAAACCAAGGACCTTCTGTTTAAAGACCGGACAAAGTGCCTGGTCAAGCTCCGTGATGGAATATCGTACAAGGAATTCCTCGGAGATAAATACTACGCTTCACTTGCCAGCCTCAACACCTGCAACCCATCAGGTAACTGGAACAGCCCCAGAGGAAGTCCTGAATTGCAGTTCTTACCTTGCAGGCATGAGCAGTTTCTTCTGGGACTGTCCATTCAATGCCTTTTAAGCGTGAGGATGTCAATATTCTTTTCTCAAAGTTCTTTGGGTGAACTGAGAACAGACTTAAAATCTGCCGCTCCGGCAGCAACGTGAATTAAAGACTTTCCTTTAGAAAATACAGACTTTGAGAAAGGGCACAGAGAGCTCCCCGGACCCAGCGGTGTGGGTTCAGCGGGAACCAAAATAATACCTCTTTTTTTGTGGCACACCGTGACATCGTTGGCAGGGCTGGGTGTGCGCTGGTGGGACGGGAGTGTTTAAAGGCAGGGCCTGAACTTCTCCCTGTCCTTTCCCTTTCCAGATCTTCTCCAGGTGTGCACCTTCCTTGAGGACAAGCAGTGAGATGGGAAGGATCCTCGAAGTGGGGGAGAAAACCTCAAGCCATGACTCCTCTCGTGCCCTCAGCACCGAACACTGACCCGTGGAGGGCCCTCTGCCTTCACTGCTTTCTCTGCCCTCCCTCATCACTCTGAAAGTGCCTCTTTGACACTTTACAATTCTCTGCTGCCAGCACAGCAAAAAATAAAATCTCAAATCTAAACGGGCATCCTGAGATTTTTCCAAATGGTCCTTTAGCCCATTCCTTCCTCAGTGCCTCTCACAGTGACAGATACCAGCATGGCTGTTGTCACTTATTGCTGCCCCTTAGGGAAATTTCTTGCACCATTTGCCAAAGTAAAATGGATTAGATATACCTTAGAGCCTAATTAACAGATGCTTTGTACTCTCTGTGCTTTTGCTTTGCCCAGATTATCTCTGGCAGGTGGTGGTTCCCCAGTGTGGTTGGGACTCAGGAAGAGGGACAGTGTTTGTGTCAGGGAAGCTGAAGGCTGAAGAAGGAAAAAAAACCACCCCAAACCAAAATAATACAGTGGGAGTAAGATGTGAGGTGTGAACAGAAGCTGCTCTGTCTCAGATCTCAGCTGGCTGGGTCCGAGTCCCTTCCACCAGGCAGGACTCACTGAGCACATACCTGTATTGATGGGGAGAGCCCAGGCTTGGGCCTCCTTTCTGCAAAAATCTAGGATTTGCTCAGAAATGTGTTTGTTTTGGTAGTCCGTCTGATTCTGTGCTGCTGACCTGAAGACAAACATGTCGTTTGTTTTCCCCGATTCTAATCCGCAGTGAAAATAAAAAGGTGGGACCAAAAGGGCTGCTGAGGCTCCCTGCTCCAGAGGAACAGCCTGGGCTCACCCAGGGTGTCCCAGTCCTGCTGTCAAGGCAGGCATGGAAAAGCTACAGAGAGCACAAAGCTCCTGGCTTTGGGGGCATGAATATTTTGATGATTTTTGGACACATATGGTAACTGTGGTGAGGAGTCCACCAGCCTGACTGAAAATCTCCTTGGATGGCAGAAATGCAGAGTGTGACAGGAAAGGACGAAATGTAGTCCCTCAATTTATGTAGGATGAATACACTGGACAAGAGGCTTTTTAACCCATTCCTCAAAATTAGCAAAGATAAAGAACCAGTGCCTCTCACACTCTGTTTCTACAACACAGTACAGCTACAGTTAGAAATCTTTCCCCCAGAAAGCTTCATCATGTGCATTTCATGGCAGGTGTAAGCCCTTCTGTCCCATAAGCAGAAGGCATGGACAAAAGGACCCTCGCTAGAGGATCACTCAAGCTGGAAGGGACCTCTGGGGATCTCCAGTCCAATCTCCTGCTCAAGGAAAGCAATCAACCAGGGTGCTCAGGGCTTGACCTCTAATGGTGGTGACTCCACAACCTCCCTGGGCAGCCTGTCCTGCTGCTGGCAGCCCCCAAAGGAGGAAATTCCCCTCATGAGTTCCCTCATGAACCCACTCCGAACCTGTCTCATTTCAGTGTATTCCTGCTACTCCTCATCCTGCACCACTGTGGGAAGCCTGGCTCTGCTTCCCGATGCCTGGTACAAACGGCCGTGTCTTCCTGGGGCAAAACAGCCCCATGGAATGCCCAAGGTTTGGGGCAGAATGGCTGGAAAGCTGGGAAAGGCCCTGGAGGTGCTGGTGACAGCGGCTGGACACGAGCCCAAGTGTGCTCAGGTGAGCAAGAGGCCAGTGGCCCCTGGGCTGTCCCAGCCATGGTGTGTCCAGCAGGCCCAGGGCAGTGACTGTCCCTCTGTGCTGCGGCCTGTGAGGCACCTCCAGTCCTGGGGACAGTTCTGGGCCCATCAATTTGGGAAGGACATGGAGGGGCAGGAGTGTCCAGGGAAGGGAATGGGGATAGGGAAGGGGCTGGAGCCCCAGGAGCGGCTGAGGGAGCTGGAGGGGCTCAGCCTGGAGAAAAGGAGGCTCGGGGGGACCCTCTGGCTCTGCACAAGTCCCTGACAGCAAAGGACAGGATGAGAGGAAACGGCCTCGAGCGGGGCCAGGGGAGGCTCAGGGTGGATACCGGGAAAATTCCTTCCCACAAAGAGCTGTCCAGCCCTGGCACAGCTGCCTGGGATGTAAAAGCCCTGTGGATGTGGCACTTGGGGGCATGGCTTAGTGGTGGCCTTGGCAGCGCTCGGGGAGGTGTTGCACTCGATGGTCTGAAAGCTTTTCCAGCCTAAACCATTCCATGTCTCTCCAGGCTCCCTCGGGAAATGTTGCACTCGATGGTCTGAAAGCTTTTCCAGCCTAAACCATTCCATGTTTCTCCAGGCTCCCCCGGCGAGCCGCTGCCTCCCCAGCCCCTCACGGGAGAACTACATCTCCCATGAGGCCGCGCGCCCAGTCCTTCCCGGCGTGCCGCGGGGCCGGAAGCGGAAGTGTGGCTTGGCCACGTGTGCGAGCCATGGCGGGCGGGCTGGAGCCGCACCTGGAGGCCCTGCGGCGGGAGCTGCGCGGTCCCGCCGTGCTCTCCGTGCTCATCGCGCTCATCGCCGTTGCCATCACTTTCCGTGAGTTGCAGGAACCTCCCTTTACCCCCGCCCCGCGGCCTGCCGGCGGCCAACGCTCGCTGAGGGGGCGCCGGTGCCGCCAGCGGCGGGCTCAGGTGTCCCCTTCTCCTCCTCATCTTCCTCTCTCCCGCAGTGATCTGGCGGTTCGTGCAGGGCAGGAGGAGCAGCCGGAAGGCCGTACTGCTGCTGGGCCTCTGCGACGCGGGGAAGACGCTGCTTTTCGCGCGGGTGAGCGGGGCGGGGGCTGCCCGACTCCGGCCTCTCGTACGGAGGTGAAGGGATTCCCTTCGGTTCGGTTTTTAATCTTTTAATGAAACTTAAAAGTTGGGGTTTGTAGATGTAAGGAGGGACGGAGACCGAGTTTTGTCTACTACGGAGTGTCAAAAGAAATTGGCGTTTTGGTTTGAATTTGTCAGAGCAAAAGGCTTAGCGATAGTTGGCCTCATCGCAGCCTGCAGCTCCTCTCGAGGGGCCGTGAAGGGGCGGCTCCAATCTCTGCTCTCTGGGACCAGGCACAGCACCCGACGGAGCGGCTGGAGCAGTCAGGGAGGGTTAGGCTGGATCTCAGGAAAAAGTTCTTTTCCCAGAGGGTGGTCGGGCACTGGACAGGTTCCCCAGGGAATGGGCACGGCCCCGAGGCTGCCAGAGAGCGTTTGGACAATTCTCTCAGGGACAGGGTGGGATTGTTGGGGTGTCTGTGCAGGGCCAGGAGTTGGACTGATGATCCTGGTGGATCCCTTCCAGCCCTGGATGTTCTGTTCATGTTGAGTCTGACAATGAAAGGGGCACAGCCGTGGTTACCATGGTCTCAGCTGGAAAATTCCGAAGGATTTGCAGGCACACTCTCTTCCTTCTTGTTTCAGTGGAGATTCACCATATAAATAGATAATTTTTTCCCTAATGACCATTTTTCAATTAACTGGGGAAAGTAATTTCAGCAGTAGTTTCCTGCAGGAAATAGAGATCAGCTCTCCGATGCCCATCACCCCTGTCAGACTATTCCAGTTTCTGAGTAGATTAAATGTGATGCTGGTGACAAAGAGCCTGATTTAGGGCTCGGAGCCTCTCAGGCTGTGTTTGCTGAGGCCTGCCTGTTCCTGCAGCTGCTGTCGGGGCGGTACCGCGACACCCAGACCTCGATCACCGACAGCTCCGCCGTGTACAGGCTCAGCCACGACAAGGTGAGTGCACAGCCTCGGCCCCCCTGATGCCTTCTCCCAGCCACCCAGAAACAGAGACCAGACAGGAGTAAGGGAATAAAGGCAGGGATTTATTTGAGAGGCCTTCAAGGTACACCCTGGGGAGCCAGAGGCTCCTTCCATAAAATGGACCCCAAGGTGGACAACGAGTCACGAGTTCTTCACACTGATATAGGTTTGGGTCATTTGCATCTCAGCATAAATTCACCAATTAAAACTTTAGCTCTCTTCAATTTCTCCACCTCTCTCATGGCCCCAGTTTACACCTTTGGGCCTAGGCCAGCCCGAGTGTCCTTGAACAGCAAGCTCAGAGCAGCTTTGTTGTGTCTGTCTGGCCTAAGAGAGCAGCTCACGAGCTGCAAGGAACTTCAGAGTCACACACCAGGCAGTACAGGATTTGAAAAATATAGAAATTAAAACCTAAGGCGTCACCCCCTTGTCTGCTCCCTCTGCTAAACCTGCCCTGAGCTGTTGGTGCTGCTCAGGCCCCAGTTTGGTCCCAGTGGAGGACAGGACTTTGCCAGGCAGTGCACGCTGAGGAAGTAGAGATGTACTGGGATGTGTCAGAGCCTGCTGGGCTCCACAGGTTCTTTTTGCTTTGCTTGTCAAACAGTGAAACCTTTCTGACTGAACACCACACCTGGGGGTTCAGCAGCGTGCTTGGAGCAGGAGGGAGAATCTGGGGGGTGTTCACTGTTCTGTTGAATTGATTATTTCCTCAGCAGCAATTTCTGTTTCTCCCAAGAAAACCTGAAATGAAAAGCTTTATCGAGTTTAAGCAGAGGCTCCAGCTGCACTTCAAATGGTCTCAGAAAGGATTTTGTTATTTTTAGGTCCTGGGCTGCCACAGACTTGGGTATTTTCAGTTTTTTGCCAATTCTTCCATTCTGGAAATCTGTTTCTTGTGCTGGATGCACACGTGGCAAGGGAGAGCAGCACCTTAACTGCTGGTGAATTGTGAAAGTAGAGGGTGGTTTTGTGGCTTCACCTTCTCAGTCATTATTAACAGCAGCCATAGTAAGACTACAGACTTGGTAAAAGGATGTGCAGGGTTTTTAAAAAGCTTTTCCCATTCTTGTGTCTCTTTAACTGAGCAGGCAGGTATTTGGAGGGGGTGAGGCAGTGGAATGCTGCAAGGCAGATTGCTGCTTTTTTGATTTCCAAAGAAATCCAAGAGCAGGGGGCAGGAAGGGGCTCCTGCAGCCTTATCTTGAGAGCAGTGACGTGGCCCTGCCTGGCCCTGGCTTGGCTGTTTGTTCTCTCCCACGTCCTGGCTTTGGCCCTTTCCTTTCCTGGGAAGGGAAACATTTGCAGCTTTCAGTTAAAAAAGGCTCTTGCAAAGGCATTTTTGTGTTATTCCCAGCGAAGTTTGGTGTATTTAGGGAGACTTGGTGTGTGTGAATGGGTGAGGCTGTAGGTTTATGTTCTGTGTCAGGGGCAGATGGGATTGTGCCTTCAGGACACAAATCTGGGGTCAGACTGGTGTTCCCCAGTCGGAGATCACAGGAACCCCTGGATCAGGTGGTGGTAATTCCTTCTTGCTTGTGTTCCAGAGCACTAACGTGACCCTGATCGACCTTCCAGGCCATGAGAGTTTGAGGCTGCAGTTCTTGGAGAGGTTCAAGGCCGCAGCCAGGTAAGTTGGAGGGGATCAGCAGGGAAGGAGGGGACAGGTGATCCTTTGGAAAGGGATAAACCAAGTGACAGTGCTGGGAATGCTGTGAGCTGGGCTGGTGGTGCCCCGAGAGTCAGAGCTCTGCTGTGGGGTTGTGCTGGTTCATTTTTACTTTGCCTTCATAGAATATCTGGAGTGGGAAGGGACCCACAAGGATCATCAAGTCCAACTCCTGACCCTGCACAGGACAATCCCTGCGTCTGGGGAGACACAATAAAGACGCTTTTGCACCTGCTTGGTTCAGCAGAAAGGAAGGAATTGACTTTTATTGTTTAAATTATTTCATTTTTATACACGTCCCAACTCCACAAGGGATTGGAGGACATGTCACTTCCTTCTCAATCCCACTGGAGAAGGAAGATGCTCATCAAAACTCTCTTATCACAAAAGGAATGAAAAACAGAAAATACCGTTAAGTAAACACTGGCTATTATTTACATGAATTTGTCTGAAAAAATCTGACTCCAAGGTTAAAAACAAAAGGCTTACAAAAACCAGGGCAACAAATCCCAAAAATTGCACCATGAATTTCCTACTTACCTGTGCTTGTAGTGCACCAGAAGGCAAAGCCACTGCAGCAGGGAGGTCTAGGGGATATCCTGGGGCAGATGGGGAGGATTCCTGCTGGAGCTGGCCGTGGGGTGTATTTCAGCCAGCACATGTTGCAAATCTGTGCTTGGGCTGGGTGAAACAGATGTGGAGATCTCAGCCCAGGCTGGAATACTTGCAGGGGAACTGCAGAGCATCATCCCCAGCACGTGTCCTTCCCTCTTGCCCCAGAGCCATCGTGTTCGTGGTGGACAGCGTGGCCTTCCAGCGGGAGGTGAAGGATGTGGCCGAGTTCCTGTACCAGGTGCTGGTGGACAGCACCGTGCTCAGGAACGCGCCCGCGCTGCTCATCGCCTGCAACAAGCAAGGTACCCTGGTGTGTCTGGGGAGACACCATAAAGAGGCTCTCACACCTGCCAGGTTCAGCAGAAAGGAGGGGAATGACCTTTATTATTGACATATCTCACATTCTTATACACGTCCCAACTCCACAAGGGATTGGAGGACATGTCACTTCCTTCTCCATCCCACTGGAGAAGAAAGGTGCTCATCAAAGTTCTCTTATCACAAAAGGAATGAAAAACAGAAAATACTGTTAAGTAAACATTGGCTATTATTTACATGAAACTGTGTGAAAGAATTTGACTCCAAAGTTAGAAGGCTTAACAAAAACCAGGGCAACACCCTGGGGCTGGGCCTGGCCAGTTGTGCAGGCCAGGGCTTCGTGCCATGGCTGCTGAACTTGGGAGTTGGGATTTCAGCAAAAGGAAGGCTGGAGTTTGGGTTTAAACTTTGACTGCTCAGCAGGAGCGTTTGGAGGACTGCTTGGGAAAGCTGCAGCTCTTCGGGTGGGTGTAAGTAAGGCAGGTGGCTTTTGTGTGGCTTTTTGTTCCTGCTTGCTTTGTGCAGAGCTGTTCCTCAGTCTCCAGGCAGCAGGAAATAGGATCAGCTGGAGCATGATGAACTCTATCCCTACGCACTCGGCAGCTTCAAAGTTAAAACAAGTTGTTCAGCTGCCAACGTTCCATGTTTTCTCTGGAGTAGCCTGAACATCCAGCTACTGGAAAAGAGTTGATTTTCAGATCCTTACAAGTTCTGCAGTGAAAGTGTGGGTGCCTCCATAACAGTTGGATGTTTTGGGGCAGGATCAGATCTGGGGTTTGTAGTTATTTCCTGCACTAACTGAGGAGCTCCTTGAGGCCTTCCTGGCTCTGTGTGCCACGGGTGGACGGCGCAGGACAGGAGGGAGTGCTGGTGCATCAAACCCATCCTCTGAAGTGAGCAAGAAGAAATTTATTCCCTGCGTTGTATCAGACTGTTGCGTTGTCCCCATTCAGGCCTGTGATCCCAAAGCTCATCCTACTGCAGGCACAGCTGTCCTTGTCCTGGTAGCTCCAGTGACACAGTATGAGCTGGCCTTACTTCAGGAGGAGGGACCAGGTTCTGAATTCTGACAGACAACCAAAGAGCTGATTTCGTGTTCTTTTCTCTGTAGATGTCACAATGGCAAAATCAGCAAAACTCATCCAGCAACAGCTGGAGAAAGAGCTGTAAGTATGGAATGGGATCTCAATCCCTCTGAGCTTTTCCTCTTGTCCTTTCTCTCTTCCCTCAGTGCTCAGGGAGCTCCCTTGAGCTGTGTCTGAGTTCCCTGTGGAACTGGGAACAGTCTTTTCGGTCTGGGGTTTGGCAGTGCTGGGTTTACAGTTGGATTCCATGGTCTGAGAGGGCTTTTCCAAGCTAAATGGTTCCCTGGATCTATAATCCCTTTGGCCAGCAGACGGCAGCAGGGGCATTTGTGCTGTGCCTCTTCCAGGCTGGGTACCTGACCTGGTTTTTTACGGAGGAGTCAGCTGCCCCATACTCACATTCCCCAGGAAAATAAGGATTGCTTGTGCTGATGTTGAGCATTTGCCAACTACCTGTGTGTAGGTGTTGGATTCCTACCATGCCCTGTTAGGCGGTTATTCCAGTGTTTGCCATGGATAAATTGGGATGAGGACATCATCATCATCATCTGACTTTTGGTGTCCTTTATCACAAAACCAGACCTGTTTGAACCCCTCTCCTTGAGCACCCTCCTACTCCCCTGAGCACTTGTGCCTCCCAACAGCAGCCACAGGCCCTGGCTGAGCCTCACAGGGCAGTGCTGGGCCTTGTGTCCTTGGTGTAGCTGGCACCCTGCTGGCTCTGCATCCCAGACATCCCCGAGCCATGGTGCAGGTGATCCTCCCCTGGTGCTCAGTTCCTGACCCTCTCCCTTCTCTCCCTGCAGCAACACCCTGCGGGTGACGCGCTCTGCAGCCCCCACCAGCCTGGATGGCTCAGCCACGGGGGGCCCTGCCCAGCTGGGGAAGAAGGGCAAGGACTTCGACTTCTCCCAGCTGCCCATGAAGGTGGAATTTGTGGAGTGCAGTGCTCGAGGCAGCAAGGGAGAGGAGGGAGAGGCTGACTTGGAGGGCCTCGAGAAGTGGCTGGTGAAGGTGGCCTGAGCAGAGATGGACAGGGCAGGGGGGCTGAGGGGAAAAACATGGTCTGGAGCACTCAAATCTCATCTTGATGGAAAAAGAAGGAACTTCAGCTGGAAGTCAGCGCTGTGGTGTCTTCCTCTGCTGCTCATGGGCTTGGGAGCGACGTGACAACTGCTGGTGTGATTCCCTCTGACTGTCCCTTCATGCTGCAATAGTTTTATCCTCTCCCCTCTTCCCTTGCTCTCCTCTGGGCTGCTGACCCTCTGGGCTTCTCTTTTTCCTTAATCTTCAGGCTTTTTATTTGGTAGTTGCCAAGCATATTAGGAAGGAGTGCACTGGCAGGTGAGTTTTAGAGATTGGAGTGTGCCTGTTGATCCCTGCCGTGGTTTAGACCCTCTCAGAGCCACTGACCACCTTATGGTCGGGGCTGCTGGGGACACTGCACAAGCTCCCCAAGTTGTGCAGGCATTGAGAGAGTATAAAAAGCTGGTTTTCTCTTTGTCTCTACCTTTGCATCGTTCCAAACTGGTGCAGCCTCATTTCTGTGGGGCTAGAGGAGTGCGAGATGCCCAAACCAGGCTGCCTGCCCTGCTTTACTCCCTGGGAGTGCCCAAGTCTGGTGATTTCCTCTCTTGATCAGCTCCTGGGAGTTTTTCTTCAGCTGAGGGCTGTGTCCCCATAGCTTGTTTTACTCTTCTCCTTCCAGACTCTCCTCCCAAAGCCACCAAAGAACACTCGTAAGAGTGGCAGGGCTACAGGGGCTCCTGGCATGAAACTGGGAGATGGGCACCATTTCAGACCCATACCTGCATCCAGTGTGGGACCTGTTGTGCCAGGCACTTGCTGGGCAGTCTCCTGCTGCCTCCTGCCCCCGTGGCTGCAGGAACATCTGTCTTTGTGTGTAATTAATCAGCACTTGTGGCAAAGTGAGAGGGAAAGTCGAGGAGCTGCCAGCACGTGGGTGTGCTTCCTCCTCCTGATGGAGATGCTCGAGGAAGGGGGGAAAGAAATGGGAGGTTTTCCCAGTTAGTGTCTCACTGCACATTGCAGAGTCCTCATGCAGTGACATTTTCCCTTTGTTTGTGGCTTCCCCTGTTGTTTTAGGGTTGAGGGAGTGGCTGGCTTCTGGCAGACCCTTTTTGTAGTTTGCAGCCCCCTCTCCCCCGTGGTTTGATGCCTCCTTCATCACTCAACTCATCTGTTGTGTTCTTTTCCTTCTCTGGGGCTTTCCCTGCCTCCCTGCAGCATTGCCAAGTGTTGGGAAGAGCAGGAACAGCCTTCAGCAAAGCCCTGTGCCTGCAATGAAGCTGCTCCTTGCATTTCCAGCCTCGGGAACCATCCGTGCAGGACGTGGGGAGGGTGATATTTACCAAATGTTACATTCTTCTGTTTCCTGCAGGCAGAGTCCTGTTGGAACATGTTTGTTATGCTTTGAACTCCTTTAGCTGGAGGTCTTGGGCTGCCTGCTTCGAATCCATAATGCTGAAGTGATTTTGGGCAAAAAATTGCTTTTTCTTGCAAAGATGCTTCTCCTTGAAAAGCAGAAGCCAAGCACCGGCCTCAGCTTAAGGAGGGGAAGGTATCATGAGGCCATGGTGGGTTTTAAGTTATTCTTTTTAAAAGTATTCCTTAAGTAAATTCTTTTTTGCTTAAAATGTTTGTTCTCAAGCCTCGCCTCAGTCTGTGTGTTTCCCTTGGCTCCTCCCAGCAGTGTCAGATCCACGTGGTTGGGGCTCTGCTCCTGCTCTGCACGATGTTGGGGATCAGCCTTCCTGCTCTGTAGCCAGGTCTGTGTTGTCAAAAAGCATTGTTTTCTGCACACGCAGGGCTTTGGGGTTGGGTTTTCCTTGGTTTTGTATTTACTCCTAGGTCTGACTAATTGATAATCACGGAGCAAAAAACGCCCACAAAGCCTAACAAGAAATGATGTGCACAGGAATGCTCCAGCCAGCTGCAGTGGCCGTGGTGGCTGTGGTGACAGAGCAGTGCTGCTCTGCCCTGGAGGTGGCTGTGGCACCCTGTGGCTGGATGGATGGAGATGAGGTGCCTCAGCTTTCCCAGGCTGGACAGCTGGACAGCCACGGCCAAGCCGCTCGTGCCGGAGCACAGAGCAGAACTCCAGGAGTTTGTTGGGCCTCACTCCATGACTTGTGGAATATTCAGGGCTGTTTTTCCCCAGTGGCTGAGGGAAAAGAGCAGAACTGGCAACTCTTGAGTGTTGTTTTCTTGTTTCTCTTTATTCCCCAGTCAGCTCTGTGCTTTGTTCTTTGCTCTTCTGACCTTGTTCCCAGCCCTTGTGCTGCTCCTGAGGCTGCAGCTCGGCAGGGCTGTGTTGGGATGGCTTTGGCAGGACAGTGGGATGTGATAAACTCAGCCCTTTCTTGCTCCAGCTGCCTGACCCCGAGTCAGGAACCCACTGTGTTCACACATCCCCAGGGACTGAGGTCCTCACTGTGCTGAGGCTCTTCTGGTCAATGTTTTTTCCTATGGATTGTACTCCAGACTGTTCCCCTGGAAAAGGCAGATGTTTTTGGAGGAGAATGATGAGCACAGTGAACTGGGACAGCAGAAACCTGAAAGAGGAGATTGCTGAAAGGCAAAGACAAGTAAAAATAACATGTGGCCTTCCCTGTGCACAGAGTCACCACCCCACCACCTTTGGGGCCAGGAGCTTCTGTTGGCCCCATTTGGGCCACCTCATGCTCTTTGTGACAGGCCCCTCCTGGGGCTTGTCCTGCTGGATGATACCCCTGGTGCAAAGGACGTGGAGAAAGTTCTGGGAGGTCAGGTGGGAGTTGAGGGAAAATCTGCCAGGTGGAGGGGGAACAGGAATAGGGAAAACATGGAGAGAGCTCTTCTTGGTGAAGGCTTTGCTGATCCAGAGCAAATCCAAGGCAAGTCCCCTCCTGTCCTCTCCCTCGATTCTGTCCATTGAGCATGGATGCAGCAGGGCCAAGAGCACAGGGAAAAGCCATGGGGTAAGGACAGCAGGGCCTGAATGCATTCACCCCAGAAAACCCCTGAAAAAGCTGCAAAGCCACTGTACCCTGCCCAGAGCCCTCTGCCCTGGAAAAATAACAGGGTTTTAAAGTAGCTCAGTGCTTGACCTAAGCAGCTGGAATTGTGCCATGGGTTGAACTTGATGGGAGCCCTATGGCCGTGCTGTGTCAGGCAGAGATGGATCAGAGAGAAATCTGGAGCTGACAATCTGATCTATAATAATAGTAAAGATCATCAATAATTGAATAGGCAAAGCTGCAGTTAAAATACTACTTTAAAATGCTGGATGCAGTTGTGGTCTGTGTGCTGTAACAAGCCCATCACAACGTGGCCTATCAGAACCCACCAAACCCTCACCAAAGGCCACCTGAGGGGAGTGAAACAACCAAAACAGCAAAGCAGTGGAGGGTGAGAAGGACCCCAGGCCCTGCTATGGCTCTTGCTCAGGACTGTGGTGTGAGGGAGGGGGAAGGAAACTTTTTAATTGCCAGGCATTTCTTTGCTCCTGGTCCCTCTGAGGCACCAGCTCGAGCAACCAAATACCAGATTCGATCTGTGCCAATCTGGGAATGAGAACCTCAGGTCAGCCCCCTGCCCAGGACCCTGCCTGCCAGGGAGATGCAGGCAGGGCTGGGCAGGTTCCATGGGCAGGGCACCTCTGCCGGGCCCCCAGCTCTGTGTAGCCCCTACCCAGCTCTCCCCCATCACCGGTGGAGCTGCAGAAGAGGAATCTTCCCCTCCCTCTGCCACCATCTCTTCCCCTTTCCCAGCTGGAATGAGCCCAGCATGGTCCTGGATGTGCCCTGCAGCCTCCCCAGGGCCTTGTCTTGCTGGTGCGGAGAACACCAAGAAAGCACCACAGT
Organism: Platysteira castanea; assembly: GCA_013397175.1. Taxonomy (NCBI): domain Eukaryota; kingdom Metazoa; phylum Chordata; class Aves; order Passeriformes; genus Platysteira; species Platysteira castanea. The sequence goes on from VYXC01001194.1 coordinate 69,272, forward strand.
TGGAAAAGTGACCTTTATTTAAAAAATAAAAAAGAGCAACAAACCCCAGATGTTCTGCGATAAACTGCTTGTGATGACTTGTCCCGACACGTGTGCGGTGTCCCTGCCACCTCTGTGGGGCTGTGGGCAGGGGGACACCGGGCAGCCCCTCCGGGCTGGCAGCACCTGCCCCGCTCCCGTCCCAGCCGGGCTGGCACCTCCCGGCCGGGAATGTCCCCGGAGCGGGACTGTCGCCCGCAGCAGGCACTTCTCCGGGTCCCTGCGTTCCAGCCCCCGCTGCCTCCTGCTCCAGCCGGCCGGGGCTCCCCCTCCCCGGGGTGACGGGCGAGCGTGTTGCCCTGGTTTTTGCTAAGCCTTCTGTTTTTAACCTTGGAGTCAGATTCTTTCACACAGTTTCATGTCAATAATGGCCAATGTTTACTTAACGGTATTTTCTTTTTTTCATTCCTTTTGTGATATGAGAGCTTTGATGAGCATCTTTCTCCTCCAGTGAGATTGAGAAGGAAGTGACATGTCCTCCAATCCCTTGTGGAGTTGGGGCGTGTATAAAAATGTGAGATATGTCAGTAATAAAAGTTATTCCCTCCTTTCTGCTGAACCTGGCAGGTGTGAGAGCCTCTTTATTGTGTCTTCCCAGACACACGAGTGCAGCTGGAGAGCCCGGGAGCAGCCGCTGCCGGGATGGGGCCGGCCCGGAGCGCCCCGCGAGAGAGGAGCTCGGAGCTGCCAAGGCGGAGTCGCTCCCGTGGGAGGTGAAACAAACCCAAACAAGACGAAGTGGTGGCGGTGGGTGGTGGGGTGCGAGTCAGTCCTCGGGGGCTACACCAGCCCCGCCGCCTTCTCCTGCACGTTGTACTCCTTGCTCCTCTTCACCTTCCAGCTGATGAGGGCGAGCAGCACGGTGCCCACCACCTTGTAGCCCACCTGCAGCCCCAGGTATCTGCCGGGAGAAGAGCAGGGACATGCCACAGCCGGAGCTGGCACTTCCAGCCGGGCCCAGGCTGGGCTGGGGCCGTGCCGTGCCCGGGGCCGGGGCACAGGGTACCTGTTGCGGAGGAAGTCGTTGTTGTAGTAGGCGCAGAAGCGGCGCTGGGTGCACTGCTGCTGCCAGTAGATGCAGGAAGAGTCGATGAGGGCTCCGAACATGGCCGGGGCTGGCAACCAGGCTGGGAGGGAGAGAGGATGGAGTCAGATGCTGTTCCGAGGAGGCTCGGTGCCTACTGCGGCTCCAGCAAACCCCCGGGCTCATTCAGAGATGAACACTCACCCAGCAGCCGCATTAGTAAGAACTGGACTCCGATGGCGAACGACTTCTCGTCCTGGTTCACCACCCTGCAGGGGAGAAGCCACGGGAGGTCAGAGCTGCTGGCGCTGGATTTGGCCAACACTTGGGCTGGTTGCACGTTTCTGACATCCCGCTGGTCCCAACATTGGGAACCATGACATCGGCTCCCCCTGGGGCTCACACGCTGCTCACCGTAACACCATCATGTAGAGCGGGTTGTGGGACAGGCAGGCGACCAGGGCAGCGAAGGAGATGAGGAATATGGCAGGAAGGAGCATATGGGAGCAGCTGACTGGACAGGAGCCCGTGGAGGTGGAGAACTCATTCCCATTCAGGGAACAGCTGTGGTAGATCTGTGGGAAACGTTGGGAACAGAACAGACGTCAGGCTCCCAGCGGCAGGAGCAGGTTTCTCGTGACGCATCATCCCACATCCCTGTGCAGGACACCGACAAGAGCACCAGCTCCAGTTTAAGGCACAGCCATGGCATCCTGTAATGGGATTTGCCACCATCCCCGTTCCTCCAAGCGGATTCCCAGGGCATCACAGCAATTCTCCGTGGCACCTCCCCAGGGCTCAGCACACCATGTGGAAAAGGTTCTGCCCCTTTATTGCACTTTCTGGGTTCCTGCAGCATCGCTCCACTGTTCCCAGCAAGGCTGCTTTGCTGACTACTTGCTTCACTCACCAGTTGTTTGGGGTTGGAAGGGTTCAGGGTGCTGTTGGTGCAGCCGGCGAAGCAGGGCGAGATGTATTCCGTGGTGTTTTCCCGGCACACCGGGTGGAAGATCTCCTTAGAGCATTGGCACCCAACCCGCGCCTTAACCTGCTGCTGGGAATTGGGGGTACTGCCAGAAAGGAGGGGGAAAAAATTGGGAAAAAATTAAGAAAAAGGACAGGAGGAATTTAAAAAAATAAATTAAAATTCCCTTTTACTAGTTGAGCAGTTTTCCTGTTCCTGTTTGGGCTGGGACACTGCCAGCAGCAGCCTGGCCTTCTGCCAGCCCCTGCTCCCTGCAGGTACCTCTGGAAGTGTGCAGTGCATGTCACAGCAATTATGTTATGTCTACAAACAAGTACTCACACGCTTCTTTTCTTTTCTCTCTTTTTTTTTTTTTTCCCAGCTGAAAATTAATCAGCCAAAAGCCTGGAGAAATGGATCTGGGCTCCATCCAGAGCTGCACAAACAGATGTGCGAACAGCTGGAAACACCACCCGGACACGAACTGAAAGTGGGCATGTTCCCAAGCAAGCCTGATGGCTGTGGAAGTGAAGAGCACAAACGCAGTGATCTGCCCTGTCTTCCCTCACTCCCTCAAGGAGTGCATCTGCTGGAGTCACACAGCCTGAATCCTGCAGGAGTGTGGCACTGGGGAGCTGCCCTTGGGCACGGTGCGATGGGGCAGCTCCATCCCTGTGGGAAGATGGCATCAGAAATCTCTTCCTTGCTGGCAGTGCACTGGGAAATGAGCTCAATGCTCTCGACATCAAGCCTTGGTCGTGTCTAAATGTCATTTTTATCTTTAGGAAGTCATGGCAATAGCCAAAAATATCCACTGGGGTGAGGAGAAAGGTGATGTCCTCACTGGGAGCATGTGAAGTGATGTGGACACAATATTACTAATTTTCCCCTAAAAATCCAGCGTGAAAAATTACACCCTGCATGTTTGGCCCAGAAAATCATGGATAAATGCCCTCCTGAGCTCTCTGGGCTGTGAAGCACCGGGATCTCCTCCACACAGTGAGATCAAGGAGCAAGCAGCAGCATGGTGATGTCTCCTGCCTCTCCACCAGCCGGTGTCCCTCCCCACGGATAAGAGCTGGAGAAACAAGGAGCTGGGAGCAGCACCTGCATTACCTGGGGTGGTAGATGCCCTCGATGTGCCCTGTGGAGCAGCCCATGAAGAAGATGGGCAGGCAGATGAGGATGGAGAACACGAGCACCACCACGGCGAAGCGCGGGATGGCCCGCAGGGAGAAGGAGAAGCGCTTCATGATGATCCCTCCCAGGAGCATCCCGAGCGCCGCTGCCGGCAGGTTCACAGCTCCTGCAGAGGAACGGAGCCATCAGGGGGTCCTGCCTGCCCAGAACCCCTCCATGGGCAGGGGGCAGCTCTCTGGACCTCACAGGAGTTGGGAGAACCCACAGACCCAACTGTTGTCCAACACAGCCCAAACCCAAGGCAGCTGAGGGTCGGGAAAGTCACCAACCATCCCAAGGTGAACCGCAGGTCTCATCCAAAAATGAGCTTTCCGTGAGTTCCTCTCCAGGATTTAAAAAGCCTGGGGAATATGGGCAGTTGGCTCCATGCTGATGGATATTTTTTGCCTCCATCCGTGCTCACCTATGAGGAAGTTGGCGTGGGAGGGCGAGGCCCCGTACTGCTTCTCCAGGAATTTGTTGAGGAAGGTGGCCAGACCCGCAATGACGGAGGAGAAGCTGCACTGAGCCAGCACCAGGAGGATGAAGAGGGGGTTGAGCAGCAGCCTGAGGAAGATCTTTGGGAATCCTACAGGGAAACCATAGGAAAAATGTCTTTTAGCTGTGATCCTCAGGCCAGCAATTTGTACTGGGAAGAAACCCCCACCCTTAGCCTGTTCCCAGTAAGGATGTCTGTGGGATGATGAACATCTACTGGGGATGTCTGCGGGCATGGGAAAGCGGGAGGGGAGACACCCTAATGTGTCCCAGCAGCTGGCAGGACCATGGATGTGTTTTCCTGGTGGGACACTGTGTCCTCCAGCCCCGTCAGCAGAGGCAGATGGACTCTGGGAGCAGCTCTGTTTATTTGGTATCTTTTGAGTTTTCTAATTAGCAGACAGTGGTGGAGAGCCAGCATCCATTAAAGCCCAGAGAGAGGAGAAGAGGGAACTGGCAGCTCCAGGATATAACTGCAGTGGAGGAAGAGGCAAGGAGGGAGGGGCTTCATCTGGGAAGAAATCCTCCTGGAGCTAAAAGAGTCATTAATCTGGTCCCTCAGCAGTGACATCCCTCTCAGGCCTGTTTTGGCTCCACATAAACAGTGTCAGCTGCAGTGGGGTGACCTGGTCGAGGAGCTGCTGGCGCCAGCAGCCCCCTGCCCACTCCTGGAGCTGAGGTTCACCCTCCCCGCGACCCTTTTCTGGCACACTCCTACCACTTCAAGGTCCTCAAAGCAATATTTAGAAACAATTCAGGCCCCACGGAAGAGGTCTGTAGCCAGAGGGAGGCCGTGCCCACCTTCCCCGTGGTCCTTAGGCCCTCGTGGTGCCAGAGCTGGTCCACACACGGTGCTGGACTCCCAAGGACTCCCACCTTGGTGTGAATCTGCTGGCGTGGTGGTCCCCACCCACCCAGCACGGCCCAGCATCCCCATCCACCCTCGCCTGGGCCGGTGTCATAGGTTATAGTGTAAAATAAGCCCCAAAAAGTATTCTTTTACCATTTTCATGAGCTGCTGGGACCAGGCAGGGTGGTGCTCCCTGCCTCCTCTCTCTGCACTATTTTCTGTTCATGGCCCATCAAGATAAGTGGCTCCAGATTATCTCCTGTCCATGGCCCAGCAAGGCCTTGCCCATGGCTCACAGAGAACTGGCTCCTGGATTATCTCCTGTTCATGGCCCAGCAAGGCCTTGCCCATGGCTCACAGAGAACTNTGCCAGCTTAAGCCAGTGGTTTTTGTATTATTGCTTTGATATATATATATGTTTTTAAAATATATATTTTAGTAAAAGAACTGTTATTCCTATACCCCATATCTTTGCCTGAAAGCCCCTTAATTTCAAAATTATAAAATTTGGAGGGAGGGGAGTTGCATTTTTCCATTCCAAGGGAGGCTGGTGCCTTCCTCCTCTTTTAAACCGGGACAACCCGCCAGCACTTTACTTTTTATAAACTCCAGCAGCGAGGTCTCTTCAGCCGCCCCTGTCTCCATCTTCCTGAGCATCCCGGCCTCCGTGTTCCGCTCCTGGCAGGGGAGAGAGGAGCAGCCTGTGGTGACAGGGGCTGGCACAGGGAGGCTCAGGAGGGCCAGGGTCTGTCCCAGGGCCCTTTGACCCCAGCCAAGCCTGACAATGACAGCAAAGCCCCAGCCCAGGCGCCCTGAGCACTTCTCCGGGCTGGGAGAGCTGGGGATGTTCACCTGGAGAGGAGAAGGCTCTGGGCAGAGCCCCTGCCTGGGCCTGAAGGAGCTCCAAGAGAGCTGGAGAGGGACTTTGGACAAGGGCCTAGAGTGCCAGGACAAGGGGGAGTGGCTTCCCACTGCCATTAGGGTTAGATGGGATAATGGGGAGAAATTCTTGGGATGCTGAGGCCCTGGCACAGGGTGCCCAGAGGAGCTGTGTCTGGCCCATCTCTGGAAGTGGCCAAGGCCGGGTTGGACAGGGCTGGGAGCAGCCTGGGACAGTGGAAGGTGTCCCTGCCCTGTCCCCGTGGCAAGGGGTGGAACTGGATGGGCTTTAAGGTCCTTCCAACCCAAATCATTCCAGGATTCTGTGATTAAAGGGGGGGATTATCTCAAATATCACTGCAGCCCCTGAGTGGAGCAGCAGGACAACAGCTTGTTGTTGGGAGGTTTTCAGAACTTGGAAATTTTTCCTCTCCTGAAGCCTGACAAAAGACCTCCCTTTTAACTCTGCAAAAAGTCTGAAAACGAAAGTTGGAGAAAGCTCAGCTCAAGTCTGGGGAGTCCTTTAGCCATAACTGTGAAATATTTTGGGTTTGATTTTACCTTTAAAGAACCGATGAGTAAAGAATTTCAAAACAGAACTAAAGTATTTCTGTAACAAAACCAGTGGGGCTTGGCTTTGAAAACACCAAAATGATCCATGCTAATTATTTTCCATCTTTTAAAATCTGTTTTAATGGGAACGAGCTGCTGGACTTCCCTCCTCCCTCCCACTCCTCTCCTCTGGGGACAGGTATTCCTTCCCTGAGCACATCCCTGGCTCCAGGACATTCCAGCCTCTGGAGGTGAGGTCTCACCTCTCCTTTCAGCATGTAGCGAGGGAAGAAGAAGTAAGGGATGGAGGTGAGCACCAAGCAACCCGAGGAGATGAGCAGCCCCAGCCACCAGGCTCCGATCCACCGCTGGTCACCCGGGGTCAGGTCCACTGGCGTTGCAAGACACAAGGACACACTGTGAGAGCTCCAAGGGTGAAAGGGACAAATCTCCATGAAGATATGGACTGGTGGAGTGTGAAGAGTTCCTGTGGGCACAGCCCGAGGAGCTCTGTGTGGCAGCCCAGAGTGTCCCTCTGTCCGTCCGGGGGGGTTTGGAACCCCACCAGGCAGACTCAGGACTCGGGCAAGGTTCCCAGGATTCTATTCTGGACCCATGTCCATGGAAAAAGCTTCCAATATTGAGAGAAGAACTGCAGCGCTGCGAAAATACCAAGTAATGAGTCTGCTTTAGCATAGGGCAAAAATGTAGAATTTAGTATAATGGGGACTGAGAAGTCAAAGATGGAGGATTTGGGGCGGAACCCCTTCTCCTTCCTCTTTCTTCTCTCTCCTCCATCCTCTGCTGTGACCATAGTAAAAATAATTGGTAGAAGAAACTCTGATGTAGAAGTTGCATGTTCAAAATAGGTAGAAATTAATTGGTGAAAATTGATAAATAATTATAGGTTGTGAACAATGGTTGGGTCAAGCAAAGGGTATAAAGGGTGTGGGACTGCCCTTCTGGGGGCAGCCCTGCCATGGATCGGAGCTGTCGGACGCTTTGGCCTCAGCTCCAGACACTGAGAGATCAGAGAAAATAAACACCTGAACACAGAAAATAAACAACCTGAACACCAACTCGCAGACGTGTCTCGTCAGTTCTGGCCCTGGCACAGAACCTTTCAAGATCAAGAGCTAGCCACAAAGAACTCTATGGACTCTGTTAGGTTGAAAAACATTACACTTTCCACTGGCATGGAAGAGCAAATGGATGGAGGTGGGAGCTCCCACCAGTGCTGGCAGCAAGACCAGCCCTGGTTGTGTTTGGCCTGTGTTTTCCCTGGCCAGGACCCTGCACCGCCGCTCACCCCAGCTGCACCGAGCCTCCCAGGTGACCGCAGGGTGGATTTGGTCAGCGTGGGAGCACGCTGGTGGCACAGGTTCAGCTCTACCCCCCGAGCCAGCCCGTGAGGCAGCGATTCCGGGGGCCCGACTCCATCTCTGCCTGGAGAACACGGTGGGTGCTGCCTGTCAGGGATGCTGAGCCAAGACAGGGACTGGGAAAGGGCACGCTGCTTTCCTGGAAAAGGTTGCTCTCCCATTGTTCCAGGCTTGGTCACTCTTTGCTTGCAGGGACCGAGGGAAGGCCCCGTGCTGGCAGAAGCTCCCGGTTTCCGAGTGGACCAAACTCTGGGCGCCTTCTCCGGAAAAAGGAGGAGAAGGTGAGAGCCGCTCCATCTCCAGCACACACATCCTTTGGCTGGGCCAAGTGAGGCTCACGGGAGGTTTGACAGATTGCTTGGCTTGGCCTGGGGACCCGGCTGCCCGCAGCCGGGATGTGGCGGCTGGGAAGGAACCAGCTCCGGGTGGGAGCTCCGTGCCAGGGAGTGCCGGGAGCGGAGCCCACGCCCCACGGGAACAATCAGCCCACTTCCCCAAACAGGACCACTCCACTCTGGATCTTGGACGTCATCACGGAGCGACCGGGCAGAGGCTGCAAAATCCGTCTGCCGCCACGGGGAGTGGGCCAAGGCTTTTTGGCGTTTCCTGCCCACGTTCATTTATTATTCTTATCAGGCACCGGACAAATATGTCAGGCAGGCTCTGATCTCTCTAAGGAAACACAGGAAAAGCCACGTTAATGATGGAGCTGGGGAGAATTCTTTAGTGATTAAGTTACCAGAAATAATAAGCACATGCTGTGGATAAAGCAGATTATCCCTGTGCTGGCGTCAGCTCAGCCCCTCTCTCTGCAGGTGCTGGTGGAGGGTGCTGGGGAGGAGGATGGGTAGACTCAAGCTGCCCATGTATCCATAGGGCAGTTACTGTCTTTTCCATCCCTGGATTCCTCAGATTTCCACTCCACCTCCATTTCCACTCCACTCCACCACCATGCTGGGGTTGTGGGATACCTCCTCAGTGTGGTGGCAGTGGGCAGGCCCCAGCCGTGACCTCCAGTGCCAGCACCATGAGCTGGGCACTGGAATATCCCTGCTCCAGGGCTTTGCTTCAGTGGTGGTGTCAGGACCACCCGTATCCATCCTTACAGGGTGATGGAGTGGAGGAGTATGCTGGGGGTGCTTTTCCAGGTCGGGTCTTTCCAGGGCAGTGGGTTTTATGGGTCACAGCACTGGTGGCTTCTGTCACCTTTCACCTCAGAGTGACCTTCTGACCCACGGGGAGTCTTTAGGACCACTGCTACCTGAGCAGTACTCACCAGTGCCAACCCTTCCGATATCCACGAAGAGCCGCAGCACCACGGACCCCAGCAAGTATCCAAAGGCAGGGCCAAACACGGCGATGGCGAAGAGGATGGCTGGGAAAAGGGAGCAGAGAGAGCCCCTGTGAGCAGGGAATGGCAATTCCCATGCAGATATGGCTTCTGTCTTCCCAAGGGAGGCAGGAATGGTGGCACAACACACAGAGGGGAGAAGCCACCCTTCATCACGCTGCAGATGGTGAGAAGCTCTCCTCTGCCCTGACACTGAAGGTGGAGTTTATCTGGCCAGAGGAGGAGGGGGAAGGCAGCTGCCTGTGGAAAAAGTCCCTCTCCTCTGCTGCCATCAAGGCTTTGCTGACACAATAAAAGTTGCCAGCTACACTGTGATATTGAGGAAGCCCAGGGAGCAGCAGGGCAGTGACATGCTGGGCTCACACAGGTGATTGAGACCTTCATTTCCTCTAGAACGCCAGAGAAACAAACCCATCCTAATCCTCAGATCCAAGGAAAAACATTTGGTACAAACGTCAGGAGACGTGACAGATTCTGTGGGCAAAAAGGCCACCAGACCACCTTGGGTGCAGCTGAACCCTCCCATTCCGAAATAGACAACCCGTAAGGTCAGAGTGTTTTCTTTTGACTTGTTTGCAGTGACAGGATCCAGGTTCCCTCCTTGAAAGAGACTCTTTGCACAACCTTCTCAAGATGTTTAAAAGGAGACAGTGAGCTTGAGCTGCATCAGCCATGGAATGGAACGGGACTTGGGGAGATGGAATTTCTGCTCTATTGAGGCAACCCTGAGAGACATTCCCACAGCCCTAAAGGGACCATCTGTATTATAAACAACACACCAGCCCCACTTTCCTTCCTCTTCAGAACCTTTCAGGTTCCTTCAGTCCTCTTTCCTTCATTTTCCTTGCAGATTTGGGGATTTTAAGGGATCAGTGGGGCAATTCCTTGGAAGGGTGATCCCTCGCTGCAGAGGGAGGACGAGGATGCTGGGGCTTGGAGCAGCCTGGTCTAATGGAAGGTGTCCCCGCCCATGGCAGGAGGTGGAACTGGGTGAGCTTTCAGGTCCCTTCCTGTTGCCCTGGTTTTTGCTAAGCCTTCTGTTTTTAACCTTGGAGTCAGATTCTTTCACACAGTTTCATGTAAATAATGGCCAATGTTTACTTAACGGTATTTTCTGTGCTTCATTCCTTTTGTGATAAGAGAACTTTGATGAGCACCTTTCTTCTCCAGTGGGATTGAGAAGGAAGTGCCATGTCCTCCAATCCCTTGTGGAGTTGGGAATTGAATAAGAATGTGAAATATGTCAATAATAAAGATTATTCCCTCCTTTCTGCTGAACCTGGCAGGTGTGAGAGCCTCTTCATTGTGTCTTCCCAGACACACCTTCCAACCCAAACCATCCTGGGATTGTATGAAAAAAAACAATGCACAGCAATGGTCCCACTTACCAACATACAGTGGGGAATTGTTGGCGTCTGCGAAGTCGTCCACGTAGGAAATCCCAAAGGGCTGGATGGGCACGGTCCCGATCCCGGCCAGCAGCTGGGCGATGACCATCATGGCCCACATGCTGCTGGCCTCCTTCTGGGGGTCCTGGGTGGTGTTTGGGCACACGAATCTACTCTCTGCATAGCACAGCTCAACCTGCCCCTGGCTTTTGTTACCTGGAGGGGAGAAAAACGAGCATTACAACACTGGTTCCATCCCCTGCCTCGTCCCACACTAAATCCCCAAACATCAGGAGTCTCCCAAACTCACTGAGTAGGCACAAACTGCTGGATTTTGGGTGGATTGCTCGTTTCGTTCAGCAGTTCTCATCACCCTGCCCTTCCTTTGGAGTTTTACACTGAGGTCAGGGTAGCAAACAACCAGGCTGTGATTTTAATCAAAGTTCTAAGGAGTTCATGCCATGGAGTGAGGGTGCTCCAGGTTTAATGAGGGAAGACCTAACCCACAGCTGGTTTTTGCTGTCTGTGGTCTCTGCTGTCTCGTGGTACCTGAACAGGGGACAGGGGACAGGGAGTGATGCCCTCTGGGGTCAGCTGGCTGCCCTAAGCAGGGCATCCTGCCCTGAATCTCTGTTGCCCCCGTGGCTCAGGAGCAGCCCAGCTCCTTCCAAAACATGGGCCTTGCTTCTTCATACAGCCCAGACACAGGGGGTCTTCACCCTGCTCCAGACTGCCATGGAAACTCCAGCCAGGACTGAATTATCTTCAGGGGCTGTTCACAGACTGAATTTGCTCTTTTCCATCACCGGGCAGTCCTCATTATGTCAATATCTTTGCCCTGTCCATCTGTTTTTGCAGTCCATCCTCTAATCCTGTTCAGTTTAGCAAAGGTGTTGTGCAAGAATTGTGCTCTGTACAGAACTTTTGGGTCAAACACAATCCTTGGTACTTTCCTTCGACCTTTTCAGTGATTTCTGGTCGCACCCCCATGGTTGTACACAAGTCTAACACTAATCAGTTGGGGGACCAGCATTACTTGACCAGTGCATAATTCCTGTACAGTTTCTTTATTGTTGTAGCTGTTCACCCACACAGGGAGCCCAGCTCCGGGCAGGGAGCAGGCTGATACCTGCTCCTTCCTCATTTCCTTCACAGTAAGAGCAGCCCCTGTCCCAAATCCTGACCTGTCCATAGCCTGGTGCATGAGTTTAAGCTGCTGGAAAACTTGGCGTCTGATGCCTGATTTACTCTCCAAACTCAAAAATCATGGGATGGGGACGAGCAGAGAGCTGGGTTTCAGAGGGGGCAATCCCCATGGAGCCTGAGGCTCGTCAGCATTCTGAGGATTTAGGATCCAAACCACTTTGGAAAGACCAAAGCCAGCCTTGTGGCAGGCGATGCAGGTTCTTCTGCTCATTCCATTCTGCATGGAAAACAGAGCTGTCATCATATGCACGAGCTTGTTCCCAAAGCATTCCCAGTGAAAGCAGCAGCCTTCCTTGGAGTGGATCCTAAGGATCTTGGCTAGAGCAGGACAGGCCCTGGGGACAGCAGAGCTTTGCTTTATCTCAGAATCCCAGCACGGTTTGGGTGGGAAGGGACCTTAAAGCCCACCCAGTGCCACCCCTGCCATGGCAGGGACACCTCCCACTGTCCCAGGCTGCTCCCAGCCCTGTCCAGCCTGGCCTTGGGCACTGCCAGGGATCCAGGGGCAGCCACAGCTGCTCTGGGCACCCTGTGCCAGGGCCTGCCCACCCTCACGGGGAAGAATTTCTCCCTAAGATCTAATCTAACCCTACTCTCTCTCAGAGAGGCTATGGCTGCCCCATTCCTGGAAGTGTTCAAGGTCAGACCTGGAGCAACCTGGTCTAGTGGAAGATGTCCCTGCCCATGGCAGGGGGTGGAATGAAATGGTCCTTAAGGTCCCTTCAAACTCAAACCATTCCATGATTCTGTAACCACAGCACAGCTGGAATAACATGCGCAGGAGAGGCAGAAGAAACCCCAGGTGCAATTTTTGCATCCAGAAGGGGTTCCAAAGCTATCACGACGTCAGGTTTCACCAGCAACTACCCGCCTTAAGGCTCTGCCTTCAATCGTGTGTGCCCTGGAAACACCCCCTTTTTTTGGGCAGTGACACGTAACCCACCCTGGAGCAGCTGGATCTGGGTCCGTGCGGGCACCGCTGGTGGCACTCACCGGTGCTGAGCGCCGTGTACTCGTAGGGGCCCGAGAGGAAGTGGGGCAGGGTCACCAGGAAGGCCCCCAGGGCCAGCAGCAGCCCCCCGAGGCCGATCACCCGCGGGCGGTGCACTCGGCTGCCGAAGTAGCTGACGAAGATGATGAGCACCACGTTGCCGATCTGGAAAAGGCCGAGAAGTGGGATGGATGGGAGAAGACGTCACAGAGGACATCCAGACCCTGTGGCTGTGGACAGGTGGGTGGACAGGTGGTGTTTCGCCCTCACAGGAGCATCCCCTCCCCCTGTGTGGTCATGGCACGTCAGTGCTCCCTTCTCCTCTCCAGCCAGAGGGTCACTCCTTGGCCTCGGCCACCTCTGTGCATCCCTTGTTGGCACAAACCGCCCTGGGATCTGGCTGGGGCTTTTTTCAGCACCCACACCTGTCCCCCACCCCACAGGTGTTGCCCTGGTTTTGTAAGCCTTCTGTTTTTAACCTTGGAGTCAGATTCTTTCNCATTCACGAACTAAACCTCCCCTGGCACAACTCGAGGGAGAAGAGATTGACCAGTGTGGCATAAACTGACAATTCCTCCAAAACCAGCAAGGAATGAAACTTCTTGCCTCCATTCCTGTGACTCAAACAGACATGAGCCTTGCTACAAAGTCCAGCTCACTGCAAATATTTGTGACCCTCAACATCTGCAACTGTAGATAATACCATCTAAAAAGCCATGAAACCTCACAGCTCACTGAACACCACAAAATTCCCATTACATGGGCTTTGACAGCTCGGGACAAGCTAAACATCATTTTAACTTCAGTATTTTGGAGCCATCCCTGCTCATTGCAGGGGATTGGGAAAGAAAGCCTTTAAAGGTCCCTTCCAACCCAAACCATTCTGTGATTCTATGTATGGCTATGAAAACTTCGTATTTATGTTTGCACGGGCTCCCTTGTTTGTCTCTTTGTGGGTTTTGTTCTTGGAATTGCTGCAGGCACCACCGCAATAAGATTGCTGTCCTGGACAGGCAGGGCACCTCCCACAGTCACAGACAGCAGGAAGTCTCAGTGGGACATGAGACATCCTTTTAAGCCCAAATGTTCGTGCTGGTTGAGGTAAGACTCGGGCATCCACTTCCCCAAGGATCCAGGAAGATTCCCAGTGTCCAGCTTCTTGGTGGAGCATCCCATGTGTTCACCAGGGAGCTCACAAACAAGTCTGCTGCCACTTGGTGCCAGCAAGAAAGTCTCTGCCAGCAGGTCTTTCCCTGGCCTTTGCCAGGTCTTGAAAGAGCTGCTAGGAAGGACAGAATTCCTGCAAATGTGAACGAGAAAACTTATTCCAAAGGATTTCTTGATGAGAAAGTGTTTGTGAGAAAATCCTCAGCCAGCTCAGCAATATGCCTGAGGGCAAGGTTAGATGGGATATTGGGAAATAATTCTTCCCTGTGAGGGTGGTAAGGGCCTGGCACAACTGTCCAGAGAAGCTGTGGCTGCCCCATCCCTGGAAATGTCCAAGGCCAGGTTGGACAGAGCTTGCAGCACCCCGGGATGGTGGAAGGTGTCCCTGACCATGGCAGGGGGTGGAGTGAAGTGGGATGAGCTTTAAGGTCCCTTCCAACCCAAACCATTTTGAGATTCCATCCAGTGAAAGTCAGCTCTTGTCCAAGGGCCACCACCACAGGACCCTCTCTTCAACCCCTGGACGTGGCAGAGCAGAACGAGATGTGACGAGGTGTCCCAGGGCACAGCACAGCTGCTCCTCCCAGCAGGCGGAGGCTGAGGAAGCCCTGGGTGTCAACAGCCCTGAGACCCTGTTTTGGGAAGGTGTCCCCACGTTTTGGCCACCCCATGGGTGTTCCTCTCCCAGTTACCTCGTGCAAGCTGGAGATGAAACCTGAGGAGAGGCTGGAGAGCCCGAAGCGCTTCTCGATGGTGGTGAGGCTGCTCTTGAAGTTGGCGCTGTACAGGAGCTGGGAGAGCTGGAGGAGCCCATGGCACAGCACCAACACCTGTGGGCAAACAAAGAGTGCCACCCCAGTGAGGACCCAGTGGGAATCACAGACTCGTTAAGGTTAGGAAAGACCTCCAAGATCATCAGGTCCAACCTTTGACCAAGTACCGCCATGCCCACTAAACCATATCGAGAAGTGCCACATCTCCTTGCTGTTGGAGCACTTCCAGGGATGGTGACTGCACCGCTTCCCTGGGCAGCCTGTCCCAACGATTAACCACTCTTTCAGTGAAGAATTTTCCCTGATATCTGCTGTGAGCCTCTCCGTGCACCCCTTGAGGCCATATGAGACCACAGTGCCCTGCTGCTGCAGAACTGCTGGTGAGCACATCCTGCACGAGCCTGTTCCAGCTGGCTTTGGCCAACGGCTGCACCTCTGACATGGATTCTCTCAGCTGGAAAGTCAATTAACAGAACCTGCTCCAAGGGGTGCTGCTAGAAAAAGTCGAAAAACGGCATTGAAAGACCCAGAGGGAGAGGATGAAATAGGCTCAGTGTGGTCTCACTACTGGAAGACTCCAAAATCGTGTTCCAAACCCAGCATCTTCCCTTGAGCCGGGCAGTGAGCTGAGCTAGGAGCCAAGCTGAGCAGAGGCAGAGGGGAATACAGAGAGTTTAGGGAGAAATCTGGTTGAAAGAGCCCGGGTGGGCTGCGAGAGGAGAGCGCTCTCAGCCAGCGATGCAAGAGGCAGCTCACAAGTGTCTTTTGATCTATATTTAGTCAGAACAGTTTTCCTTTATTTTTCTTGGAAAGGAACGCATCCCCGCGGTGCCAAAAGTACTTTAAAATCAATTTAAAAAAAAAAAAAAAAAAGGAGGGAAAGGTTTTTTTATTTAGATTCACAGGAAATCAAATATTTGCTGAATACCGGAAGAGTGTCCCTCAAAGATAACGTCGGGAAGTGCAGGGTGATGGATGGGGGATCAAAGGTACTGCAGGGCTGACAAATTCCTGATGTTCTTGGCCAGGAGAGCAGCAATCGTCCTCATGAGTATTTATTTGGAAGGGTGGTAGTGCCCAGTAGCCCCGACCCACTAAAGGATAAAAAAAATTTAAAAAAGGACCAAAATTGTCCACCCAGCCTGGAGGATGCAAATTCCATAAGTGGGTGGAGTTGTGTTTTGGGAGCAGAGGAGGATGCAGGGCCAGGTCCAGCAATTGTAGCAGAATTTGGGTAGAAGATGGGCAAGAAAATGGTTTCTTGGGAATCTTTTCCTGCAAGGGAAAAGATTTTCTTTTCCAGCCAGAAGACCTGGCTGGTAATCTAAAAGCATACAGGATGGGAGAGACACTGATGGACAGCAGAAGAAAAGAGGATGGAGGTGAAGGAGAAGGAGAAAATGGAGCCCTGGCAGCATGAGGGCAGGCTTGGAAAAACCTGGAGACCACAGGGAAGATGAAGGAGAAAGGCAAACACCCAAAAAATGAGGGAAGAAGGATCACAGGCACAAGCTGCCATCACGGAGTCCCCAGCCACATCTCGGAGGTGTGGGAGCAGGCAGGCTGGCATCAGGCTGGCATCAGGCTGGCATTGCCATTGCAATAACCAGGAGAGGACAAAGTCCCGAGCTGGGACTTTGCCCTGACAAAAAGCTGCAGAGCAGGAATTTGGGGTGTAACGTGGGAAATCCTCCCAGACAGGGCCAAAGTGGAAGTGAAATATCTGCCAGTAAACTCTTGAAGCAGAATGACTTCTCCACCCTCCCACTACCAGCTCCCACACTCGAAATCCCACCCCAGCACAAAATCCTGCGGGTGGGAGCTGGATCCACCACCTTCCCCAGCCCTGACCTGGAATCACTGTGGGCTGGTCTGGAGCAGAGGAGTGACTCCTGTGAGGATGGGAACTGGAGAAGGGATCTGGTTGCCAGAGAACATCAATTTTTGTTCCTGTGGCTCTGGCCAGACTCTTCTGAAGCCACTGGAGCAAGGAAGTGCCGGCTCAACAGCAGCGGTCCGGGACCGCCCGAGCTGCAGAGCAGCTGGAAGCAGAGCTCTCCTGGAGCCAGGCGTCAGCCGGAGAAGCGAAGCTGTTTACCAACAGGGAGGGAAGAGGGTGGATCACCGAGGCCGAATTTAGCGCAGCAAATGTCAGCCCAGTCCCAGGGCGGATGGGGACAGTGAGTGTTGGGGACACGGAGGATGCTGGCACGGAGGGAAGATGAGGACGAGAGGCAGCCTGGCCCCCCAGAGTGCTGGGGTTGGCAGGAGATGGGTTGGAGGCGTGGAAGGACCATGGGAACCACAGCAGGAGAGGAGAAGGACATGCCACCCGTAGAGAGGACAGGGAGGAAAAGGCAGAACTAGCAGGAGATGGCCCAAGATGTGTTTATGCCTTGGTGATAACCTGGGATGGCCAAAAAGGAGCCCTGGATCCCGCAGTGCCTGGGACCACGGTGGGGCTGCCTGCCGGGAGGGAAGGCAAGGTGGGAGAAATGCAGCTGGAGAGCACCAGTGAAGGGAGGGGAAAACCTCGGGGTGTGACTGCTTCCCCCTGCCCACGGGTCCTTCTCATCCCGCTCTTGTCTGCGGGATTAACCGGAAAGGCAGCAAAGCTGCTCCAGGGATGGGATCCCACCCTGAGACCACACAGCAGCCTCAGCCCTCGGGTGTGCAGAGCCCAGAGAATGGGAGGGGAAGGGCAGAGGTGGTTTTTTTCCCTTGGGAGGAAGCTGCCACCCGAAAGAGCCAGAGAAAGGCAAAACAACCTTTGCTCCAGGATGTGTGCAGCTGGAGCATGGCTTTTCCAGACACGCTCCAAGTGTCTGGAGGTGAGATGAGGCCTGATTCAACACTTCCCCTGCATTCAGCAGACTCAGTTTGCATTAAAATAAGGACATCCCAAACCTTGAGGGCTCTGAGTGCAAAAAACTGGGAGAGGGCCTTACTTGGCTCCAAAAGGATCCCGTGCACCCCCTGAGGCTGGTGGACATGAGGGACACCGCTCTCCTGCGTCCCCTCGCAGGTCTCTCCCATCCCTCTCCCTCTTCCCATGCGTTCCCATCCCCACGTGTTCATGCCGACCACCCACAACCTGCTGGTGCATGGAAACCAGCCCGGCCTGGCCCTTCCAGCTGCTCCAGATGTGCTGTGCTGCCCCAGATGTGCTGTGCTGCCCCAGAAGTGCTGTGCTGCCCCAGATGTGCTGTGCTGCCCCAGATGTGCTGTGCTGCCCCAGAAGTGCTGTGCTGCCCCAGATGTGCTGTGCTGCCCCAGAAGTGCTGTGCTGCCCCAGA
>VYXC01001194.1:86992-185700 GCA_013397175.1 Platysteira castanea
GAGGGGAGGGGAGGGGAGGGGAGGGGAGGGAGCTGCCCTAATCCATCTCCCCCGATGACAAGAAGGGGTTTTGAAGGGAGAGCCAAGCTCCCTCGCAGGGAGGTTTGGCTGACGCAAAGCCCACACGAAGGCGAGGGCACGGTGGGAGGTTGAGGAGCCGGGGGCACTCCCAAGTGCTGACCCTCCGGAGCAGAGGCTCCCACGGGAGCCTGGCGGATTTTTGGAGCTGCAGGAGTCATTGCAGACAGGCAGGGAGCAGCACGGGAAGGCCAAAGGCGTGCACCCACGTGGACCCCCCCAAAATGCCCTTGTGATCCTCCCCACGCTTCCTTCGGAGCAATCCTGGCTCCAGGCTGTTTACACAAGGCACTTGACTCCTTTCCAAAAGGAGCTGCATTTAGAAGGGAAGCAAACTCCTGGGGGAGACAGGCTGCTCCCCCCAGCCAGCTCGTGGGGACCAGCACCTCCCAGGGCAGTGCTTTTTCCAAAGGAAGAGAAACCCACCCCATTTCAGGGAAGGGAGAGGACCGGTCCTTCCATGCTCTGGACAATGGGAGCTGGCGAGGATTTGGTCAATCCCAGCCTAAAGCTCCATCTGAGATGTGTCCAACAAATACTCAGGTTTTATTTCAAAGGAGTGAACCAACTTTTTGGAGCCTCCAGGGGTCTCCAGGAGTCAGGGTGAGACTCCTCCAGGCGGGAGCCTAACTCTGCTCTGCAGGGACCACGGGTTTGGAAGGATCCTGCTACGTGTGGCATGGCCATTGCTCCACGTGGAGGAGTGAGTTAAGGGTTAATTCCTTGCTCTGCTACCACAGCTCATGTCCAAAGTTATCCCTCACCTCATTTTTCAGTGTCTTCCCCTTGGCAGCCGTGGTTGGAGACAAAGAGGGTGGAAATGTTGACGGCACTTGTGCTGATCTCCGTGCCCAGCATCCTTCCCACGGCAGTGGGGATGGAAAGAGCCAGGGCTTTGTTCATTAGCTGGACACAAGGACTGCCCGGAGAGCTGGAGACCCTCAGAGAACCTATCCAAGAGTTCCCAGGTGACTGAAGATGCCGAGGTAGGACGTGGCCAAGAGCCAAATTAATCTGGCTGGAGTAAACCTTTGGAAAGGACCAGGAGTTAAGGAGGCTCCATTAATGCAGAGNCCCCATTTCAGGGAAGGGAGAGGACCGGTCCTTCCATGCTCTGGACAATGGGAGCTGGCGAGGATTTGGTCAATCCCAGCCTAAAGCTCCATCTGAGATGTGTCCAACAAATACTCAGGTTTTATTTCAAAGGAGTGAACCAACTTTTTGGAGCCTCCAGGGGTCTCCAGGAGTCAGGGTGAGACTCCTCCAGGTGGGAGCCTAACTTTGCTCTGCAGGGACCACGGGTTTGGAAGGAGCCTGCTACATGTGGCGTGGCCATTGCTCCACGTGGAGGAGTGAGTTAAGGGTTAATTCCTTGCTCTGCTACCACAGCTCATGTCCAAAGTTATCCCTCACCTCATTTTTCAGTGTCTTCCCCTTGGCAGCCGTGGTTGGAGACAAAGAGGGTGGAAATGTTGACGGCACTTGTGCTGATCTCCGTGCCCAGCATCCTTCCCACGGCAGTGGGGATGGAAAGAGCCAGGGCTTTGTTCATTAGCTGGACACAAGGACTGCCCGGAGAGCTGGAGACCCTCAGAGAACCTATCCAAGAGTTCCCAGGTGACTGAAGATGCCGAGGTAGGACGTGGCCAAGAGCCAAATTAATCTGGCTGGAGTAAACCTTTGGAAAGGACCAGGAGTTAAGGAGGCTCCATTAATGCAGAGTAGTACTGGAGTTGTGTCCAGAGCAAAATTGTTTGACCTGAGTGGAAAGAAGACTTTCCTCCCCACATCAGGAAACCTTCCTCCCAAAGCAGGAGACTCCAACCTGCCCACCTCTGGAGACTCCCTCCACTTTATTTTCCTGAGCTTCCAAGAGAAAAAAAGGAAAGGGAGGGAGGAACTGTAGGAATTATTAAGAATACCCCCAAAATTTTAATAGGGAAAAGACAGGGTGTTTATTTTAGAGTCTGTGTATCATCAGCTCTTACTACACTGCGAGATCCTCCTGCAGTAGGACAGCTGAGGTCACTCAGGCCAAAAGAGATGTGTCTGCTGGAAATGGGAAGTGTAGAGATGTGTGGGGAAATACATCCCTCCCTGGCGTCGCTTTCCTATGGGCAGCTGCCTGGATTTGTAGATCAAAAAGTACCATGAGAGATGAAAAAAAGCACAGCATTTCCACAAAAGGAACCAAATTCCTGCACAGAGCCCATCCTTTAGAACCTCTGAGCCTGGCCTGATGGCAGAAGTCGGCCCCTAAGTGGGATTTCTATTGCATATAGAATATAAAAAATAACCTGACCAGGCACTGCCTGAAGCATGCTGGAATGATGACTGTCTACTGCCACCCTCGGCACGTTTTACACCCCCCGACTGTCACGTGCAAAGACAGTATTTGCTCTTTTTGCAGCAAACACAGGCACGGGATTTCCAGGCACTGTATCCCGGTGACTTTCCAAGGCCTGTGTGAGCCCAGCTTTGCCCAGAAGGAAGGTTTTTGGCCGTGGAGGATTGCTGAGACAGACAATATCTGCTGAGACAGACCCTCAGCGTGTGATGCTCCCCAAGAAAATACCACCTGCAAAACAGGCAGCCTTTCCTCCCTCCAGCAGGTTGGGTGCTTGGGTCTTCTCTCCCTCATTCTTTCCCGAAGGTCTCTTTTCGTTCTGGGGCATCGGGATCTGATCAGGGTTTGCTGGAGGGCAGGTCCAGGCTGGCTGGGTTTTGCCTGCCCCACGAGGAGTGCAAACACTGCTCCCGCCCGGCCGGCCGGGCCTCGTGCTCCCTATCAGCGTCACTCCTCTCCCGTCCTGCTCCCCATAATCTTATCTACGCTGACCACTCCTTGCTTGTGTTTGGGCACCCAACCACCTCGCCCCTCATAAAATTACCTTGTCTCAGGTCTCCTAGACCTTGACCCCACTAAACTTTCCAACCCATCTTTTTCCTTATCCCACTGTTGGTGTTGCTGGTGAAGACCAGGTGGTTCTTCCCTTCTGGAGGCTGATCCCACCAAAAGCAGACACAAACACAGTGCTGGACCATCCAAACCCAGCCTGTGCTGTTTGGTGCCAGCACCATCACTGCAAAGGCTGGGAGACCCTGGTCACTGCAGGTCCTTCTCCTCATGTCACTAAGGGCCCTCCTTGTGTTTTTGCCACAAACTCTCATCCAGCCCACCACGCCTGCCTGCACAGAGCCCAGGACTGGAATATTGCTTTGATTTTCTTGTTTAAATCCAATGGCTCTAATCAGCCATGGCTTTCTCCTTTCAGTGTTTCCCTCTCCAAACCTACAGCCACGCTGCCTCCAGATCTGTGACTTGATGAATCTCCTGTTCTGGCTAAACAAAGCAATTCATAATCTTTTCCAACAGGATATGAGAGCACAACTGGTACATCTCCAGGCTTCTGGAATACACTCCTCAGCAAATTCCTTCAGTCCCTTGGAAGGAAGGGACAAAAAACTTGCCCTGCTGCTGTTAGGACCTCAGACCCCAAGGCCAGGCTCCCATTTCCTCTGCAGGAGACATCCATCCCCCCTGGAGGGGAGAGCTCCCTGCTCCTGTTCACTGCTCCCTGCGAGCTCCCAACACCTTCACCCCGGCATGCCCTCAAGCCTTATCACACTCTGAGAGCCCACAGCCCCCTCCTGACCTTGCTGTCCCCTCTTGTACCCTCTTCCATCCCCTCCCTCTCCCTGCCCCAGTACAACACCCAATTTAAACCTCTCCTAAGGCTTTTAAACCTCTCTCTGGATCACCTCCGGCTGACATAAGTGAGAATAATTCTCTGTTGTCCTCCTGTTTCCTTTTCCATGCCAGGCGGTCTGCAGGCATGGAAAAAAAAGCCTCCCCCTGCCTGCACTCACAACACTTTCACACTGCTCCTCTGTGCTCTCCAGCTTCCAGCTGAAATCAGTCCAGCTCCTCTAAATCAAAAGATATTTATAAAGCTCTCCTCCTTGTCATCTTTCTGGGGATCCCAAAATCAATTAAAATAGTTCAAAACCACGAATGAGACAGTAAAGGCAGAGAAGCCAAAATATCTGAGGCTCTGTAAACAGAGAATTCCTGTGAAATAATCCTTTTCCAGTGCTTGTCTGGGAGCAGAAAATGGACAGAATCACAGCATCATTACGGGTGGAAAAGACCTCCAAGATCATCGAGCCCAACATGAGCTTAAATCACATGGCTGAGGCTCTGGACTGGGGGACATTGATGTAGTCCTTGGCCATGTGTGGATATCAAAAGGACCAACCATCTCCTCTACCTTTTAAGCCTGTTTTAACCCTTTAGGCTGTGAGGTTCTCAGAGCCCCCAGGGCCACCAGGTGCTGGTGTCCACCTGAAGGTTGGGTTCACCCCGCATTTGCCGAGCAGCACAACTGCGAGCCCCCCAAATCCCAGTGCTGGTCAGCACAACCCTGGAAGCTCTGGTGAACATCCCAGCAGGGGGATGTCCCTGCTCATCACCGAAACCACAGAACCCCGGAATGGTTTGGGTGGGAAGAGAGCTTAAAGCCCATCTCATTCCACCCCTGCCACAGGCAGGGACACCTTCCACTACCTCAGGTTGCTCCAAGCCCTGTCCAACCTGGCCATGGACACTTCCAGGGGCAGCCACAGCTTCTGTAGGCAACCTGTGCTCGGCCTCAGCACCCTCACAGGGAACAATTTCTCCCCAGTACCCCATCTAAATGTCTCACCATCACCTCCATCCCCACCAGCGCTGTGGGGTTACCGGGACGCTGCAGGGTTCTGGCCAAGATCAGAGCTCAGCAGCCCCGAAACCTCCCAGCCCCAGAACCTGAAAGCCTTTTGTGCTGTGCTTTGTCTGCTCCGGGGGGCCCGGGGTGGAAGCAGCGGGCAGGGGGCTCGGACCGCAGGCAGGGGCTGGGCTGGCACGGCGGGCAGCAGCCGCGCTCCGGCCGGGCCAGGCGGGGCCCGGCTCTATCAGCCCGAACCCGCTCGGTGTCACTGCCACCGTCACTGAATCCCCACGTGTGACCGGGAGTGACTCCCGCAGCACCACTCGGAACTGTCACAGCCGGGCTCCAGAGGGAGAGGGGAGCAGCTGGAACCACGCGGATCCGAGCCCACGGCCACATCCACAGGGAATTTTTTCCTGAAGCGCAGCTGCAGCGCTCTGGCATCCCGAGCAGTGTCCCCATGACTCCATCCCCATCCCGCTCTTCAGACCCCCATAGACGGCACGAGTGGCCCCCTTTCCACCAGAATTTTCCCCTCCCTGATGCCCATCCCTGGCACCACTGTGTTCCCACACCTCCATACGTCAGTGGCGATGGGTCCAGTTCTGGAAAACGCTGGGGTCTGGTGCAGGGGGTGGTGGTCCCTGCCACAGGGAACATGGAGGGGCAAGATGGTTTACATGGAAAAAGAATTTGTTAGTTTGGCCCCAGCCCTGCAAAAGACACCCTGAACATGATCCCAGCACCTGGGCTTTGGGGATTAAACGTGAGCTTTGTGATTAAGGCTTCCAAGTCTTAATCATGTCCTTCCAAGCCTGTTAAAAGTAGGGAATTCTGCTGTGTTGGAAATACTGTCCCCATCAGAAACTACCATTGCCTGTACAAGGATGTTGTGTCTGACAGCTCTGGGGGGGCGTGGGGGTGTTGCCTGCGGCTTCCCATAAAATTTGGGGCTGGATGAGGCTTTTCTATAACGCATCATTCACAGCCCCAGCAGCTTCTGGTGCAAACAGGAGCTACAAACCCCTTCAAACCCAGATGCTGACCACACCGTGCCGCCCATGACCATTCACTCCAAAGCTCCCCAAACCTGGAAATTTCACTGTGACACTTTGACTTTTCACCCATTTTGGGGGGCTGAGGGGACTGACACCACACACAGGCTGATGCTTTCTGACCTCGAAGCAGTTCTTTCGTTAATGTATATATTTTTAATGCGAATGTCACAGGACAGGAAGAGCGGATAGGTCCGGAAAGGGTGGGGGATCTTGTTGCCTGTCAATTCATGCATTTGCTCTTAAAAGCAAGAATATTTCTCTGAGGGATGGGCGTCCTGACTGCCCACCATCCCAGATGGAGCACGCCATCCCTCTGATGCCAACAAGCGTGTTTGGATGGAGCTCAAACTGTTCCTTCATGTGTTTGCACGGTGCCACTGTCGGGCTGCTGGCTTTTTAAACCAGAAACAATTTTAAACCAGAAGTTTTAAAAGAAGAAGTTTAAAAAGCAGTTTTAAAGCTTTTCTTCAGGCAGTGGTTTACCTGCCACCAGCAAAGTGACACCCCCGAGTCATCTGCCCTTGGCCAGACGCCCCTAAAAGGTCCCATTCAAGTGCCCTGGGGCGTGTGGGGTGCTGAGCACCCAGCCTGACTCTGGGGCACCCACATCCCACACCCTATGGCTGCCTATGGGACGTACAGAGGGAGTAGCATTTATTTGTTGGAGTTTTTGTTATTTAATCTGAAAGTTTGACATCCTGCAAGAGGGTTTGGCAATGTTTTTTCACTCCAGGCTATTTTTTGCGTGCTGCCAGTTTCCAGGAAAGAGCATGAACTGGAAGGAGGGCTCTGGTTTTGGGTGACTTTACTCCCCCCAAGTCATGATCATTACTGCAGCAGCCTGGAGGTGGCTGGGGGCACGTTTTGCACCTCCACCAGAGCAGGGGACAGGTCAGCAGAGGACAGTCCCCTCCAGAGGAACATCAGTGTAGCCCAGAGGCAGCTCCAAATCACCCAGGGTAATCTCAAGCTCTTTCTCCTGGAGCCCACAGCCAAAAAGTGCCATCAAGTCACCTGCTGGAATAGCCCAGCCTGGGTAGTGGGCACCTTCAGGGGTACAGGACTGGGAGATCACCTGGGATGATGCCTCCAGCCCTGGGAGCTCTGAGGAGGAGCAGGCACCTGGGAACAGCACCCACAGCATCCCCACAGAACTCCAGCACCGTCCGGGGAGCCGCGGGCAGCCCCGTCCTTCATGCGGGGCGAGGGAAGCTGGACGGCAAACAAACCCCAAACCCATCCCGACACCTCATCCACGGCCACACATCCTGAAAACCCCGGGCTGGGAAGCGCCGACAAACCCCAGGATCCAGGAACAGCGATGGGAAAACACAGCCCGGCCCGGGCAGCACCGGCACGAGTGGCCCCTGGCACATCCCCGGAGCTGCTCTGCCCACGGCACCCGCCCTTCCCAAAACCTGCGCTGGGGTGCTCCAGGTGCCGATGCGTGGAGGTGCTGCCAAGTGAGGCATGGAAATCCCCCCCTTCCAGGGCCATCCAGGTGGATGTCCCGAGGACAGGAACCCGCACCTGCAGCAGCCTCGGTGCGCGTCCAAAAGCGGGGAAAAAATGACAGGTGAGGGGTGGTGGAAAGGCGGATGGTTGGCAGGGTGTGAAACGTGACCCAGGGCCGGGGTGAGCCGCGTGTTCTCCCGCAGGCAGTGAGCTCAGGAGCCTGGAGCTCAGGCCGGGCCGGCTCTCAGGTGAGGAACTGGGCAGGCAGCGCCGGAAAACTCACTTCAACCTACCGAGCTTTCGTTTCTGTCACTCAAAAATTCTGCTCACCCAAGTTTTTATAGCGAGCCCGTGTTATTCTAGCGCAGTGTTTTCTTTTCACACCAGGATGTGGTTAATCATTCCCCAAGCAGCAGCACACCGTGTACCAGACGCTGTGGGGAAGCTCACGGAGAGCTGCTCCGTGGGGTGAAACACCCAGTGCCGTGCGGGGCATCACTCCGACCCCACAGAGCCCCCCGGCCCTGCCCGGGCACCGAGCGGGGCCGGATTACCCAGGACTGCCTCAGGAGCTGATGTTCAAATCCTGCATCATCAAACAGCCTTCGTTCCACCCGCGGTGCGTGCGAGGGACGTGGGGACGCGTGGGGTGGGCTGGGGTCCCTCTCCAGGCAGGAATTCCCCCCTCTCCCCACCAGCATCCCTGCCGGGCTCCCATCCTTACTTTGATGTTGCAGAAGATACTCCTGGAGCAGGTGCTGGAGCTCTTGGGGATGTCAGCTGGGGATTTGCCGACTTCGGGGTGGACTCCCATCGCGGGGGCTTCCCGGGGAGCCCGGGGCTGTTGGGCTCCAGCCGCTCTCCGGCCCGTCCCGCCGCCCGCACGGACCGTGCCGAAATCTCTCCAAGGCTGCGAGTGAGCCAGGCAGCGGGAGCGTCAAGTTTTTATAAGTCGGCTCCCGGGAGCGATGATGAAACGCTTTCTCCTCCCTCTTTTGCTTTGTGCGCCGAGGGAACTTTAAAGCCGCAGGAAGCCAAGGAGGAGCGCCGGGAGCAGGTGGGAGCGGGGGCTCGGCGAGCCCCGGGCGCTTCGGGAGTGGGGGCTGTGAGGGTGTGACAGTGCTCTGCCCACCCGTGGGGACACCCCGGCCCGCCGCTGCGCCCATGTGCCAGGCTGCAGGACGTGGCTGGACAAGGGAACGGCGCTGGCAGCGGAGCATTCCCGCGGGGAAAACCACTCGGATTTTAATCCAAAGGCCCCCTGGAGGGGCGAGAGGAAGGGGAGGCACCTTTCAGCAACTGAGATTTGGCTCCCGGGTGGTGGTAGTGGGGATTTCTCCATCTCGGTGGCCAGATGGAGAAATCCTTCCCTGGGCCGAGGGGTTTCAGAGGGAAAAAAAACCTTCTGTGTTTGTTTTCGTAGAAAAAGCTGCATTTGTGAAGCTCCCGAGCACTGCTCTTTTCACCAGCACTCTCGGGGCTTTGTTTATGCAAGCACTGATTTATTTTGCAAGCTCCTCTCAGGGGGAAAAGCGATAGAAGGAGAAGAACAGGTTGATCCAGCCGGAAGAGAAACCAGCTTCAAGCGTTTTGTCCACATTA
This sequence comes from Platysteira castanea, assembly GCA_013397175.1. Classification (NCBI taxonomy): domain Eukaryota; kingdom Metazoa; phylum Chordata; class Aves; order Passeriformes; genus Platysteira; species Platysteira castanea. Next base: position 95,895 of record VYXC01001194.1, read on the forward strand.
TCGCTTTCCCTGCCTAAAAGCAGGTGGGGAGAGCAGGGGGACCCCATGGGAAACAGTGGAGCCCACGCTGGGCTGTCCTGAGGCTGGAGAAATAAATCCCAGCTCCCGGGATGGTTGGGCTGGCGGGTCCCTGTGCGGTGCCAAGGAGCCGAGCCCCTCTCGGTGGCACCCCCGGCCGTGGGCGCTCACCACGAGAGGGTGCCTGGAGCCCGTGGGAAGCGGTTCCTGGGCGCTGCCTCCTCCCGCCTCGCCCGCACCCTCCCGCCGCACGACCCCCGGGTGAGGACGCTTGGGAGGTGACCCTGCCCAGGACAGCGTGACAATCAGCAGTGCTGAGACAAAAAGAGCTCGTTTCGGCTGCCAGCTTCCCGGTTTCTGAACCCTGTGCTAGGACGGGTGGGTATCGCTGGCCTTGGAGTGGCGAAAGAAGCATCCTTGTTTTCCAGCTCTCTTTTTCCACTCCCATCCCCAAATTTACCAGATCTGGAGCCAGGACACGGTGTGAAAGATCCTTTATTCCCCGTCAGAGTTAGCCAAGCCCTTTTACCCAACACTCTATGGCAAGACATGGAAGCTTCAGCCTTACCAAGAGAAAAGCCCAAGCAAATCAACATCTCTGCTCCTCTCCCACCCTCCCTGGGAGCCCAGCGTGCCACTGACCTAATTTTTCAGGCAGTGCCTGACCCGCTCCCTACCGGCCCCATCTCTCCGTTTATTCTGCAGCAGCTGTGACGTTCACTTTGTCATAACAACCCCTCCACGGAGCAGCTGCTCCAGCCACCGGCTCCAGCTTTTCCCTACTAATTTGTCTCCATACAGCAAAACACAGCAGGTCTGAGCCTGACAGGTCTGAGCCCGCCTGGCAGCAGGAAAACACCCCTGCCCTGATGCCCCGTGCCATGCGGGGGTTGTTGGTTGGTGACCCCCACAAGTGCTCTGGTGGGTCAGGAGGGGATCAGGACTCTGCATCTGGTGAGCACCTCTGGGGACTGGATGTCGCTGCCCCCTTGGAATTGTTTGGATGGGAAAAGCCCTCTAAGACCATGGAGTTCAGCTCTTCCCCCAGCACTGCCAAGCCCAGCACCAACCCATGTCCCCAAGTGCCACATCCACACCTCTGTCAAATCCCTTCAGGAATGCGGGCTCCACCACTGCCCTGGGCAGCCCCTTCCAATGCCCGGCCACCCCTTCTGGGAAGGAATTTTCCCAATACCCAATCTAAACTTCCCCTGGCCCAGCCTGAGGCCGTTCCCTCTCCTCCTGTCCCTGGTCCCTGCGAGCAGAGCCCAACCCCCCCGGCTGCCCCTCCTGTCAGGGACTTGTGCAGAGCCAGAGGGTCCCCCCCGAGCCTCCTTTTCTCCAGGCTGAGCCCCTTTCCCAGCTCCCTCAGCTGCTCCTGGGGCTCCAGACCCTCCAGGGATGCAGGTCCTTGGTGGGAACTGACCACACATCCCACTCAGTGGCCGGAGCAGCCTCGGACATGCTCAGGAGCACAGGACCCACCTCCCTGGGCACCACTGTCCTCCCCGGGTCTGGTCACCCCCAGCAAGCCCCTGCTGGATCTCAGACATGGAGAGGTGCCCCAGCGGGGCCGATTTGCTGGAGGGCAGGGAGAAATGATGCTGGCAAACCACACTGCCCTTGTCTTTCTCAACGTGCAGCTCTTGCAATAGGTAAGGCAAGAAAACAGCTGGTTCATGCCCAGCCACGAGCCATGGGCTGCACTGGGACCTCCCCAGGGGCTGCATGCCCTGCTGCCCCACCCCGTGCCACATCCTGGTCCGTGCTCCAGGAAGAGCTCCCAGTGAACATTTTCTGAGCAGGGAGCACTGCCCAAGCCTTGGCAGCTTGAATAGCCACAGCACCCCAATAAAAGCTGACAATCCGAGTTTAAAGCCCAGTCATCTCTGACCATCGGAGAGCACTGCTGACATCTCTCAAGCTTTTATGCTGCTGGAAGAGAAGTTCCAGCCCTTGGACACAAGTTCATCTCCAGCTTTCTTACACCAACACTGTTTTTAAATCGAGGACTTCAGACTGTGCAACAGGAGTAACAAAATGAGCTGCACGTGAGAACATGGGGGTCTCCTGCCTCTTTTTGAGGATTGTCTAGCACATTTCACTTCCTCGGCAAGGAACAGCTCATCCTGAAGATGAGAGTACAGGAGGGAGGTGATTGATAGTCGTCCTGAGAGTTGATTCTTCTCATCATGCTTGGTCAGGGAGATAGGGTTGATGTTGAAGTGGCTGGCAGGAGAGATCCCACGCTGGCAGGGTTTGGTTTGCTTTGCAGTGCTCCTGGGCTGTGCTTCATCCTCAGCCCTCAGCAATGAGCTCCTCCTCCAGCTGCCACGCTCCCCTGGCCAAGGAACCAGCTGGAAGGAGAACCCCTCGTGCTGCTGACTGAGAGGGTGTTGCCCTGGTTTTTGTTAAACCTTCTGGTTTCAACCTTGGAGTCAGATTCTTTCACACAGTTTCATGTAAATAATGGCCAATGTTTACTTAACGGTAGTTTCTGTTTTTCATTCCGTTTGTGATAAGAGAACTTTGATGAGCACCTTTCTTCTCCAGTGGGATTGAGAAGGAAGTGACATGTCCTCCAATCCCTTGTGCAGTTGGGACGGGTATATAAATGTGAGAAATGTCAATATAAATATTATTATTCCTTCCTTTCTCCTGAACCTGGCAGGTGTGAGAGCCTCTTTATTGTGTCTTCCCAGACACAAGAGGAATCAGCTACTTCAGCCAGCAAGGTGGGGTGGGGCCACAGCTCTCCGTGTACCCAGCAGCTCAGCCCCCAAGGCAGCCTTTTCCCTCATCCACAAGAAGCCACCAGAGGAATGCCGTGTCTCAATGTGAAACGTGCCCACCTTGTGTTGCCCTGGTTTTTGTAAGCCTTCTGTTTTTAACCTTGGAGTCAGATTCTTTCTCACACAGTTTCAGGTAAATAATAACCAGTGTTTACTCAACGGTATTTTCTGTTGTTCATTCCTTTTGTGATAAGAGAACTTTGATGAGCACCTTTCTTCTCCAGTGGGATTGAGAAGGAAGTCACATGTCCTCCAATCCCTTGTGGAGTTGGGACGTGTATAAGAATGAGATAATGTAAATAAATCCATCCATTTTCCTCCATTCTGCTGAACCTGGCAGGGGTGAGAGCGTCTTTATTGTGTCTCCGCAGACACACCTTGCATGTTTCCAATGGCCACACCAAACTTTCACCGGTGCAGGAGCTAAGACAAATCCCTCTCTGGGGTGCTCGCCTTATTCACAGAACACCAGAACCCTCCGAAGCCACTTTCCTGCTAGGAAGGAGATTGGGTCAAACCATGACCACGAGTAAAGAGAAGGCTCTTTCCCCACACCCCCCTCCTCAATTCTTTCCACTGAGTGGTAGGCTGATGCTTTCCTGGGCTGACAACAAGGCTCACTCTGCTTCACCACCCAGCTTCAATCTGGCAGGGACTGAAGCACCTCACTTTTCCTCCATGGTACCTCCAGCCTGTGCTGCTCAATTATTTGCTGCCAACTGGGCTTTAAAATCACAGAAATCATGGAAAGGTTTGGGTTGGTAGGACCTTACAACCCATCCAATTCCAACCTCTGCCATGGGCAGGGACACCTTTCACTACCCCAGGTTGCTCCAAGATCTGTCCAACCCAGCTTTGGACACGTCCAGAGATGGGGCAGCCACAGCTTCTCTGAACCTTAAACTTAGAAATGATTTTCTTTAGCTGTTCTGCCACCTCTAGAAGACCTCAGAGTGCTCTGAGCCACCACTGAATGGAAATTAATTTGCTGCAAGCAAGCACGAAGGCCCTGGGCTCCCAGAAGGTTTCAGAATTGTGAGTATGAACATTGCACTGGGAATGTGGGTTAAGAACCCCCTCCATGACCCTGCAGGTGCAGAGCAGCACGCCAACCCCACCCCTGGAGCCCCCATTTATTCTCCAGGGCCCCTCAAAGGGGCCTGCTTTGAGCCACCTCCACGGCCAGCAAGATTCAGAGAAAGGTAACAAAGATGAGCAGGACCATGGGCTGTAGGTTGAGCTATGTGCAAATTGAAGCTGATCCTCTGCTGGCTTTTAGGGGTCTTCAAGCTGAAAAAAGTTTAAAGCTATGCTTGTTTTTTATTTTTTATAGCATTTTTCTTCTGTGTATTAGTGCCTTGTGCAACTGCACAAACACTGATGTGTCTGAGTGGCAGAAAACAGATGCTGGGAAATAAGAAAACTTGATGGTGTTTGGGTAGGATTGTGGTGGGCTCTGGTCTCCGGGTTGGGATTTAATTGTGAGATGGACTCTGATGAGATTAATTATTAACTATCATTATCTGGGTAGGAAAAGGAAAAAAGACTACAGGAATTAAGTGTTTTGTCATTTTGGGTCTGCTCTGTGGTTTGCACAATGTCTCAGTGGCAGGTGCACAGGGGCAATTGCAAAGAGATGTCAAACACCCTCCATACTTGGGAAGAATATTTGGCATAAGGTGCTTATTTCATCCAGCAGGCACTCTTAGTTTTGAAGAGTTAAGTTGTGTAAGATTGTGGTTACTTTATTTGAGACAGCATTTTTTCTGTTTCTGTGGAAAATATCTGCAAGATTCAGACAAACCTGAAACATCAGGACATGGAGAGCTGCTGGGTATTTGGGTGTTTGTCCTGAACGCACTCCCACAATTTCTCAGATTGCACTGAAAATCTGCCTTGTCTCCTGTGGTGGTGTGGCACGGGGGGGAAGAAGGACTGGAGTGGCACCAGTGGTTCCTGCTGGTGCCTGTGGTTGAGAATTCCAGAGCTGGGTTTAATCTGCCAGCACTTGGAGCAAGAACACTGCTGAAGAACAGGCTTGGCTGGCGCCCAGCCCGACTGTCCTGGGCATGGAGAGTGAGGGGCAGGTCACTCACCAGCACCCCCGGGGTGCCCACCCTTCAGGGAGGGGACACTGCTGTCCCCACGGTGGAGAGGCCCATAGGGGATTTGCTTTTGGGACGAGTGACGGCTGAGCCCCAGAGAGGGAGGTGACAGTGCCTGTCCTCCACCCGAGGCCACCTCCAGCCCTGCAGGGCAGCCAGAGCTACGCCCAGGATTGGGAGTGAGGTCAAGGTGGGATGGAGGGCAGGGAACTCCTCCGGGAGGTGACGGCAGAGCTGCGTGTCAGGGTTAAACCTTCCCTCCCATGATGCTGACTAATAAATACGTCAAGCAGCTCCATCCCATATCCAAAGCCAGGCAAGCAGACCTCTTTCAACCACCAGTTAAAAGGAAGGTGCATTCTGGAGGAATAAAGGGGAAGGCAATTTTTGCCAAGCTGTGACTGGAGGGCGGCTGTGGAGCCTGGAAACTGGGAGGCTGGGATTTTAGCAGGCTGAGTCTTCAGGAAGAGCAGAGAGGAAAGCTTCTCCACTTTTAAGAGCTAACAGGGGAATGGAGGAAATGCTTTTAAAGGAGCCCTGTGGTGCTTCATGTCTCTTAAACAGCCACTTACTTTTTCTCTCCGTTTTCTGTCTCAAGTAACTGTTGTTTATTCTGAGGCCACTTGAGTTTCACCACCAGTTAAGCCAACGCCATGGCACACCAAAGGCTCTTCAGTTAAACTGGAGATGGCCTGAGGGGTGGATTATTTCGGTGGGAGAGCCAACTCTCCATTCACCATCACACCTTTCCCACCTCTCCTTTCTCCCCAGGAGCTTTCGGAGGTGCCAGCCCCAAGGCGTCACGTGTGGGGCCTTTAGCTCAGCACATTCCAGAGGAGAAACTCTCCTGGCTGCTTACAGGAGGAGGTGAGAGATGGGAATTAAGATTATTCACTCCACACCCTGCCCATCTGTGTTGTGCCACGCACGAGGGCAGCCGGAAGGACGGACGATGACGCGCGTCCCTCGGTGCCAGGGGGGTGCTGGGAATGCCAGGGGTCACCCAGCACCCAAAGGACCCCCCAGCCCTCACAGCCTCCTGGCACTCTCCAAGCACAGCATTTCAAACAGCCAGGGGTTGGCAGCCAAGCCAGAGCCCCGGCCTGCAGTGCAGGATGTGTTCTGCACACCAGAACAAAGAGACAATCTTTGCCTCAGAGGATTTGCAATCTGAAGCATCAGTATCCTGCAGGAAAAGCAATTAAAGGAGGCAGACAAGGATCTGACAGAGCCATTCGAAGCAGGATTGCATTTCCTTGAAATTGCTTCAAGTGATCACGATGAGACAATCTAAAGTACTTCTGCCCACTGCCAATAAACTGCACAGTTGGTAAATATTTCAGGAACAGTGCCCCTAAGCAAGACTTCTGCTGCCTGGAAAGGTAGAGGCAAATATTTATGTAAAATTCCCTAACCTCCACACCTCTATGGAGTTACACCCTGGAGAGACAGATTTTCCAAGCTCTCCTCTGCCTCAAAATGGATTGCAAGGCAAAGCTGGTGCATTCAGCAGCACCAAAACCTGCTGCTGCTTGTAGGAGTGAACTAAATCCCCACAGGTCTGCTGAGCTGCGAGGGGCGAGACGTGGGACTGGATCAGACCCTGAGCAGGCTAAGGAGGGTCCTATCCAGAGGGACGCCCCACGGCAAGGGGCACATCCCAGCCCAGGGAAGAAGGTGGTGACATCTTCTCTGTCACCTGTCCCAGCAGCTGCTCCCAGCTGGGTGTGATCCAGATGTTGCCCTGGTTTTTGCTAAGCCTTCTGTTTTTAACCTTGGAGCCAGATTCTTTCACACAGTTTCATGTCAATAATAGCCAATGTTTACTTAACGGTATTTTCTGTTTGTCATTCCTTTTGTGATATGAGAGCTTTGATGAGCATCTTTCTTCTCCAGTGGGATTGAGAAGGAAGTGACATGTCCGCCAATCCCCTGTGGAGTTGGGACGTGTATATAAATGTGAGAAATATAAATAATAAACATTATTATTCCCTCCTTTCTGCTGAACCTGGCAGGTGTGAGAGCCTCTTTATTGTGTCTTCCCAGACACATCCAGCTGCACCAGCTATCCCAGGAAGAGATGGAGAGCTCAGGTGTCAGCCTCCTGCTTCCCTTGGGAAGGTCTGGCAGGTGACGTGTGGGACGTGTCACCGTGTGACACCCTCTAATCCACCGTGGGTGAGGAGTCTTTGCTCTCTGGCAGGCCAGGGGCTGACGTGAGCACAGAGTCCCCACGCACACCCCAGGAAGGGCCCGAGGGGCTGGGATGGTCTCTGTGGTTTTGGACATGGGACACCCAAGTGCCCACAATGGTCACATCCCGCTGGAAACCTTCGCTTCCTCCAAGAGCTGATCCTTGTTGGGGATATCATGGAATCACAGAGTGGTTTGGCTTGGGAGGGAGCTTAAAACCCATCCAGTCCCACCCCCTGCCATGGGCAGGGACACCTTCCACTGGCCCAGGGTGCTCCAAGATCTGTTCAGCCTGGCCTTGGACACTTCCAGGGGTGGGGCAGCCACAGCTTCTCTGACCCTTAAACTTGGAAATTATTTTCTTTAGCTGTTCTGCCTCCTTTAAAAGACCTCAGAGTGCTCTGGCAGCCACCACTGAATGGGAATTAAACTAAAGGAAGCAAAATATCCAAGAGCTTTTATGGCTCTTACCCCGTTACATGACAGGAGCTGGTCCAAGCGCTGTGCAGAGATCACAGCACTGATCTGATCCCTCCTGAAGCCGTGCTAAGGACAGCAAAACCACAAACTTTGGATGCTTGTACATTTTCCTCTGGAAAAAAAGGTTAAATTCAATAAAAAGAGGATAAGCGAGAGTGAATTCAGCACATCTCATTCCTAATGTCTCTGGCTCTGACTGCACTCACACTGCTGCAAGTCCTGAAGCTCTGGGCATTGTTATATATGGAATGAGAGTTATGTGTTTGCAAGGAAAATGCTTCAGTCTCCACTAATAGGCATCAAAATATTTTTATGATACTATATATTGACTTATTTAACGATGATGGCAAGAGGAGTGCCAACGAAGTTGTGCAATCATCTCTCTTTTTTTTTTTTCCATTTTGTTTTTCAACTGCTCAGAAGTTTCATAGAAACTCCTTGTTTGGTTTGAAATCCTGCAGATCTCCCCGAGGCTGTGGGGTATCACTGCATGGTTTGGCTGTCACCGAGGAAGGGTCATCCCTCTCCATAATCGAGCCTGGATTTCAGGCAGCAAACTCACCAGCACACCCCAGACAAAGCCATTAAACCTGCTCTGCTCAGGCCTGTTGCCCTGGTTTTTGCTAAACCTTTTGTTTTTAACCTTGGAGTCAGATTCTCTCACACAGTTTCATGTCAATAATGGCCAATGTTTACTTTACGGTATTTTCTGTTTTTCATTCCTTTTGGGATAAGAGAACTTTGATGAGCATCTTTCTTCTCCAGTGGGATTGAGAAGGAAGTGACATGTCCTCCAATCCCTTGTGGAGTTGGGACGTGTATAAAAACGTGAGATATGTCAATAATAAACATTATTCCCTCCTTTCTGCTGAACCTGGCAGGTGTGAGAGCCTCTTTATTGTGTCTTCCCAGACACATAAAGCCATTGGAGAGCATCCAAAGGAGGGACATGAAGATGGTGGAGGGTCTCCAGGAGCTGTCATATGAGGAGTGGATGAGCCTGTTTGGCTTGTTCAGATGGAGAAGAGGAGGTGGAGGTCAGACGTCACCCTGATCTGCAGCTCCTCCCGAGGGTCAGCTCCAATCTCTGCTCTCTGTGAGCAGGGACGTGTGTTGCCCTGGTTTTTGCTAAACCTTTTGTTTTTAACCTTGGAGTCAGATTCTTTCTCACAGTTTCATGTCAATAATAGCCAATGTTTACTTAACGGTATTTTCTGTTTTTCATTCCTGTTGTGATAAGAGAGCTTTGATGAGCACCTTTCTTCTCCAGTGGGATTGAGAAGGAAGTGACATGTCCTCCAATCCCTTGTGGAGTTGGGACGTGTATATGAATGTGAGATATGTCAATAATAAAGATTATTCCCTCCTTTCTGCTGAACCTGGCAGGTGTGAGAGCCTCTTTGTTGTGTCTTCCCAGACACACAGGCCGGGCACGAGGCAGCAGCAGCTCTGAGCAAGGCGCCGAGGTTTGGCAGCCACCCAGCCCTGCTGACACGGGTTTTGTAGAGCCCAGCTGGCAATCAGGTTGGACAGGCCCATTTCTGAATGCTCAAAGCAGTTGGATCTCTTCATTCCTCCTCCGAGGTTTTCCAAGGAGACGCTGCTGCTACGAGCTCTTTACGACCCCACACAAAACACCTTTGGAGGGTCTCTCTTCCCATGGGGTTCCCTCCAGCACTGAGATTTAGCAGCTCAAACCCCAAAATTAAGGTGAAGGCTTGGCCATACCTTGGTACTGGCAGCTCTGGCTCCATCCTGGGTGTCATCCCAACAGGAGAATGCGGGTGTTGCCCAGGGCAGAATGGAAAACTGCAATGTCCATCGTACAAAAAGTGCTGGAAACTCTCTGTTTGCAGAAGTTGGAATCAAAACAGCAAGAAGGTTTTGGATCACAAGAGCGTCTCCAAGCTCTGAGTGTGGGCAGGGAAGGGCTGATTTTGAGCTGCTATCAGCATGAGCCATTGCAAGTGAAATTTGTTTTCCTTGGAACGGGCAAGTCCAACTGGAACAATGGCTGGAACCGACATTTTGCAAGGAAAGATTTTGTTTCATCTTGAAAGGCTGCAACACCTTAAATATTTTCCAGTGGAAATGACATTTTGTTTCTGCTGGTACACACAGGAGTTGTCCCATCACAGTTCCCACCCTTCCCACTTCATTGGGAGGGATCCGTGGAGCCACGCGCGAGAGCCACGGCGAGCCACCAGCCATGGCACCCAGGGGGATGGAGAGGGCATCCAAGCAGTCACCACGGGCACAGCTCATGGAAACGCCTCTTTTAATGTGGAAAAATGGAGGGCAAGACATCCAGTGGGATCTGTTTTCGACTGAGGAGCCGTAAGACCTTTGGGGAGGGCCAACAAATCAGGAGAAGAACAGTACTGAAATGTGACATATCACAAAACAGGTCAACAGGAGACCTGGAGATGGTTTTTAAAGCTCTTGGTTTCTGCCTGACGGGAGAGGGAGGAGGCCTCTTTGCATCTCCTCCATGGACTGGGTGGGAGCAAGTCCCTGTAGAGCCATCAGGGCATCAGAGAAGCGCTGGAGAGAAGCCAAAACCCCTGCCAGTTTTCCATAAAGAAGTGGGAAGAGAACAGGTAACAGCTGAGAAATCTGAGCCCTGCTTTGTTGTAGTCTCAGGCTGCTCGTACCTGGAGAACTCAAGAAACATCCAACCCCTCCCATCTCCAATCTGGACAAAAACTCTGTTCTTGGAAAGCTTTATCAACAGAGGGAAGTTGCAATCTCAGGTTGTCTGCAGTGTTACCCTTTCACAATTTCAAAACATTTCCTTTAGATCATGGGTTTTTTAGCACTATGTGATTATCTCACATTCCTAAACAATCATTTTAGACCAAAATAATCTGCTGCTGTTTCCTTTCAAAAATGGGCTGAGGACTCTGAAACGTATTTCCCCTCTCATCCCCCCACACATTCTAAATGAGTGTGAAAAGCTTTGGGTTTGAAACAAAATGTGCCCTTTTTTCCTTCCTCTACTTCTTAAATTTTTAACACAAATGGGAAAAAAAATCACGGTATCCCAGTCAAATGTGTTGGAAAGAGGATCCTTTCTTTCCTCTTCTCCTTTAGGAGATAGGACAAGGCAGAAATTCCTCCCTGTGAGGGCAGTGAAGCCCTGGCAGAGGCTGCCCAGAGAAGCTGTGGCTGCCCCTGAATCCCTGCAAGTGTTCCAGGCCAGGCTGGACGGGGCTTGGAGCACCCTGGGACAGTGGAAGGTGTCCCTGCCCGTGGCAGGGCGTGGAACGGGATGAGCTTTAAGGTCCCTTCCAACCCAAACCATTCTGTGATTCCATGATCCTTCAAGAACATCCTGATGGAGATGATGTTTCTGCTCCCAGACCACTGCGTCTGCAGAGACACAATAAAGAGGCTCTTACACCTGCCAGGTTCAGCAGAAAGGAAAGAAAAGACCTTTATTATTGACATTATCTCCTTCTTATACACGTCCCAACTCCACAAGGGATTGGAGGACATGTCACTTCCTTCTCAATCCCACTGGAGAAGAAAGGTGCTCATCAAAGCTCTTTTATCACAAAAGGAATGAAAAACAGAAAATACCGTTAAGTAAACACTGGCCATTATTTACATGAAACTGTGTGAGAAAGAATTTGACTCCAAGGTTAAAAACAGAAGGCTTAGCAAAAACCAGGGCAACAGACCACCTCACACCTCGTGTCCCCCTGACTGTGCCAGGGGTGGGATGGTGGAGGGAGCGACTCAGCACCACAGCCTCGGACCCAGCCCAGCCCACACGGCCCCTGCCTCGGGGTATCAGCACTGCAGCATCAGCAGGGGAACCTGACTGTTCCTGGCTGCTCCGAGGACAGCGGGGACCTGAGTCACACAAGAAGCTTGGAGCAGGGAACGGGTGTGGTGAGGAGCTGCCTGTTTCCATGACACACATTTTGCCTTCACACCCCACCTGAGCCACTTCAGAGCCATGCCGCCAGGTGACCGAGAGAGTGACTGCCTGACTTCTGAGCCTCTGCCACGGCTGCTCAGCCTCACCCTAGAAAGCGTTTATTTTTACAGGGAAATCAGCAAATTGTTCTGACAGCCATGATGGAGCACTCCCACCCAGAAGAACTCCTCTGACCAACAGTCTTCCTGATGGGCTGGACTTTACTTACCTTAGAAATCACCTGTTTGAATCAGGAGCATTGTGTTCCTCGTCTGTATCCGACAGCTGACAGTCGGATGAAGGATCTGTCATAAGGTTGGAATTCCAGAGCAAAAGGCATGGCTGAGATCCCACCAGCTGGATCCGGACTGGCTGGCTGCACAGAGACCCCACTCCAGCTCTCTTTGACATCCCAGCACAGAGCTGTAAGGGGAGATACATTCCAGTGCCAAAAGGATGTGGTCAGTGGTGGTCCCCTGAAGCTCTCCCAAAATCAATCATTTCAAGAGTGAACTGCCAGCTCATGGAGCAAGCTGCCTGTTTTCCCTTGGAAGTGGCATTTTAAAGTTTCCCCGCACCCTGAGCTGTTGCCCTGGTTTTTGCTAAGCCTTCTGTTTTTAACCTTGGAGTCAGATTCTTTCACACAGTTTCATGTAAATAATGGCTAATGTTTACTTAACGGTATTTTCTGTTTTTCATTCCTTTTGTGATAAGAGAACTTTAATGAGCACCTTTCTTCTCCAGTGGGATTGAGAAGGAAGTGACATGTCTTCCAATCCCTTGCGGAGTTGGGACGTGTATATAAATGTGAAAAATGTAAATAATAAAGAGTATTATTCCCTCCTTTCTGCTGAACCTGGCAAGTGTGAGAGCCTCTTTATTGTGTCTTCCCAGACACACTGAGCAAAAGGAGAGGGACAGGAGTTGCTGTTCTTCAGAGAAAACTCCCCAGAGTACTCACCTGAAGGGAGGACCACGCACTGCCGCCATAGGGGTGGGATGGGAGAGGCCACTGGGGGAGTTTGGTCAGCATTTGGAATTGCACAGTTGTCCTTCAGCTCCCTCCCTTCCCCAGATCTGCTCGTGAGCTGGAGTTAAGGAGAATTGGCTTCATCTGGCACGGGTGGGCACCATCTAGCCAGAACAATGGGAAGCTGCATGGACACCTCCACGCTTTTTGGGGCCAGTTGAGCTCTTCACACACAGCCTGGGGGGTGATTTCAGTGGGGGCTACCCAGCAATCCCATCCCAAGCACTGCCCTTTTTTTTGGTGAGGAGCCACCGAAGTCCTCACCCCATTCAGCCCAGACTCCTGCATCCCTGACACCCCAGGAACACCAGGAACCCCACACCCCGGTGCCCCCCTCAGCACCATGAAGGGAAAAGCTCTGACTCACACCCAAAGACATCTTATCCACACGAGGTCAATAATTTCAGCAAGGGGTCATTTCCTCAATGCCTGTTCCTGTCGTTTGACCTCTGGCTTGGCTTTTCCTTCTTTTGCAAGGTCACCCATCAGCCGAGGTCACACCAGTGAGAAATGTCAACCACTTCTGGGAACCGCGTCCTGAAACGTGCCCGCCTCTGTTATCTCTCTGTCGACACGCTGCTGAAGGAGCCTCTTGACTGGAAATGCTCAACTGGGAAGAGAAACGGGACATCCCATCCCACTCCTGCCTCCTCCCTGCTCCTTTGGGGAATGTCTGGGGGAAGCACAGCCCCGTCCCTCGCAGTCAGGGCGCTCAGTGGCGAGACTGGGCTGTCCTGGCCCGAGGTCTTCATCTCCGAGGCACCAAACATCAGGCAACTGCTTTCCTCTTGTAACTTCTTTTATTCCAAATTTAAAACACAATGAGCCTGGAAAGACAAAAATAGCGGTTTAAATTTAGGTAGAATAGACTGAGAGGCACCATCAACACTTCCCCTTCCAGCGACAGCGGTCTGCGGCCAGGAGGAAGCAAACAAAACAGGAGGAGAAGCCGCCAGGACAGCTGTAGGATGCAGTTGTTGAGGAGATAGCCAAGGAAAGATGATAGCATGATGTTTGTCCCGTGGAGACTCTCTGGACAATGCCTGACTCATCGTTTGCTGCCTGCTCCCCTGCTAGAGCGAGCGAGGCAGGGGATGGAACATAACTGGAATAGGTGGAGCACAGCCACAGTTCCTCTCTTGCATGACTCAGGCTGTTCCTCCTCCCACCCCCGGAGGCCCTGGCGTTTGGGGTCTTCCAGGGATCCAAGCTGCCCTCTCCGTGGGCTCTTGATGCCAACAGAAGGCCAGAGGCACCTGGAGACTCATCTCCTTTTCCAGTCCCACCAGGAGATTTGCTCTCAGATCAAGGATGTCAACTCAAACCTGGTCTGGGCACAAACAGAGCAGCAGCAGAGGGATGGGAAGATGCCACGAGGAACTAAGACTCAGCCAGCTCCCCTCTGCTTCCATAAAAAGCAGTGCAGATCTTGCCTGGTCCATCCGTGCATCAGGAAGCAGGTTCCTAACTCACCCAAATTAAGGAAAATTAGCTCCTGCAGAGGTTGCTGGTGCTGGCACTGGCAGCAGCTGCTGCCCCTCCAAAATGCTGGGGAAGACCCAAGGACAGGCACAACCTGTCCTGTCAGCCAGGAAATCTCCCAGAAGAGATGCCAAGGATGCGAGGCAAACCTGGGGATAAGTGGAAGCTACAGGGCAAAGATCACAGCCTGGTGTGGGCACAACCCATCAGACAGGTGGGTACAGGCAGCAGGTCCCTGGCACTTGAACTGCAGCTGGTGCCATCCAGATGGACACGGTTTCTGGGTTTTCATGGAGCAGGGCTGTGCCACGGTCCGGAGCCAAATCCTTGGGAAAATAACCACTGATGTAAGACACGGGGCATCCCCCTCACAAGCCACGGGCACAGAGGGGTTGAAAGGGCAGGATTCTGTGCTGTCTTTGTTCCCCAGCCTTTCCCTGCCTCCCCCAGCCTGTGTGCCCAGAGCCAGCCCTGGTGCTTGGTGCAGCCAGGACGTTTCACAAGAGAGCGCGGCAGCACCGAACCGGGAGGAACCGTTCTGTGAACAGCCTGGCCAGAGCTGCTGGCATCCCCAGCTGGACGCTGGCCCGGGACTCCTTGTTCTGCAGCACAGCCCTCCATCGCCAGAGATAAGAGGCAGAGCCACTCACCGAGCGTTGAGCGACAGCCAACATCTCTCCTGGAGGGAGCAGCCTCGGGAACATCACCTTTGTGTCTGGGAAGATGCAATAAAGAGGCTCTCACACCTGCCAGGTTCAGCAGAAAGGAGGGAATAATCTTTATTATTGACATATCTCACATTCTTATACACGTCCCAACTCCACAAGGGATTGGAGGACATGTCACTTCCTTCTCAATCCCACTGGAGAAGAAAGGTGCTCATCAAAGTTCTCTTACCACAAAAGGAATGAAAAACAGAAAATACCGTTAAGTAAACATTGGCTATTATTTACATGAATCTGTGTGAAAGAATCTGACTCCAAGGTTAAAAACAGAAGGCTTAGCAAAAACTAGGGCAACATCCCTCCTCGGGATGCTTCTTTGTCTCTTCCCTCCATTTCTTGGGACCTGAATTACCCCAGAGCCCTTTGCAATTCATTCAAGGGGATCTCTCCATAAACCTATTCCAGGCTGCCCAGAGCAGCTGTGGCTGCCCCATCCCTGGAATGTCCAAGGTTGGACAGGGTTTGGAGCCACCTGGGACAGTGGAAGATGTCCCTGCCCATGGCAGGGGGTGGAACTGGATGAGCTTTAAGGTTCTGTCCAACCTAAACGAGTATGGGTTTCTGTGTTCCACATCTGGGGTTCTGTGTTCCACATCTGGAACCTTGACCATCACAAAGGCCAGCATGGCAGGGTGGGATCAGTGCTGGCAGTCCTGGCAGCTCAGGCACAGGAGGGGACACTGCCTGCGTGTGCCTCGGAGCTGCTGGAAATGGAGGAAGCTGTGAGCAGAAAGGCTGGGATGAGTTCTCAGCACCAGCCGTGCTCTTCCCGGAGCTGAAAGAACAAGAAAAAGGAATTGTGTGTTGCAAAACCACTGGAGTGCACAAGGACTGACCCAGCCTGGCCAGGCTTTGCCCAGGGAGAGCCCGTGACCAAGGTGGGTGGCAGCAGAACCGAAACCCCTGGATTCTCAGATGTCAGCTTTTCACAACCTTTCTTCCGTGGAAAACATGTGATTTTTGATTGGAAAGAGCCCGAAGGAACCAGCTCTCAGGCAGATAATCCCTGGCTCCTGGGGCCAGTGAAGCAATGGGAGCTCTTTAGTGAGCAGAGCCGAGCCTGTGCCGATGTTTTTGAGCTGTCAGTGTTTCCAAGAGGGGTTTGGGACCCCGGGTCCTTGGCCACCAGGGAGGTGGCATCTGCCGCTGTGGCTCAGAGAGAAAGCCACACCCTGATGCTGCTATTCAGTGGTGGAAGTGATGAAGTGACTCCCTCCCGTGCAGGGATCCAGCCGAGGCTGGCAGTCCCCTCCTGGGGAAGGGCTAGGCTCAGCCCAAACCCAGGCTGGGGGCGTTTCGGAGGGGGAGCAGCCCAGGATCTCCCCTCAGCCCCTGCAAACCCAGCTGCACCAGCAGCAACTCGACCCCACACCACTCACAGGGGTTGTGGAGATGAGCCCAAAAGAAAACCTGAAGCACAGATCCCACTTTCTAACAGACAAGGGGGCTCAGGGACTCCAGAGTAAACCATGCCCTGTTCTGACCTCTCACCCTTGAGCCACCAGGCTGCATCTTGTCCATGCTCAGTTCCCTGTCTCAGCTCCCCTGATGCTTCAGGTGAGCCCAGATTTTGTAAATCATGGCTAAAATCACAGCGTGTGCCAACACTGGGCTCATTGGAGCAGCAGGTCAGGTTTGTAGGGGAAAGCAACACCTTTTATAATTATTTCTAACCAAAACATCACATCTCCTCCTCAGCCTCCTCTTGCTAAAGGCGTGCACAGAACTTCTCCTGAGTCTTCCCAGCTGAGTTTCTAGGGACGCTTCTGGCACGCTTCTGGTAATTTCCTCTTGTTTGTTCATTATTTTGATATTCAAACTGCCTTTGGGATGGTCAGGACTGATCATTGGTCTCCAAAGCCTGGGCTGGGCTGCAGAGCAAGTCCTACTCCCCCAGCTACAGAAACGTGCACATGTGAAGCCTTGGCTGGAATATGACACAGAAAACATTATTAGAATATCAGCTAGAAAACAGTGAGGTTTGCCACTGCAGCCTGGGGCTGGGTGGACGAGAAGGTAATGTGATACACAGAGGATGCCCGTTGAAGAAAAGTGATCAAAGGAGGCTTTTTGGGTAATCAAGTGCGAGTTTTATCTCTACAAAGGAAAATTTGAGTTATACAGCCCACATGTAGCATCTGGAGCAGAATTCCGAGGAAGAGAAATTCCCTGCATACTTTTGGATGCCTCATTTACTGAGGGAGGGCTGAATCACAACATTTGACTAATCACAGCGAGGAATCCAGCTTTCTCCAGAAAAACTGACCATGGCACTACTTTTGCTACTTCCCCTCCTCTGGACCAAGCTACAGTCAGTGTTTCCCCAGGGATCTGAAAACTCAGACACTTTGCTAAAACCCTTGCCTGGTGGATATCATCCAGCTTTCAGTTTCCAAGGCCTCAAAAACATTTGCTCAGGAAGAAACACAGCCCCATGCCAGTGGTGCAAACATAACCAAAGGCAACCTAAGGCATTTAATTTACTCCAGGGTCACTCAGGTTCTTTTGTCCTGACAGGGGTGAGGGACAAAAGAAAACAACTTCCATTTGAGAAGTGGATTATTTACAGGGTTCCTTGCCCCTCCTGGCTTTCAGCTCAGGATCTGGAATGGCTTCCAGGGCTTTCCAGGCATGACTCAGGTTGAGCTTCAGCACAGTTGCTACCAAGTTGCTTTCTAAGCCAGGGAAAAAAAATCCCTTCAGAGCTACTTGTGGTGACTCCTGACTTCCTCTTCTTTTGTCCCCTCATTCCCTGGGCTGTTTTTTTTTTTTTATATAAAAAAAAATTTTTAAGGATGTCAAAGCAGAGCAACCCAGCCCTGGGCGTGGAGCAGCCTGTGCCAGGGGTGGCTGCCCCGTGCCACGGGCCAGGAGTGATTTCCCTGCAGGAAGGGCTGACTGCCTTGGCCAAAGACCTCGAGCTGCTCAGGGAGCACAAGTCCTGCAGCAGAGCAGACAGGATTTCCATCCTGGAGAACAATTGCCATCAGGATGTGTTGCTAAGGTCACAAGTGGAAGCAGCCATGATTTCCACGCCAAGACTCTCCAGAGAGCTTTGTCCGGGCTCCAAAGATAAGCGAGGCTTTGCAAGACAGACACGAGGAAGCTGGACCTGGACCAGGTCTGCAAGGAGAAACAACGGGTGCTCAGCGTTCCCCAGACCAGCGAGCACCACCTGGATCACGGGATACCTGGGGAAGAACCAGTCCATAGGAGACCCAGCGTGTTGTTCCCATGACCTATTCATGGGACCTATTTCCTTCATGAGGAAAGCAGCAGAGCCGAGCTGACCAAAGCCAAAAGTGACGTGGGCATGGCTTCCAAGGAGCATCCTGAAATGTTCCCTTGAGGCAGGACAGTGATGTCCAAAGCTGGCGCAATCCAGACAGGGGTGAGCAGCTTCTTTAATGACACAGAGTGAAGGGAGGGACAGACCCACACCTCTTCCCTAGGCCCTGAGAAGGATGAGAGGAGAGCAGCCATCCCCCAGCAGTGCAGCCAACATCCAGCTGCCCACGGCAGCGGTCCCAGGTGGCCCCATAGGATCAGGAGAGCAGGCAAGATGCTTCCAGGGCACACCAGGCCCTCAGCACGGGCAGGGGAAGGGAATCCAGCACCGATTGCCAGCAAGCTGGACACACAGGGTGGCATTTTCCTGCATGGGTGCTGGTGCCCTGTGTCTGGGAAGACACAATAAAGAGGCTCTCACACCTGCCAGGTTCAGCAGAAAGGAGGGAATAATCTTTCTTATTGACATATCTCACATTCTTATACCCGTCCCAACTCCACCAGGGATTGGAGGACATGTCACTTCCTTCTCAAGCCCACTGGAGAAGAAAGGTGCTCATCAAAGTTCTCTTATCACAAAAGGAATGAAAAACAGAAAATACCGTTAAGTAAACACTGGCCATTATTTACATGAATCTGTGTGAAAGAATCTGACTCCAAGGTTAAAAACAGAAGGCTTAGCAAAAACCAGGGCAACAGTGCCCAGCCAGGCAGAGCTGGCTGTGAGTCAGCACAGGAGCGGCGTCCCTTGGCACTGCACCCCTTGTCCTTTCTCCTGCTCCTCCTCCTGCTCCTCCCCGCTCTCCCGCTGTGGTTTCAGCTCGATGTTTTCCTGCTTAGCCCACGTGTGCAGAGACTTGCCCATTCCTCCCCAAAAGCCCCCTGAGCCATGGCATTGACGTCAGCAGCGCCCCAGCTGTCAAACAACGGAGATTAAGGCTTGGCAGGCGGTGCCAAGCCATGGAGCGCCTGTGCCTCCCCGGCAGGTGAGTAACATTCCCTGCCCAGCAGGAACGGGCACATTGCGCTGACCCATCTGCTGCACCTGGGCACCCGACCTGGCCTGAGCCCCAGCCTGATCCCCGGGCAGCCCCAGGGCTTGGCCGTCCCCGTGCTCGCCCAGCAGGACCTGCCGTGGCCAGGGCACAGGGCCGGAGGAGGCACAGCCCTGGCAGCGGCTGCAGGGTTATCCTGCGTGCCAAGGGATGTGCAGTGCTGGGAACAGGCCCCGGGCTCGTCCCTCCCTGTTCTGGCCAGCACAGAGGCAGAGGCCACGACGTGCTGCCTCTTGCAGAGGAGAGGCACAGCCAAGGCCTCGCTCCCCGCTCGGGAGGTTCAGCCCTGGGGTTTTTCCTGGAGCAGACAAACATCTTCAAGACACTCAGTCCCGACCCATGGCAAGAGCCTGGGTGACAGGGAATGTCTGGGACACGGCCAGGCTGGCACCAACTTCAGGGAGCAGCTGGAAAGGCTCCTGGAAAACAGGAAGGGAGCTGCTGCTCCTCATCGTGCTTGACCATCCCGTCGTCCTGGCTTTGCATGCCAACCTTCCCATTCCCCCTGCAGGCACAAGGTGCCCCACTGCCAGCAGGGCTGCCAGGACCTGTCTTTTGCCAAAATAAAGGCAGGAGAACTGCAAACACCAAGGTCACCCAGCACTGCAATGTAACTTGGCTCCCAGGCTGGGCTCAACAAGGACCTGGGGGCTCTCAGGGCCAGAGGAGAGACAGAAACATCCTTGTGAGCAGAGCAGAACCTGAGCCACCAGCAGGGCACCAGCAGGGCACCAGCCTCTCTCCTGACCTTCACTCCTCACCAAACAAGCAGAGTCAGAAGGGCACCTGAGGTCAGGGAAACACGATCTACAACACCCAGAGATAGGAACCCACAAGGATGTGACAGCTACAGGACAAGCTGCAAACCGTGTGGGGCTCGTGCCCTGCTTTCTGAGATCTCCAGCTTGGTGTGCCTCCTGCCCCAGATCCCACTGCCAAACTGTGTCTCACCAGGCTGGAGGAGGAGGAGGAGGGAAGCCCGTGGCTCACCCAGGTGGGACACGCAGTGCTGCCTGGGGACACGGGCACAGCACACCCTTGGGCATGGCCAGAGTCCAGGTCCTGCCCACTCCCTCCATGCCAGGCTGGGAACACCAGACCCCAGGCACCAACAGGAGAGCCAGGCCCTGGCATCTCCTTCTGCCAGGGCTCCCGTAACTCATCCTGCCCATGGGAATACCTATTGGTGAGGTCCTGCCTCTGCCCAGGACATCAAGAGATGCTCCCCTCTCCCAGGCTTCCCTCCCCCAGCTCCGAGGACCAGCTCAGGCCCAATCCAAGCTGACTGTGCTTGCTGGAGTCCCTGCCCTACAGCCCAGCCAGGGTTCAGAGCAGAAGACAGAGGTGCCCAGGGCAGGAGCTGCTCCAGGGGCAGCAGGCTGGCAGGGACAGCACTTTCTCATGAGCTCTGTTGCCTTCTCCTCCCGAGTCATCCCTGGTGCAGTGGGACTCAAGGGGCCCCTGTGTGCTGCCCCCTCTCATGCCCTTCACACCAGCCTGTTGCCCTGGGTTTTGCTAAGCCTTCTGTTTTTAACCTTGGAGTCAGATTCTCTCACACAGTTTCATGTAAATAATGGCCAATGTTTACTTAAAGGTATTTTCTGTTTTTCATTCCTTTTGTGATAAGAGAACTGTGATGAGCATCTTTCTTCTCCAGTGGGATTGAGAAGGAAGTGACATGCTCTCCAATCCCTTGTGGAGTTGGGACGTGTATAAGAATGAGATAATGTAAATAAATCCATTCCATTTCCTCCTTTCTGCTGAACCTGGCAGGTGCGAGAGTGTCTTCATTGTGTCTCCGCAGACACACCTGTCCTCCTGGCAAACCTCGCCTTTCACCCACCCTTACCAAGGGCCTGGCCCAGTGTGGCCGGATGGGAGGGGAGCAGATGGCCCATCTGAGTCCTTCCCATTTGTTCTCCCTCCAGACACTCTCAAAGGAAAACCCTGGCAGGCATTGTTCTATTTTGGTGCAGCGAGGGCATCCAGCACGGCTGGCGTTAGGAGGGGCTGGGCTGGAGGAAACGGCTCCAGAAGGGTTGGACCAGAGGGGCCCCCGGGGAACGTCCAACACCAAGTCCAGACAACCACAACCACATCGTGCCCACCTTCCTGGAGAACCTACCCAGGGCTGATGAGACACTTTAAACACTTCACATCTGTGTCTGGGGAAACACAATAAAGGCGCTTTTACCCCTGCCAGGTTCAGCAGAAAGGAGGAAAATGGAATGGATTTATTTACATTATCTTATACACGTCCCAACTCCACCAGGGATTGGAGGACATGTCACTTCCTTCTCAATCCCACTGGAGAAGAAAGGTGCTCATCAAAGTTGTCATATCACAAAAGGAATGAAAAACAGAAAATACCGTTAAGTAAACATTGGCTATTATTTACATGAAACTGTGTGAAAGAATCTGACTCCAAGGTTAAAAACAGAAGGCTTAGCAAAAACCAGGGCGACACACATCACCCTCCAGGGACAAGGTTCCCTCCAGGAGCTGGGATGGCAACAGGGATGAACAGTGTCATGACCCAACATGAGCCAGGCCTTCTCCTCTCTGCTGGAACATCACCAGGGCTACTGGACACCTGTGCCTGGAGGGGACAAGAGCAGAGGAACAGAGCCCTGGGAAGAGCAGCAGCTGCCACCAAGAGGCTGAGAGAGCCAGGGGTGTTCATCTGGAGAAGAAAATGTTTGGGGAAACCTTATTGCAGCCTTTTGGTGCTTTATAGGGGCTTATAAAAGAGAGAGAATGAACTTTTACACAAGCAAATAGTGATAGGACAAGGGGAGAGGGTTTTAGACGAAAAGAGGAGAGATTTAGATGGGATACTGGGAAAAAATTGTTCCCTGTGAGGGCAGTGAGGCCCTGGGACAGAGTGCCAACAGAAGCTGTGGCTGCCCCAGCCCTGGAAGTGTCCAAGGCCAGGCTGGACNCACCAAGAGGCTGAGAGAGCCAGGGGTGTTCATCTGGAGAAGAAAATGTTTGGGGAAACCTTATTGCAGCCTTTTGGTGCTTTATAGGGGCTTATAAAAGAGAGAGAATGAACTTTTACACAAGCAAATAGTGATAGGACAAGGGGAGAGGGTTTTAGACGAAAAGAGGAGAGATTTAGATGGGATACTGGGGAAAAATTGTTCCCTGTGAGGGCAGTGAGGCCCTGGGACAGAGTGCCAACAGAAGCTGTGGCTGCCCCAGCCCTGGAAGTGTCCAAGGCCAGGCTGGACAGGGCTTGGAGCAACCTGGGCTAGTGGAAGGTGTCCCTCATGCCTGCTCATGGCAGGGGGTGGAATGAGTTGGGCTTTAAGGTCCCTTTCAAAGCAAACCATTCTGTGACTGTACAACAGCCCAGGATGTGATTCTTCACAGAAAGCTGCACTGAACACCCCACCCCACCAAGGCACCCTGCAAGGAACACCCCCTGTGCCCACAGAGCCACGGTGTGGCACCCAGCTCTGCCCTTCTGGCCAGGCTCTGGGTTGCTGTAAGGTCCTCAGAGCCCCAGAGACCATTTTCCAGCACCACCTCTGCTGCTGAGGCCCCTTGCCTGCCCCCACAGCTGGATGGAGATCTCTCACTCTAAGGACACAGTCCGGGGCAGGACACGCTGACCTGTTGCCCTGGAATTCTGTAAGCCTTCTGGTTTAACCTTGGAGTCAGATTCTTTCACACAGTCTCATGTAAATAATAGCCAATGTTTACTTAACGGTATTTTCTGTTTTTCATTCCTTTTGTGATAAGAGATCTTTGATGAGCATCTTTCTTCTCCAGTGGGATTGAGAAGGAAGTGCCATGTCCTCCAATCCCTTGTGGAGTTGGGATGTGTATAAGAATAAGATAATGTCAATAAATCGATGTCATTTCCTCCTTTCTGCTGAACCTGGCAGGTGTAAGAGCCTCTTTATTGTGTCTCCTCGGACACGCTGACCCATCCTGACACAGCAGCTCAGCAAACACCTGGCTCCATCCCGGGGTGTGATGGGGACAGGTGACAGGCAGCCACCCCACCCTGGCTCTGTGTCACTCAGCTCTGACATTTGCTGCTCCTCAGCTTTCCCTGCATATCATCAGTGCTATCTGAATTTCTCCCAACTGCCTGCTCACACCAGGAGGATTGGTCTGGATGACCTTTAAACGTCCCTTACAACCCAAACCATGCCATGATTCCCTTGTGTGTTCCCCACTGCGTTTGCCAGCTTCAAAATATTCCAGGGTTTTGGTCTCATCCAAGTTTTCCTCCGTCTTCCAGGCTGAAGTTTTCCTGCTGGCCCCAGGAGATGGCCCTGTTTCAGCCCCGGTCACTGCATCCCACCACTACCTGCCCTGAAGGACTTGCACAGAGCCCCAAGTCTTCCCCGGGCACTCCTCCTTTTCCATGGCAGAGTTTTCCAGGAAAAAGCTTAACCGAAAATCCACGGCAACACGGACTTTGGCCAGGAAGAAAGCAACAAACAAACATAAAAATACCAACCGGGCCCATCAGGATTTCCACTAAATGCCGAGGGTGAAGGGAAGAGGAAGGACCAGGGTTTGTTTTCATTCTCACGGGGTTGTGCAAGAGCCGCAGCCCCACGTGCGGCCAAGCCCACGCCAGCCTTTATCTCCGTCAGCAAACAAACACCTCCACGGGGAGGATGTTCCCCAGCTCAGCCTGATCCTGGAGCACACGGAACCGCCCTGCTGACGTGAGCCCAGCCTGGAGCCAGGGATGCCAGCAGGGTGATGCCTTCTCCCAGCCACCCAGAAACAGAGACCAGACAGGAGTCAGGGAATAAAGGCAGGGATTTATTTGAAGGCCTTCAAGGCACACCCTGGGGAGCCAGAGGCTGCTTCCATAAAATGGACCCCAAGGTGGACAACGAGTCACGAGTTCTTCACACTGTTATAGGTTTGGTCCATTTGCATCTCAGCATAAATTCACCAATTCAAACTTCAGCTCTCTTCAATTTCTCCACCTCTTTCATGGTCCTAGTTTACACCTTTTGGGCCTAAGACTGTTGCCCTGGAATTCTGTAAGCCTTCTGTTTTAACCTTGGAGTCAGATTCTTTTCACACAGATTCATGTAAATAGCAGCCGATGTTTACTTAACGGTGTTTTCTGTTTTTCATTCCTTTTGTGATATGACAACTTTAATGAGCACCTTTCTTCTCCAGTGGGATGGAGAAGGAAGTGACATGTCCTCCAATCCCTTGTGGAGTTGGGATGTGTATAAGAATGAGATAATGTCAATAAATCGATGTCATTTCCTCCTTTCTGCTGAACCTGGCAGGTGTAAGAGCCTCTTTATTGTGTCTCCCCGGACACATAAGACAGCCCGAGTGTCCTTGAACAGCAAGCTCAGAGCAGCTTTGTTGTGTCTGTCTGGCCTAAGAGAGCAGCTCACGAGCTGCAAGGAACTTTAGAGTTGCACACCAGGCAGTACAGGATTTGAAAAATATAGAAATTAAAACCTAAGGCATCAAGGGCACGGCCTCTCGAGGTTCTGCGGCACCAGGGAGGTCCCCAGGGATGGCCCGGCCGTGCAGGTGACACCTGCCCACTGTTCCCAGCCCAGCTGTGACTGCACTCGGTGCTGCTGGGCTGGAGGATCCCTCTGTGTGGTGCAGGAGCATCCTCACTGCCCTGCTCCCAGCGGCCACGGAATCCTCAAGGCTGGGAAACTCCTTTGAGATCACCAAGTCCATCCATCAACCAGCACCAGCGAGCTCACCACTAACCCGTGGCCTCAAGTGCTACACCCGCACGTTTTGGGAACACTTCCAGGGATGGGGACTCCGCCACTTCCCTGGGCAGCCCCCCTTCTGTGATGAAATTTTTAATATCTACTATCTTCTTATAGAACAGCCCTGCACACAGCAGCAGGGACAGGTGACCCAATGCTGTGCTGGAATCCTGGGGGACATTCGGGAAGCAAACAGCTCGTTCCTGGGGATTCCACACCTTGCTGGGGTCAGAGGGTAACGCAGGCATGTTTTGCTCCGGGTTCTGACATTCCTGGGAGCTTAGCAAAGGTCCCTTCCACCTGCCAGTCCTCTTGACCCCTCGCTGCCTCCTGCCAGTGTTGGCTCAGGTGCTGCCATGCAGGCGCTGCTTTGTTTGCCCGGGGCACGTGGAGGAGCTGCCTCGTGGGTCACTGGAGCTGTGCCAGCTGCTCCCACATCTCTCCAGGCCCTGCCCAGGTCTCAGCCTGGCCAACAACTCTGTTGTTTCTGGAGGCCTCCCCACAAAGGGTACAGCTCCCACCCGTTTGTTTCCTTCAGGCCGAGCTCGGAGCGTTGCTCCTGCTCTCACCGAGCACATCAGCCACCTGCCTTTGTTTGGACAAGAGGAGGAACGAGGCTCTCAGGGCTGGAGTGTGCCAGGCTGGAACGTGCCACCCACAGGGTCAGCTCGGCACGAGCTGCAATGGGGAAGCACATTTTGAACATGTCAAACAAGTTCGTGAGCCTTTGGTGGCATCAAACCCTCTGCAGTCCAGCAGGGCAAAACTACACAAGGACTTGAGCATTCCCTCCCCAAAGTGTGGCCAAGGGGCTTGGGCAGTTTTGGATCTCTTTGGAGCAGGGGGGCCCCCACACACAAATTTGGTTTACAACTCATTTGACAGCTTTGCAGGACTCAATTACAGAGGAATTTACCCTAAAGATCCCTTCTGAAGGAAATCCTGGGGTGGGTGGGATGGCCACAGCCACGTTTTGCAGAGGATTCACGGGGGCAGGGAGAAGAGAGGCTGCTTTGCACCACATCCCACAAGGATTCACCCACGGGGGCTGCACACTCCAGGTCCTCCTGTGAGAAAGGGGGTCTCAATCCAGCCTTTTCCCCTCATTTACCTTTAGGGACCACCTGAAGCAGCCCTGGCCAGCAGTCCCGGGGAACGTGGGGTTTGCTCTCCAAGAGCATCCCTTTCCCATGGCACGTGCTCACCTCGCTGCTGGTAGAGGCAGAACAAGTCTGGAGCATCCTAGGGGTGGAATTCCCAAAAGAGGAACTCATAGTAGCCTCAGATACGTCCTGACAGCAGAATGCCCCTGAAGGGAGAGCCCCAGGACAAGCCAGCCCCTCTGAGGACACAATCCCCTTATCCTTACAAGCACCATCTGCTGCAAGCAAAGAGACTTCTGGAAGCTTCTCCTGTGATTTCGGAGTTGTCCTTTGCAGCTCCTGGAAAGGTTGTGGAGGCCTGCAACAAGAGACAGAGCAGCTGAGCCAAGTGAGTGACTTGTCTTCATGCAATCATGGAATGGTTTGGGTGGGAAGGAACCTTAAAGGTCATCCAGTCCCACCCCTGCCATGGGCAGGGACACCTTCCACTGTCCCAGGGTGCTCCAAGCTCCTTCCAGCCTGGCCTTGGATGCTTCCAGGGATCCAGGGGCAGCCACAGCCTCTGTGGGAACCTGTGCCAGGGCCTCACCTCCCTCACAGGGAAGAATTTCTTTCTAACATTTAATCTAAACCCACTCTCTTTCAGTTTGAAGCCGTTCCCCCTTGTCCTGTCACTGTCCTGTCCTTGTCCAAAGTCCTGTGGCTTTCAGATACTGAAAGACCACAATCACCTTCTCCTCTCCAGGCTGAACACCCCCAGCTCTCCCAGCCTTTCCTCCCAGCAGAGCTGCTCCATCCCTCTGCTCACCCTGGTGCCTCCTCTGGGCTCTCTCCAGCAGCTCCAGCTCCTCCCTGTGCTGGGCCCAGGGCTGGGGCAGCTCTGCAGGTGGGGTCTGAGCTGAGCAGGGCCCAGGGGCAGAATCCCAACCCCTTCCCTGCTGCCCACGCTGGGATCAGCCCCGCACAGGGGCGTTTGTGGGCTGCACAGGGAAAGAATGAAAACTTGAGACTGGGAAATTAAAAACAAACTCTGAGCAATTAATCGACACTTAGAGCTGCTTCCTCCACCAAATGGCCTCCCAGATTACCGTATTTTTGCAGTCAAGCACAAACAATTTCCTTCTTTCCTGTGCTGAGGGTGTCCAAGCTCCGGGTGATGCTCAAGAACTGACGCGTTACCGGCATCTGTGCCATGCGTGAAGGAAAAGTTTTCCTCCAATGTGGAAAAAAACCCAAAACTAATGAAATCTTTTAAATAAAATGGCATGCATGAAGACATTTCCCCTATTAGAGCCCATTGGTTTTCCAGGTTTTGGTTCCTCAGGGCTGGGAACTTGCTGCAGCACCTCGACAAGGTGTTCATGTAAAGACAGGACTCCAGACCTTGGGATTTTTAAGGGAGCAAATTAAAGCAATGCTAAAAAAAGCCCCATTTGGCAGTTTCCTGCTGCTTTCTGTGGCTCTGACATCCAATCTGTGGTGGCTGCCACAGGCAGCAACACCAGCTCACCAAACCTGGGCTCTGGCCCTGCAGCCACCTCAGCCCACAGCGACAGGAAAACCAGGAAACGCTCAGGTTTTGGAACCCTGAGGACCTTCCCAGTGCCAGCGTCAGGTGAAAGAAGCCCAAATGAACTTTGGAAATGGTACAAGGTGTTGCTCCTGGCTGAGGAATGTACGTGGGTGGCCAACAAGCCCCACACGGGGGTCCGACCACCAAGGGCCCTGGAACCGCGACCTCACCGCCAGCAGCGAAGGGAAGGGAGAGTTTCTGCTGCAGGGAGCTGGAGGAAAACACAAACCTGTCACCAATTACTGTCAGATGAACTCTGCCAGGACACAGGAAGGAGATAAAAAGAAGTGGCAGCACTCAAGCTTCCTGCAAATCCAGAGGATCTCATCAACAGCTCGCCAGGAGGAAATATATTCGTGGGAGTGCCGGCTGCTTAATGTGCTCTCCCACCCACCTCTCCTTCCTATGGCTCCCAATTTCCCCCCTGGGATTCGGCGTCTACTGAGCAGACGTGTTGAGAAATAGGATATTAATTCCCTAAACACCAGAGTTTCAAACTGCTCTGGTCCAAATTAAGCAGATTGTGGGAGGGGATAATGGTAAGAGATTCCTGCGCTTCAGTGATCATGGATCCAGGCAGTCTGGTCCCACACTCAGAAGCACCACCTGACAATACATGTAAAAACTTCTTTAATTAACTTAATTTTTTCCTTAAAGCTCATAGATTTCAAGATTAGAGACACACACCCAGCATGGCTCGGGCTACCCAAAGGAACAAAGGAGCTTTGAGAGAATTACGTGTTTCTATAGACTCGGAGACAACATCCACAAGTCCCTTCTTGCAGCAAAACCCTGCATGTACAACCATAGGCATTAAGTTTTTCATTGTTAAAGTCTTTTTTCCTTGTTTGGGAGTCATGCTGAAGCTTTCCAGTATGGGTAATTGTCCACAGTGTGGGGTACTCCTCATTACACCAGTGTTACACAAGGGAAAAGGACAAACCTAAGCCCCGGGTCAGGACCTGCATTAAATTTAATTTATCCCTGAAGACTTATCGTAATTCCAATGCTCCATGACAACGTTGCTCGCTCCTCGGCCAGAAACTGAATGTGAGGTGTTGTGTGGAATGGATCAGAGAGGGGAAAAGAGGACAAATTTCATTGCAGTGATGGGTAAATCCAGAGTTTACCCACACCAGGAATTGTTTGGGTGTTTATGGCCCCCTGGCCCTTGTAAAAGGACAATCCTTTCTGTGAAGAAATGTTTTCCTAGTATCCAACCTAAACATCTCCCAGTGCAACCTGAGGCCATTTCCACTTGTTCCCTGGGAGCAGAGCCTGAACCCCCCCAGCTCCACCCTCCCATCAGGGAGTTGGACAGAGTGAGAAGATCCCCCCCAAGCCTTCTTTTCTCCAGGCTGAGCCCCCCCAGCTGCTCCTCATGAGACTTTTGCTCCAAAAATTACTTGGACACTAATTTTTAACATCCAAGGGAACGGGATTGTATCTGCTAAGTAAAGTTAGAGCAAGGAGCAGAACAACAGCATCTCCTCTGTGGGGCCAGGAATCACACCAGGGTTAAGGAGGAGAAGCCACTGCAGTGGTGGCCCCAGCCTGGGTGACCAGAGGTCTTCAGACCTGCGGCAGCAGCGCAAGGGTGGTTGGTTCTGTGTTGCCCTGGGTTTTGTAAGCCTTCTGTTTTTAACCTTGGAGTCAGATTCTTTCACACAGTTTCATGTAAATAATAGCCAATGTTTACTTAACTGTGTTTTCTGTTCTTCATTCCTTTTGTGATAAGAGAGCTTTGATGAGCATCTTTCTTCTCCAGTGGGATTGAGAAGGAAGTGACATGTCCTCCAGTCCCTTGTGGAGTTGGGACGTGTATAAGAATGAGATAATGTAAACAATAAAGGCCATTATTCCTTCCTTTCTGCGGAACCTGGCAGGTGCGAGAGCGTCTTTATTGTGTCTCCCCAGACACAGTTCTGTCCCAGGAAGTCCTCCTGTTTCTTGGAAGCAGCATTCCTGCTGCTCCCAGGTACAGTTTCTGGCTGAGTCTTTGGAGGACGCGCCCCAAAAGCCAGGACTGGCACCACGGCGGGATTGGGGAGCAGCCAAAACCATCCCGGGGCACCGGCACCGAGCATCCAGCACGGATCCCCCAGGGCACAACTACTCCCTGCAGACACCCAAACCCAGCTCTGACGTGTGAGCCTGTTTTCCCAAAAGCTGAGCAGACCTGGAACTCACAGCTCTTCCCAGAATCCACGTTCTTTGTTACATCCCAATGGTGCCAAAACAAAGCGAGGAATGGCCTCTGCAGGTAGGACCAAGATATCCTGAGGTAACACGATGTCGGAGAAGGAAGGACTGACACGACATCACCTGAAGCTTCACTTGTCTTCCAAGACCAACAGCTGTGATTTCTGCTGGACACTGGCATTGAAAACACCTTTTTTGCCATGTCAGCCTCACCCTTTGCTGCAAATCTGGACAAAGCTACAGTGGGAAACAAAGGACTTGAGGCTGAACAAGGTAAGTGTTTTGATCCTCCAAGGCATCTTGAGTTACATGGAAAAACCAGAGCAGCCACTCTCTGAGTGCTGTTTTCCAGGTGCTCTTCGTCTCCCTGAACACCTCTGCGGCCCTCAACTCATGGTTTATGAAGCCCTGTCTGCTCTCAGCCTTCTCCCCTCTCCATGGTTTGATCCTTCTCCTCACTCCAGAGTGATCACTCCTCCATCTGAGTCCAGCCAAGAACTCTGTCCTCTGTCCTCAAAGGGAATCCCATCCCACCCTGTCCTTCAGCTGGCTTCCCCTCTAAGCCTCCAACTCAATGCTCAGCACTGTGAGGAGCACAGGCTGGACCGAGGGTCTGGCAGAGTTTCACTCTGATCTGGAATCAATCAAGTACACCCCTGAGATGTGAAGGACGTGACAAAGGAATGAGACAAAAGAAGCAAGTTACAGCGAGTCAGCAGGACGAAATGAAGCTAAGCTAGCGACTGGAAGAATTAAGCAAGTAGCAAAAGGGGAAGTTGTGGTGGAAAGCTAAGATGCACCTGTTAGGAAAGCTTAAAGAGCAAAAAAGGTGCCCAAATATAGCAGCCACTCGTAGGCATGCTTTGAAGCAGACAGCACTACCCATGAGAAACTGCGTGATTGCTTATCAGGAAGTAAAAACTGTGTAAGAATGCCTTTAGTTCTGTAATAAAGGACACTCCTCACCTTTGCATGACTGATGTGTAGTGTTGTGGCATTCTTTGTCCGCCCCGACTACGGCCACACAACACCTCTTGCCTTTTACTCCTTCTTGCCTCGTTTTACTTTTGGCATTACCCTCCCAAGAAAAAAAAACCTTGGAGTCGATGTCGCCCTGGTTTTTGTAAGCCTTCTGTTTTTAACCTTGGAGTCAGATTCTTTCTCACACAGTTTCATGACAATAATGGCCAGTGTTTACTTAACGGTATTTTCTGTTTTTCATTCCTTTTGTGATATGACAACTTTGATGAGCACCTTTCTTCTCCAGTGGGATTGAGAAGGAAGTGACATGCTCTCCAGTCCCTTGTGGAGTTGGGACGTGTATAAGAATGAGATAATGTAAATAAATCGATGTCATTTCCTCCTTTCTGCTGAACCTGGCAGGTGTAAGAGCGTCTTTATTGTGTCTCCGCGGACACAGAGTCACAATCTTCCTCATTTCTTCTTTCCTGTAACCACAGCTTTCCATTCGTCATCTCCTTGTCTCACCTTCCAGCCACGTTCCATCCAGGGTCACACTGAGACATTTTCATGAAGACTGGAAGTTACCGACAGTGGTCTCCTTCCAGAAAGTCTCTTTCCAATCTTCTACCCAAGTGACCTGCTCCTCAGTTTCCCCAAAAGCCCATGGAGCTAAGATACAGCACATGCAGCAAAATCCCAACAGGAAAGCTATTTGCAGTCTCAGGTGCAACAAATTCCTGCAAGGAATTTAATCAAGGTAGCTCTGCTAGCAGCAGAATGCCTACGGTAGAATATTGAATCATTAGGGTTGGAAAAGACCTCCAGGATCTGAGCCCAACCTCTGACCACAGCTCACCATGCCCAACAAACTGTATCATCAAGTGCCACATCCACTCCTTTTCTGAACATTTCCAGGGATGGGGACTCCACCACTGCCCTGGGTGGAGCAGGTGGCAGCCTCATCCCTGTAGATGAACCCTGATTAAATGAAAGCAAATTTCCAAAATTAACAGTTGTATCTGTACCCTAACCCACACTGAACCACTTCCCAGTGTCTGTGGAGGAAAGCAGGGGAGAAGCAGCCTGGAGAAGGGAAAGCTGATGCATTTCCTGCTCCACAGCTCCAAGTGGAGCAGGTTCAGGTGCAGCACGTCCCTGAGCCACGTCCAGCCCTCAGTGGTCAGATGTCACCTGTGACAACTGTCACAGGGGTGTGAGCAGAACTTGTGAGATGTCACCCCCGGGGTGTGAGCAGAACTTGCACAATACACGTCCTCTGTGCACGTGACTCTGCCCTGGGCATATACAACAGGTGGGTCATTTTCACCCTGGGCTGTTCTCCAACCTCACTTTGAGAGCTGTGATCTCCACAGATTCTGCTGCAACACCGACCTGGATGTCAGGAACTGCCACTGCTGACTTCAACACCCTCGTCACCATCAAGTCCTGCCCCTGGTACCAGTTCCCCAGGTCAGAATGGAGAGATCACACACCCAAAGCCCTGCTGCTGTCCCCAGACTCAGCCACTCCAAGCTCAACCAAACAAAACCAGTTCCATTTCCGTCAGGCAAGCACAGCCCATCACAACGTGCCCAAACTTGAGCCAGCAGGAAAATTTCCTTCCACGACAAAGCAAGGCTTGGGTCACTGGCCACAGGTAACAAACCCTGGAGCAGACAGGAAAGCTCCA
Organism: Platysteira castanea; assembly: GCA_013397175.1. Taxonomy (NCBI): domain Eukaryota; kingdom Metazoa; phylum Chordata; class Aves; order Passeriformes; genus Platysteira; species Platysteira castanea. Next base: position 128,248 of record VYXC01001194.1, read on the forward strand.
GCGTTTTGAGGGACAAAGACCACACAAGGCTCTGCCTGCTAAGACCCTAATTAGAAAGGATTAATTTTCTTCATCAAGGTTCACTGTTGCCCTGGTTTTTGCTAAGCCTTCTGTTTTTAACCTTGGAGTCAGATTCTTTCACACAGTTTCATGTCAATAATGGCCAATGTTTACTTAACGGTATTTGCTGTTTTTCATTCCTTTTGTGATAAGAGAACTTTGATGAGCATCTTTCTTCTCCAGTGGGATTAAGAAGGAAGTGACATGTCCTCCAATCCTTTGTGGAGTTGGGACGTGTATAAGAATGTGAAATATGTCAATAATAAAGATTATTCCCTCCTTTCTGCTGAACCTGGCAGGTGTGAGAGCCTCTTTATTGTGTCTTCCCAGACACAGTTCACAGCTCTGGAAAGAACAGAAGCTGCACATCTGCATGATCCAGCCAAATCCAGCTGCTCGTGCTTGCACAGCTGTCTCCTCAAACACTCCGATGGCTCCGGAGCCTGTCAGGGCAAGGTCCCACCCCTGCAGCTGCACAAACACTCGAGGCACTCGGGTGCTCGGCTGCAGATGGTGAGAGACAAAAGGCAACTCTTCGTGCCCCACACTGTGCTGAGCACAACTGTCCTTGCAGTGCCACCAGGCAGAGGATGTGGCCTACAGTCCACCAGGAGACCTGGGAGCTATCCTGCAAGTAACTTTGTTACACATAGAAAAAGCCTAAATATATCACACATTTTGCTGAAAAAACACATTCAGTCCTCTTAAGCAATGTGCAACTCAAAACAACCTGGTGTGGAATGGATCTTTGGGTTAAGGAAGGCAGCAGGAAACAGCTGAAGTCTCAGGGACCAGCTCCACAGGGAAGCAGGTAATCCACCTTCCTTTCCTGCCAACTCCAACCTAACCACCACCAACTGGCACAATCCACACACAAGGCAAGGTGAGGGACGAAGCTTTCACATTAGGTGTAATAGAAAAACATTCTTTACTCTGCAAGTGTCTTTACAAATATATATTTATATATTTAAGCCCATTTCAGGCCATAAAAGCCCATAAAAAACAACCAGTACCTTTTTGAACAAGAGAAACTGCGGGGCAGAAGCCTGGGGAGACAGCCTCCCACCCAGGGGCTGCTCTGGCGCTTCTCCGAAGGCCTTTAGTTAGCACATAAAACCATCTCAAAAATCCTTTGACGTGAAAGGAGGGGCACCATTCTTACCCCACCTTCACCACTCTCTGTATGAGGTAAACTGGGATCGCTTTTACATCATCACTTTAGAAAGGAGATGTTGTATCCTGCAGACCAGCTTTTCCAAAGAACATTTGTGAATGGGTTAAAAAGGTAAGATGTGTGGATCCAACCATAATGTGCTGTTGTCTCAAAATAGAAGAAGTTGATACTAAAAAGCTATTCCAGATACATACAAGTACAAACACTAGAGCTGGTCAGAAAGATTCAGTTTCAACGTTTGTTTTAAAAGCAGGGAAAATTTTCTGCAGTGTGGCTTTTCATTTCCCCTCTCCTCACTTTTTCTACCAGTCCCGTAAACCCTTCCGAAAAAATCACGTGTCTGTTGTCAGAGTGCAAAGTCCATCCAAACCTCGTGTTTCGGTTCACTATCTCTACACTTTACAAATCCTGATGGCAAACCAAAAGGTCTCAATTTAACTTAGCAAAAGTGATATCTAGAAAATATTCAACACCAAGAGGTCTTACAAAAAAACTTGAGACTACTAAGGCATTCTAAGGCACAGTGTTTTGGAAGAAGTGCTTTCTCCCTGTAGTGTTGCTTTATACACATCACGTGTGCGAGTCCAAGGGATGCGTGGAGCTGCAGATGGATGCCATGGCTTCTCCCAAGCAGGGAATTCCATCTCCTGCTGCCCTTTCAGACGTAGGCTCCCAATGCTGCGTGAAATTCAGTGAGACATTGCACCAGCTGCTGAAACTTGGGTCTCTCCTCAGGATCTAGGGCCCAACAGCAGGCCATCACAGCAAACCTGCAACACAGAGGTACATGGAGCACAGGGGAACATCAGCCAGGCAACCACAGCCCCAGCCTGAAAGGCAGAACAGCATTTGCCACTGCAAAACTGGTTGAGCAACCAGAGAGAGACAAGGAGCCCTGGTTCTTATGGTTCACAATGCTGAACAGCTCCTTCCAAGGATGGACACCAGGAACGTGGAGCAAAGGGGCTGTGGCCAGAGGTGCTGGGTTGGTTTAGGATATGACCCATGGCAATCCAGGAAGGAGCAGTGCACAGTTCACTGGAAATTGCTCAACTGCTGTAAAAGCATGGAATGGTTTGGGTGGGAAGGGACTTTGAAGATCATCCAGTTCCACCCCCTGCCAGGGGCAGGGACACTTTCCACTAGCCCAGGTTGCTCCAAACCCTGTCCAACCTGGCCTTGGACACTGCCAGGGATGGGGCAGCTGCAGCTTCTCTGGGCAACCTGTGCCAGGGCCTCCCAACCCTCACAGGGAGGAATTCCTTCCCAACATCTCATCTAATCCTGCCTTCTGGCAGTGGGAAGCCATCCCCCCTTGTCCTGTCACTCTATCCCTTGTCCCAAGTGCCTTTCCAGCTCCCTTGGAGCCTGTTTAGGCACTGGAAGGGGCTCCCTGGAGCCTCCTCCCGTCCAGGCTGAACACTCCCAGACTGTCTCCAGAGCACAGGGGGCTCCAGCCATCAGAATATCTCCATGGCCTCCTCTGGACCTGCTTCATCAGCTCCACATCCTTCTGCTGCTGGGAAGCCCAGAGCTGGAGGCAGTACTCCATGAGGAATGCTTACCCCAGGGTTTGTCTGCCAGGCAGAACAAACAGCCAGGGAAAGGCAAGCCTGGCTCTCTCTTCAGCCAGCCTGGCTTAACACACCAAACACAAAGCAGCCCCTCTGTCCTTCCCCAGCAGAGGCACTCACAGTTCATCGGGGCAGTTGATGGGCTGAGCTATTCGATAGCCATCCTTTAAATAAGCTGCCATCTCGAAGGGGTCGATGTCCACGTACGGGGTCTGTCCCAGGGTCATCAGCTCCCACAGCGTCACCCCGAAGGCCCACTGCAAAGGAACAGTGCAGGCATTAAGGAAACATGCTGAACCCCCAGAGCTCCTCCAGCCAGGGCACAAAGTCAGCCGTAAGGAAGATTAGACACAGTAAGAAAGCTTTACAGAAATGTTCTGTATAACCAAATTCAATGTGTCTTGAATTGGGCTAATTAAGAATCACTGTGTTAAACTGCCCAGAGAAGCTGTGGCTGCCCCATCTCTGGAATGCCCAAGGCCAGGTTGGATGGGGCTTGGAGCAACCTGGACTGGTGGAAGGTGTCCCTGCCCCATGGCAGGGGCTGGAATGGGATGGTCTTTAAGGTCCCATCCAACCCTTGACATTCTGGGATTCCATGTAGGAAAAGTGCCATGCTGGGGTGATTCGTGGTCTACAAGGAAAAATAAATGCATTGTCTGTCTGTGGTGATGCTGATGGGACAGAGGTTGGGAACAGCTCTCTAGGAAATGCTGAAGGACTGTGAATAATAGGGTTTGATGGAAAAGGCTTGAAGGAATAGGGAAGTGGAATGACTGAACTTGTCTTTGCAGGCGTGTCAAAGTCTGAGGAGGTGGGGAGACAGGAAGCTGCTGTGGAAAGAGGATATTGATACCAGGGGCATGACGAAAGGTTAGATGGGGCTTGGAGCACCCTGGGACAGTGGAAGGTGTCCCTGCCCGTGGCAGGAGGGAGGATCCAGATGATTTTAAGGTACCTCCCAACCTAAACCAATCTGTGTTTCTACAAAGTTGAACTAAACTTAAAATCTTAGTGCACTAAGGTATCAGTGCTAAAAAATCATGCGTTTTTTAACATGACACTACAGAACACCTAAATCTCAACAATACTGAACACTGCACCACTGTCTAGTATAAAATTATTACCTATTTTTTTACATTTTACTACTTCAAAATGTATCGAAAATCCTCAAAAAAGTCTGTGAAATTTAAAGGATCGTAAGAGCAGACTGAATGAAATTTTAATTTTTTTATTCCGAATCATCTGTATATTTGGAGAATATGCTCAGGAATAGAACTCAGGGAAAAAAAGAGATTTCATCTCAGTAAACCTGACAGCTGGATCAGCATTCAACACATTCAGCCGACAATCCTTGCCAGAAGGAGCTTAAAGTGATGAAAAATCCATCAATTAATCCACGCGCAAGCCGAGTACAAGGAAAATGATTTATTATCTGGTATCCAGAGACCCAGGAGAGCAAACAGAGATGGGGCTGATACTGCAGGCTCGTGACTCACTGCTCAAGTTACACATCATCATTTATTAAGAAGGGGCAGAATCCTGCAAGGCTCACACAAGTCTGGTTTTAATCAAGAGAAATCCCACCACTGCCTTGACCAAAGCCTTAGGGAAGGGATGTTTGCAGGTGGGAAGGGCACAGAAGGCAGGGGCGCAAATGTGGCCCCACTCCAAACAGCCACCAAAGGAAATAAAGCCTCTCTTTACCTGCAGTGGAGAAGAGTGGACAAGGGATGGTCATGAAGGAACAAGGGGTGGTCATGAAGATGAGATAAAGGGTGATTCAAGCAAAATCGCTCTGGGAAACAGCTGTTCTAATTCCATAGGTAGCTGCATAAAAATGGCATGAAGAGATGCAGAGCTTTGTGTCCAACAGCAGGAAAACCACAGAATTAACATTCAGCAGGAATTGTGGTTTGTTTTCCTACACTCTGGCTGACTGATAGAGCTGTTGGCAGGGGAGTAGCACGTTATTGGGAAAGTTTCAAGCCAGCCAACACATTTGAAAGAAAGTGATCCAAAAAGCAAGCCTGGAACACATCCCATGGCATCTCTGCAGATGCAGACACTGTTTGTACCACACTTCATCACCCGTTCCCTGTTACATGCAATGGGTTTGTTCCTACCAAACCCACAAAAACATCTGACATCAGCTTTTTGTGAGCAGAGTCCAGGTAGATGCAAAGCTGAGATTTAGGGCAGATGGTGTTTTCTACACCCAGAAAAACCATTCACTTTTGAACTCTACAAAACTCAGATGGCCAGATGTCTGCAGTTAGAACTGTGTGTCAAAAGGTGGGTGGCATTTATCCCTGTGCAATGAAAAAAGGACTTCTGGGTTAAAATGGGCTGGAAGAGATCCTGAATTCCACTGGAGTTTTCAAAAATGGTTACAATACTGAGATTTACTCATCCTAATAAAATTCCACATCTCACTGCCACTGTTACATAAGCTTTGATTTCCCAGTCCTCACAAACAGCAAATGCTTTCACATTCCAGATTTTAAAAAAAAGTAAAAATAAAAAAGCCCCACAATTTAATTGAGTTCATTTAGCACTCTAAAAACATGCTTTTACAGGCAACTTCCATTTCCTTTTCTGTCTTCAAGTTTCATATAATACAAACCCCCACATGTTTTCCAATGAATAAACATGTGGAGCAGAGCTGGCACCTTCCCTTCCTTCCTTCTTTTTCTTGTTGTTTATATGGCTGCAGCACTAGTACAGAGCCCATGGAGGAAAAAACCAAGCAGAACTTCTCTAAAGTTTCCCAAAATGGCACCAGACCACCATCCTGGATGGGATGCATCCAGGGAGCAGGCTGAGGTCACTGCAACACTGCTCTTATCTTTGAAAGGTCACCTCAGCTGAGGGAGGTTCCTGACCACTAGAATAAATAAAGGCATCCTCTGGAATAGTTGGGATCCAGGGAACTACGGGCCACACAAACATCAGTTCCTGCTAATGTTAGGGAGCTCGTTATCCTGGGACTCACTCCCACGTGTGTGAAGCACAGGGATGTCTGGGAAGAGCTAGTGTGGATTTAGGAAGGGAAGCTGTGCCTGACCAGATCTTTGCTGAGCAGACAGAGCACAGGGTGAGCACTGATGTCCATCTTGACTTCCAGAGGGTACTGGGGCACTGACCAGGTTCCCCAGGGAATGGGCACGGCCCCAAGGCTGCCAGAGCTTCAGGAACGTTTGGACATGGCTCCCAGGGCCAAGGTGGGATTGCTGGGGTGTCTGTGCACAGCCAGGAGCTGGACTGGATGATCCTTGTGGGTCCCTTCCAACTTGGAATATTCTACGAAAAGCAGACTAGTCCCAGTGCAGCTCCCTGAATATGACTGTGTTCCCTGCCAGTGCCCCCAGTGGAACAGGGAGCAAGGGGCACTTTGGCCATGCACAAAGGGCCTGACTGACCCCTGAACCATCTGCCAGGAGCAGCTGATGAAGGAGTGGGTGCAGAGATGCTGCTCTGAACAGGCCACTGTTATCTATCCAGTGCCATGATCCCCTGCCTCCAGCTCTGGGGTCCACAACATCACAAGGATGTGGAGCTGCTTGAGCGAGTCCAGAAGAGGCCACGGAGCTGCTCCAAGGGCTGGAGCCCCTCTGCTCTGGAGCCAGGCTGGGAGAGCTGGGGGAGTCACTGGACAAAGAGAAGGCTCCAGGGAGATGTCACAGCACCTTCCAGTGCCTACAGGGGCTCCAGGAGAGCTGGAGAGGGACTTGGGACAAGGGACGGAGTGACAGGACAAGGGGGAATGACTTTCCACTGCCAGAGGGCAGCGTTAGATGGGATTTTGGGAAGGCATTCTTCCGTGGGAGGGTGGTGCCTGGAAGTCAAAGGTTGCCCACAGAAGCTGCGGCTGCTCCATCCCTGGAAGTGTTCCAAGTCAGGCTGGATGGGGCTTGGAGCCACCTGGGATAGTGGAAGGTGTCCCTGCCCCTGGCAGGGGGTGGGACTGGATGGCCTTTTAGGTCCCGACCAACCCAAACCATTCTGGGATTCTGTGATTCTCCCAACAGCTGAAAAAAGAGAAAAATGTCAACAAAACACATTTCCAAAACGTTAAGAGGGGGGAAAAAAAAACCTCACCACATCACTAGCACTGGAGAATTCATTGTTCACCAGGCTTTCCAGAGCCATCCAGCGCACCGGTCTGTTCTCGTTGTCCCCCAGGCAGTGGTAGTCCATGGGGAACAGGTCCCGGGACAGCGCGTTGTCCGTGATCTTCACCTGCAGCGCGTCGTCGATGCTGGGCACAGAGAACAGCACGTTCAGCACAGCCAGCAGCACAGCCCACAGCAAACAGCTCTGCTCAGCCCTAAGCTCCAGGCTCGGGATCTAACAGGGGAGTGCTAATCCACATCTCAAGCATGTTGCCCTGGTTTTTGCTAAGCCTTCTGTTTTTAACCTTGGAGTCAGATTCTTTCTCACAGTTTCATGTAAAGAATGGCCAATGTTTACTTAACGGTATTTTCTGTTTTTCATTCCTTTTGTGAGAAGAGAACTTTGATGAGCATCTTTCTTCTCCAGTGGGATTGAGAAGGAAGTGACATGTCCTCCAATCCCTTGTGGAGTTGGGACGTGTATATAAATGTGAGATTGTAAATAATAAACATTCATTCCCTCCTTTCTGCTGAACCTGGCAGGTGTAAGAGCGTCTTTATTGTGTCTCCCCAGACACACAAGCACTGGCTCTCTCCTGTATCAAGACACACTTACTCTGCGATTAGCAAATATTATCACAGCACCTATTTATTCTGTGCCAACTGATAAGCACTAGAAAAATCAGCAGGCTTGATTAAATGAAACCAAACATTTACAAGTGCAAAAAAATACCGTTAAAGCAAACAAGTAACTGCCTCAAGTTACTCCTGCTCCTTTGGAGATCCCCTACCAGAGCAATTAAACACCTTTTAGCTCTAGTACCTCTGTGGCAATAATGAGGCAAAGGTCTAAGCAAAGCAAGAGCCAGTAATCTCTTTAAACAACCAGTACTCTCTGTGGTCCAAAAGCTTGTCTCCAGTCAAGCCATCTGGTGAAAAACTGTTGATTCCCTCCACAAGAGATATTGATGCTTGTAAGAAATAGGGTACTACAGGAAACTTACTTTTAATCAAGAAAAGATGACTCAAAATAGCACAGAGAATTTGCCCCCTCTGGGATGTGATTCAAACTCTTTGAACTGAGTGTAATAAAGTTCAGTGTTCTCATAAACAGATGACGTCAGAATATGGCAAAGATGTTGGCTTCAACATTGTATGACAAAAATACAGAAGGAACATTGGGTTGGGGGTATTGTAACAAATTGGTTTTTGTTGTCTTCTCATCTTGCCAATTATTGCTTTATTGTGATGAGAAAAATGAAATATAAATGCTCAATCTGTGTGTTTCCCGCCTTATTATCTCAGATACCTTTTTATTTATCTTATTTCTATGCATTTTCAGACCAGTTCATTGTCCTTAAAATTCACAGATCAGGAAATTTCCCATGTAGTCATCGTTAAGAGTTCAGAGTAATTCCTAGAAGACTCGTTTGAAAACAAATTCAATCCAAAGGGCAGTTCCCCAGCAATCAGAGAGCCCTGACTGTGTAATCCTCATGTCCACTGTAATTGGACCTGACTGTGCCATGGGCACATGTGACCAAAACCACTTCCTCTCTTAAACCTGCCAAGATCACTGGAACCCTGGCTCCCTTACCAAAATTAGGACAAGGGTCTGATGCACTTCCCAGGCTTTCCCCACCCAGAGCAAACCTGGGGAACAAAGAGGGGCAGGTGGAACAAAGTCCTTCAGGGAACCCTGGCTACTGGCAGCTCTTTCTCTTTCCAAACATAAAGCTCCAGGTGATGTCCCTGATGTTTGTGATCTCTTTCTCCTGTGGTCCCAGTTCCTCCTCTGTGTGCTCACCAGTGAGGAAAGGCAACAGAAATTAGGAACAGAATCTGTCAGGAACCCCATCACACTGAGCATCCTTACGTGGCACAAGAGCAGATGGAGAGTGAGCAGAGATGCTGGTCACTGAGTGACTGGGTTTCTAGAAGGTCACCAAACACCTCCATTTCTACATTTTGCTGTGTATTCCAGCCTGAAGATGGTCTCAAATCCCTCTCTGGCATTCCTGCCATTCCAGAGCACACTTGCATCTATCCATCATTTGGCAACTAAGAAATCTACCAATGAACAAAGTCTTTAACTTAATTTTTAAGGGGAAAAAATTAAGAAAATCAACTTCAAACAAAAATCTATCCATCGATAAAACTACTGAAGATATTCTAAATTTTTATTAAAGTTGAAGGGAAGCTTTAATTCTTTCCAAGTCTTTGAAGAAGTGATAAACAAACCCAGCTGAAGCATTTACAGAAAGGATGTTCTGCATCCTTTAAAACCACACTTCCTGATTCCCTTTGGCTTTGGAGGAAAACACTTCACTGACCACACCAGTGACCTAAAACCTGCATTTTGAAGCAGAGCTCAGGCTGACTGCAGGGACCTGCAGCTGCTGAAGGGACAGTACTCACACACAGTTCCTGGCAGCCAGGTCTTTGTGGATGACCTCCCTTCTGGCCAGGTAGCTCATCCCACAGGCGATCTGGATAGCCATGTGCACAAGATCCTGCTGGGAGATCGCCTGCAAGAGCCCAGAGCAGCAACCATCAGACCCTGCAGCCCAGTACCTGCATGGTTACTGGGTTTGCTGTGTCCCAGTGCCCCCTGCCCTCCCAGTCCCCACAGACACAACCACCTACTGACACTCGTGGAAGTGCCTTACTCTGAATTTTAACTTCTTTTGTTGTCGTGCCAAGGGAAATACTCCCATCCTGCAACTGTCTCACTCTTCATACCTATTTTTCCTTTGATTAGAAGGAGAAGCTGGACATTGGCAAAAATGGCCCATTTTACCCTTCTTCCCACACCTTTTTCACTTTGTTTCCCAGGAAACCAGCTCATTTCCAGGCAGCAGCACATTCAAAATCCGTGTTGCTCTCCAAAACCAGTATCAAAAGCTGTTGCTTCAGCTCCTTTTGCAACTTCACTGTCCCATCATAATTAAAATCTTGCATGCATTTATAGCTTGGGACACCAAAAGTAATATCAGTAAACCTGAAATTTCTCCATACACAATTTCCCCTAACTTAACCCACAATTTCCTCTATTTGTTGGTGTTATTTTAGGATGCACTGATGGAGTTCCTACCCTAATGAGAGGTAACTCAGCTTCCTGCCCTCTGAACACCCTGGATAAACAGCAAGGAATGTTCTCCTGGTGGCAATCAAGGCAAACACTTGCTGGGGAGCCACCTCTGCAGTTCTCCTGCCATCACACCCAACAGGAGAGTGCCACAACCATTCCTCTGGGGGCACAAACTCAGGTGCCAGACCAAATAGAGGCTTAATGGGCACAAAGTCCCACATGCCCAAGGGTACCTGGGGATTGTTGGCCTCCACCAACTTGCACTGTCGCAGGAAGAGTTTAAGGTTCCCCCAGTTCATGTAGGGCAGCAGCACCATTGGTTTCTCTCCCTCCTCTATACAGACATGAGTGATAGGCAGCAGATTTCTGGAAGACAGAGAAAATCCTAACATTATGGAACTGAAATTTGATAAAGATACTCTTGATTCTTAACACACAGTAATAAAATTAATTCAACATGAAAGAAAAGCATTTAATCTTGTATTAGGAGTTGCAGAGCACAACATGTCCAAATAATGGAAGCCCTAGACATTACTTCCTTTAATAAATGAAATATTTGACTATTTTCCCATTAGGAAGAATGTTTCAAATGTTTTCACTTGGTCCAAGAGGTCTGACATAAATTTTTGTGAATACAGGTTACCCTTTGTACTCAGAAGTGCTATATCCTAAACTGTAAGTAAGAGTAGCATTCAAAATCAACTACAGATATAAATTATACAGTTACATTGTAACAGTTTAACAAAAAAAAGTCACAACGTCATGTTTGATCCGCTGCAAAGTGACAGAACAGAAAATTTTAGTTCTGAATCAGCCACTTTAAAGGTCCTTTCCAAGCCTTTTGTGGCTCAGGTAACCCCCATGCTGCAGTGCCTCTGCACATCTTCCTTAGAGGGAATATAATATATAGTATTATATATATCAATATGTAAATTCATAGAAACTCAAACCAGTCTAGATACAGTTTCAATTTCCGTTAATCACTTTTTAAAAATACCTGTATCTTCCATTGAAAACCATTAGTAAAAGTCACCAATGACTTACATTGCTTTTAATTTTGACTTTTGAATTTTCCTGCTCTTTCCTGAAGATTTCTCACAGCCAAGTGCCACATCCATGAGCTCTAGAGACCCACGAAGGTCCCAACTTTATAGGCAGTGTAGAGAAGAAAAGCTTTTCGCACATTTTTTTAAGAGTTTGACTTATAAAAGGGAGGACAACAGCTCCTTTGGGATGATGGAAGTGGGGCAGGTTCATTTGGTTTCTGTTTTGAGGATGTTTCACCAGGCCTTTATTATATAAGGCTGTGAGAGCTGGGAATGTCCAGTCTGGAGAATGATCCAGGGAGACCTCAGAGCCCCTTCCAATGCCTAAAGGGGCTCCAAGAGAGCTGGAGAGGGACTTTTTGTATGGGCCCGGAGTGACAGCACAAGGGGAATGGCTTCCCGCTGCCACAGGGGAGGGATAGACGGGATATGGGGAAGAAATTCTTCCGTGGGAGGGTGGTGAGGCCCTGGCACAGGTTGCCCAGAGAAGCTGAAGTGTCCCAAGGCCAGATCGGACAGGACTGGGAGCACCCTGGTGTGGTGGAAGGTGTCACTGCCCAGGGCAGAGATGAGCTTTCAAGTCCCTTCCCTCCCAAACCACCCGAGCATTCCATGATTCTAAAGAGTGTTGCTGAATTCCCAACAAACAGCTCCCTCTCCCCAGAGAGGTTTAGCCCAGGTACTTCCACCTCCTGGTGGAATGGATTTGTCATGACATGGGTTTGTCATCAGCCCTGCCCGCCCTACCTGTGGTGAAGCCCTCTGAGTTTACAGCTTTCCGTCAGCATCATTGTCACCTGCACCTCCGAGGCTTGATCTGAGGGGAAAAGGAACCACAGATGAACTTTGGAAACAGATCAACATTAATTTATTAAAATTCAGTCCAGATTTGCAAGTCACCTGAGGTCATTTGAGCACAAACAGAACTTGTTTGCCTCCTTTTTTAAAACGGCACTTACAAGAACTTCAAGGCCAAGTTCTAGGCTCATTTCTGCTTACAGGAGTGGGGTGAAGCCCAGAAAGGAAATCAAGCACATTCCAGGTGCTGACAGACCGTAGTTCTGCACTTCCCAACTGTTGCCCTGGTTTTTGCTAAGCCTTCTGTTTTTAACCTTGGAGTCAGATTCTTTTCACACAGATTCATGTCAATAATGGCCAATGTTTCCTTAATGGTATTTTCTGGATTTCATTCCTTCTGTGATAAGAGAACTTTGATGAGCACCTTTCTTCTCCAGTGAGATGGAGAAGGAAGTGACACGCTCTCCAATCCCTTGTGGAGTTGGGACGTGTATAAGAATGAGATAATGTAAATAAATCCATTCCATTTCCTCCTTTCTGCTGAACCTGGCAGGTGTAAGAGCCTCTTTATTGTGTCTCCCCAGACACACCCGACAGCTTCTGGGCAGGCACGAGCCGGCTGCCCTGGGCACTGTGGTCCCATCCTGCACGGGACTGGTGCCTATGGAAGCAGTGGGATGTGCCAAGTGCTTCCCAACCACGGATGTGCTCCGAGGACACTGCTTTGCTGCTGGGTACCACTGCAGGTACAGCTGTGTTTACTGCCACATGGCTGGAGGCTCTTGATGTCTAGAGTTACTGATCTCCTTGCTCTCTGCTTGGCACACTTGACTCTTGGTAACCTTAGAACTGTTAGCTGTTCTCTTCTCCACCTTTAAAAATGAATGAATAAATAAAACCACTGCTGCCAGCTAAAATTCAGGCACCTGTGATAACTCCAGTGACCCACAGCAATCAGAGCATTCACAGGGCAGAAGCACAAGTGGTGCCTGGAACCCCCTCCCCACCAGTATTTGTGTATTTGGGGTTTTTTCCCCCTTTGGTGGCAAGAACCTCCAGGGAAGCTTAAGGAGACGTCAATGAGAGCTCTCCCAATCCCACCCTCCTCACACCTGGGAGCATTTTCCGTGTCTCCCTCGTGCTGGGACTAGTTCTGGCAGGGAGCTGGCACAGGAGAGCCCAGCACAGCCCAAAGAGCTCTCCTTGCTGCACTAGGGGGAATTTACACGTTGTGGATGAGTCAAGCCAAGGTTTTACTGCCCTGGGAGGAAGAATAGGCAAGAAATCCTCTGCTCTTTTCCCTCCTTCAAGGTCTGATCTTGCTCCCTGTACAGCCCTGACACCCTTTCCTAACTGAGCCTGAGCCCTGCAAAAGAAAACGTGACTCTGGCTGAGTGAACAGTGATGGGAGCACTCTGGAGAAGCCCAGGGGTGCCACTAAATTAGTGACAGTTATGGCTGTGGTATATTATGGGATGCATCAACCAGTGCTTTTGGGCCCATTACCACAATGACATGGAGGGGCTAGAGTGTGCCCAGGGAAGGGAACGGAACTGGGAAGGGGGAGGGAAATGAAACGGGGAAGGGTTTGGAGCACCAGGAGTGGCTGAGGGAGCTGGGAAAGGGGCTCAGCCTGGAGAAAAGGAGGCTCAGGGGGACCCTCTGGCTCTGCACAAGTCCCTGACAGGAGGGGGCAGCCGGGGGGGGTCAGGCTCTGCTCCCAGGGAACAGGGACAGGAGGAGTGGGAATGGCCTCAAGCTGTGCCAGGGGAGGTTTAAGCTGGATACTGGGGAATATTTTTTGACAGAAAGGATCGTCAGACATTGGAACAGGCTGCCTGGGGAAGTGGTTGAATCCTCATCCCTGGAGGGATTGAAATCTGTGTGGATGTGGCACTCGGGGACATGGGTCAGTGGTGGCCTTGCCAGTGCTGGGGGAATGGTTGACTCGATGGCCTTGAAGGGCTTTTCCAACACAAATAAATCTGTGATTCCCCTCTACTTGATAACAAGTACGTATATGGGGATGGCACGAACAGGTTCTTGCAGTGCAGGAGACACTGAAGCCATGGCCAGCTGAAGTCTCTGGTCTGCACTCCAACAGAAGCACGAGAAAGAAGGTCCTACCCCTGTGGGTTGGACACTTGATGAATTTGATATGTATGAGACAGATGCAAAAGGCTTGGAAAGAGGAATGAAAAACCAAGATCCTGCATTAAAACAAAGTTACACAGCCGTGAATGACTGAATCAGGCAGCTCTAAAAGCCAGCATTAAAAATGGAGGTGGAAAAGCAGCTTCTGAGAAGTCAGAGGAGCAGGTTACCAGTACAGAGCTTCAGGTGTAAAAGCAGTAATTACAGGGCCCAAAGACTTCAACCTCTTCACCCAGCCACGATGAAGGGAGGAAGAAGATGGGTGTGAGTTTAAGCTGATTAACTCCTCACACACTCTCTGGCCCTGTGCTTGCTGAACTGGTTTGCTTTTAATTAGAAGAGCCACCAAGCAATGATTTGAAGCTTTCAATCAGAGATTGTTTAAGAGTGGATTTGAGATGTACAGAACAGGTCAGGCTGGTTTGGACAATGCACTCATTCACCTCCTCATGGCAACTCTTCTGCCAGTGCCTTTCCCTTTCCAGCACTCAGGGAGGTTTCCAGCAGGGCACTGTGACGTTCTGTTGTTTTCTCTCCACGTTATAGTGGTTGAGCACCCAAAAGGACGATTGACTCCCAGGCAAGTGTATAAGGAAACTGAAATCTTATCTTGTGAAACAGTCCCACCATCCACATTGTGTTTGCTTATCAATATTATTTCCTTGTTTTCTGCATGGAAAAAAACGTACCCAACACCAACAAATTCAACAGACTCAGAACAAACAATAGCAGTTCAAGGCTAATCTTCCCCCAGTTGAGACCACTGCCAATTTAGAACCACCACACAATCTAATTACTGTGGGTTTGTACTAGATATAATTCAAAACACAATATTAATCACCACTTCTTGGAGTGATTCTTGTCAAAAGGGGGAAAAGAACACAAAAATACTGCTACTGCAACGGTCCCCACTGCAATCAGGCTTCCTTTCAAGGCCATTTTCATCAGTTACAAAGGAAAAAGTTCAGTTAAACAAACTCTGACACATTTAGTAGACTATAACCACTTTTGAGCAACCAACACACACATCTTCACAGACCAGGACGAACACGATTTTGGCAATATTACATTTTTGTTGTGAGGGCCTGGTGAATCTGACCATCCTGTACTGAAAACCCTTAAAACCAATCCATCAAACCCACCATTTCTAGCTTTGATAAGAGAAGCAGAGCTCCAGAGCCTAGCCAGTGACCACTGTGCCACAGCAATCCCAGCTCGGTGAGACGTTTTTCCAAGGACATACTGAGATGAATCCTACAGACTTCATCTTCTGCCTGGGCCAACGTATGATCCCAAATTCCCCAGGCTGTGTCAATCCCTCAGTGTTACACGTAAGCACACACACGTCGTTTTCTTCTCAGAGCTGTTTGTGCAGCCACTCAGATGCGACAGGGGAAGGATCCTGTCAAACCCACAGGATGCCCACGGGCTTCTCCTTTTGTCTGCCCCGGAACTGCAAAGTGGATACGAGCACAGCCACACACACAGCTACACAGGGGAGAGGGGGGGAAAGCCTCCCACAGAGCCAGAAACCTCTGAAATTACAACAGCTACCTGGAGACACAACTGAGGAGGTCACAGTCTCCCATTTATTAAATCTGGGCACCAGGAACAGACCTGAATTTAAGTTGAGCGCTCCAGGGCGAGGCAGTAAGGGCTTGTTGCATGACTTCCTCAAAGCCCTGGAAAAAGCTAAACTGAGGTACTATCATTATTTGTGATTAAGAACATGTCAGTGCTCAGCCATGAATGGAGTTGCAGTTGGATGGCCATGAGGAGCAGCCTCATGAGGTTTCCACAAGGTGATCACGCACCAGCAGCTGAGAAACCAAAGAGCAGCAATTTCAGGTGAGTTCAGAGGAAGATTTAACACCCAGCAATATTCCAGATGCTCAATTAGGACCAAAAAGGTCCAACTTTCAGAAGGTGCTTAAACCCAAGACTGAGATAGATGTAAATGCATTCCAGAGAGGAAGATGCTCTCCAAACCCTGGTTTTACCCAAATGCCTGGCTGTGAAAGCCTGCCCTGAGGCCCAGAGCAAGAACAAGACAGGATTCCAAGCTCTGATGGAGCTGCAGGTTTATCTCCTGGTATCACAGGATTTGTATGCAGCCAGGCACAATGGGGCTCCTTGGCACTGTTGATTTTATAGAAGAGGCTCATCCCTCTGTGCTCAGATGTGCTGGGGCCCTGCCTGGTTCATGGGGAGAAAAAAACACCTATTCCATTTTTACCGACTTCTCAAAATCCAGCTGCAAAAATGTGTTTTAAAATCTTTGTTCCTTATCACTCATCAATCACATGAATCATCAGGTGAAAAGATCTTGGAGAAATTCTGTGATGACAATAAACTGAAGGAAATTGCCTGCTCTGAGACCATCAGCTGCAGGGCACCAGGCTCTGCTTTGCTAGGAAAAGTCACTCTACACCCCAAAGGATGTGGCAGAGATGAAAAGCAGCAATTACTGCTTTTCAGGGTAACTGAGTAGCTGGATGCTTTCATGAGTCACTTTGTAAGTCAGACCTCCCAGAACCTCAAAATAGCAAAGCACAGCTTAAGTAGGATCACAGAATCCTTTAGGTTGGAAAAGCCCTCCAAAGATCGAGTCCAGTCATTCCTCCAGCACTGCCAAAGCCACTCCTAACCCATGTCCCCAGGTGCCACATCCACACATCTGTTAAATCCCTCCAGGGATGGGGACTCCACCACTGCCCTGGGCAGCTGTGTCAGGGCTGGACAGCCCTTTCTGGGAAGACATTTTCCCTGATATCCATCCTAAACTTCCCCTGAGGCCACTTGGGACAATTTCTTCTTGTCCTGTCCCTTGTTCCCTGGGAGAACAGACTGACACTCACCTCACTACAACCACCCCAGGCAGCACTACAATTTAAAAGATTTCTGATTGTAGAATGGTCACTGAGATCTGTTTCTTCAGAAGACAAAGCAGAACCTGAAAATCCTTGTAACCACAGGTTTCAAAATTGAACCAAGTCATATTTGAACCCTCTCACAGCCTGCTACAAGGACTAACAACAGATTCTCTCAGCACTCCTGTCAGAAGCAGCTCTGCAAACACTACAGCCAGGAGCTCCAAGGCTTCTGATGAATGCTTCCAACAGCAGTATTTAAGATGTTTTACCTGCAGCTGTTCTCATCTTTGGACTATTTGTAATGGCTTGTTCCCCTGTGAACTTCCTCCTGCTTCATATTGCAAGGTAATACTCCCCCACATCACAACACCTACACAGCCCATTTTCTACACACCTGCCTGTTTCCACAAGCTTCTATTACCCTTATTATTTTTCAGCCTTGTGGGCTTTGCCAAATATCCCACGACAAAGTGCACAAGCTCCAGTTACTGAAGGGTGACAGGGACATAGGCAGGCACAGTGGTCACAGAGTGTGGTCATAGGAACTGAGAGTGAAGGACTAGAACAGCTCCAGGTGATAAATGCTCCTAGTATCAACACATCCTTGTTAATTGCTGCTGATTCTGCATAGCAATTAATGAGGTAAAACTGCTCCCAAGGCAGAATTCCACCCCAGTTCAAAGAGAATGCATGCCTGAGTATTGCTTTAACCCTTCTACATGAGTCTTTGGAAGAAATTCAACACCCGTGCTCACATCTGTTGCACAGGACATTTTTAATGCTCCTAGCAGGTAACTTTCCCAACTTTCCTTCACCAGAAGGATGCTAAAGGAATGCAAGAAGTCATGATCCAACCTGCTTTTTCACGGGCAGAAAGGAAAGCACATTAAAAAAATATTTCAGCTTTAAAATTTCCAGAGGCCCCAGGAGTCAGGCAGGGCCAAGTGGAGCATCCAATGCTTCCCCCTGCCACGGACTGAGCACAGGACACCTTGCTCCTGTTTGCAGCCTGGAGCTGCAGGAGGTGTTCAGGCCATCACTTCCACACAGCAACGTCCCCCTGCTTTCCAAGGCAGCCCTGCATCCTAGAGAATTCCAGTCTCCTGTAAAGCTGAGACATGCACTCCAAATTCCAGTCTCCTGTAAAGGTGAGACATGCACTCCAAATTCCAGTCTCCTGTAAAGGTGGGACATGCACTCCAAATTCCAGTCTCCTGTAAAGCTGAGACATGCACTCCAAACCACAGCAGGAGGTTACAGCACGGGACATCACACTTAGCCCTGCTAAAATTCCCAGAGAGTAGGATTTCCCTTCCAATCCTACATCAAGTATCAATCACATGAGTTTATTTTGCAAAGCAAGGCAGCTCACACTGACAAATCCAAGCCAAATTTTAATAAATCCTGGGAGTGAGTCTACATGACTGCTAAAATAGGGAATGCTATTCTGGTTTTCCTCCATTACAAATGCATGTGCAGTTTTAAACCACAGAAAAGGGCAGAGAAAAGCAGGATTTGGGGATAGTCTTAGTTTCCTGTATAACACCAGAATCCAAGAAGCAGCAGCAAAGAGGAGGAAGTAAAAGGCTCTTTGCTCAATAATCCATTTAACTCAAAATGAACCTAAAAGTGAAACTGGGAAAGAGAGACACGACTGATGTCATGACCCAAAGGTGAAGGTGCAGCAGGTAATAAAACCCATACACAAGTATTTGACCTGTATGTAAATTAAACTGTCCTGCAGGGGAGTATTTTTTAGCACATGGAATAACAAATCTTTAAATGATGTAGTACAATACTTTGGAAATCATCCCCTCAGTATTTTCTGAAGCATATTGTACTGCTTTAGATGTCTCAGGGTATTTTCCTAAAGAACTAGGATTAAATGACAAATTGAGTGTATTTTTAGGCTGATACTCAGAAATTTGCTACTTATCCCCAATTCTTTAAAGTCAAGTATCTTCCTTTTTATAAAGACACTCAAGAATTTAGCTCAGATGAGCAGTAGTTCTTGATTTATTTTTTTTGGCATGAACTATATTCTTTTGAAACAGGATCCTGCACTCTAACTTTGAGAGGTTAAATACTTTGAACAATTAATTCAAATACTGTGTATTTAAGGTACGATCTTAAACTTAGAACTATTTTCACAAGGCTGTGCTTTTAAGAATGAACTGCCCAGAACAGCAAATTCCATCATTTAAACACGACCCCTTGAGAACAACTGTGGATGCTCCAAGTCCTGGTATATGTTTAGTGTGAACAAGAAACCTTCACCTTGGTGAACACAGAGGTGCTTAATTTCCCTAAATGTTCCTATTGCTGTCTCCTGCTTGGCACAGCCTCAATTCTCAGGATTTCTATTCCTACGCTTCCCAAATGCTTGAAGTCCTAAAGGGTCACCAATCTTGCAATCATGGAATGGTTTGGGTTGGAAGGGACCTTAAAGCTCATCTCGCTCCACGCCCTGCCATGGGCAAGGGACACGTTCCACTAGAGCACGATGCTCCGTCCAACGTGGCCTGAGCACCTCCAGGGATGGGGTGTCTCCTCCTAGCTAGATTAGCAATAAATTTGAAAAATCTAAATAGTAAAGTGTCAGAGATAGCCACGAATGCTGAAAGTTTTTTAGAGACCTAAGATGACAAAACTCAAAGCTTTGGTAGAAGTCGGTAGAGCAATGAAGTTTGAAGAGCTGACCTTTGTCACACACTGACTTTGTTTCCAACGCTTTCCATGTGTGGTTTGTTTCCAAACACTCCCTCCTTGTACATCAGAAAAATGTTAAGTGGTTCAAACACGAAATGGGAGCAGCCAGGTTATCTTGAACAGCACACTGGGTTGTTTTTACCAAAAGTGTACCTTGGCCAGAACATCCTAAATGAGTCAGGGCTCTGCACAGCTCACCCTCACTTCACATGTTCCTGGAATAACACAATTCCATTTGTTTTGCTAAGAATTTTCTCCTTCACAGGAAAAGCACCATTAAATAATGTGTTCTTTAAATCAAAGGTGAAACCCGTGTGTTTTCTTCCTCCTCTGACATCAGACGATTTAAAATATTCTCAAGAAAGGCAGAAAGGATCTCTTCAACACTGGCAAGAGATGCAATACCAGCTTGGAGAAACATGCCATCAGAGACACTTCCAAAACTGAGAGGGATTGGAAACCTCTGATAGGAAAGTGAAGCATTCCACCCTCATAACACAATTTTTCTGTAAAACAAAAAACACAACGAAGAAAGCAAATACCAGCTAAGTCTCTCATCTTTCTAACAAAGAACTTATTCAGGTTGTGTTGATCCAAAGATTTCAGAATCCCAAATATTCTAGATATTGAATAGAAAGAACATACCCTTGTTCTTTCTGGCAATGACACACTTACAGTCTTCATCAGTGTCTGTTTAAAGACAGAACGAAGGCGAATTTTCCATTGAAATCTCTAAGTGTGAAAGTCACTATGACTTTAAGCACCTTGCCTAGCAGATGAACACAGTGGAAGTGTAAAGTGCAAAGACAATACAAGAACTGTATGGCCAGCATGAAGGATGTAGGGACAGGCTGAACAAGTCCCACCTTTTCCCCAGGGCTTGGGATCTCTGTAGTCTGAAGTTATGAGAGCTTCCAGAAAGCCGAGAGAGATCCATTTTCCTTTTAAGCTTTCCTCCCTGGCACAAGGCACTGCACATATCAGAAGGCTCGGGCACCCAGACACGGATGATAAAGCATGAAAAAACCTTACAAACTCATGTATTTCATGAACCTGCACGTAGAAACTTTGTCACTGCCACAGGCATGTTACAACTTTCTCCCTGAAGCAAACTGAAGTTCTGTGAAAGGAAAAACTCTTCTAAGGACGTGGAGTGAAACCCACGGATGAATCCTCCTTCAGCCTGTCTTTATAAGAGATGTGGTGTTGAGACTTCAAATGAAGTATCTCCAACTTTTACTTCTCATCCATTTATGAGCTACAGAACAAGTAATCACTGATTCACTTCAAAAGCACTTCAGTAACTTCATGAAACGTTCAAATGAAAGACCCAAATTCTGTGGCAGAGGAGAAACCAGTCAGCTCATGCTGAACAAGCACACCCCAACCTATTCACCCCCTGCACTGATATTGCTTAATCAGGCTCAAACTGCCCTTTGAGAGTCTGACCGAATAGTTCTACCCCAGCTTGAGACAGCAGGGAATACAGGATCTTCCTGGGAGCTCTCTGGATGGGCTCTTCCACCTCTCAGGCAGGTCCAGGCTCTCTCAGTTTTCATGTGTTCCTGATTCCTTTAAGAGCAGATCACTTCGGAAGGGGAACAAGCACAAAGTTTAGAGAACTCCAGGGATCCTGTTTTCACTGAGCACTATCCTGGTTTATAGCAATGCTCTGCATCTCACTGGAGCTCGGGAAACCTGGGGGAAAGAAAGTGTGGATGGCTGCTACAGTTATTGCAGTCAACTACCTGTGCTTAGGATCCTTTGGGGGCAACAATCAACCCTGGGGAAAGAATACAGGGAGGAGACAAACTGACAAGGCTGCAATCCCTCTGCCTCCAGAGCAGGAAATACCCGCAGATGTAACTATTGCCTGATGAGCACAACAGCCACAGCACCCACCTTCCCTGGCACAGGAAATGGGAAAACCGACAGCACATTCCCTCTGTCCCTGTTACTGGAAATAACCCCTCACGAAAGGGTATGGATGCTGTAATACCCTGAGAGCTGAAGGAAGGACACATGAAAAGAGATCCATTGTGACAGGCACTGAGGGCATGACTTTTCTTCATGGATTTTCACTCAGAAATCATTCCCTGAACAGCACAACCTTGACACCTGCCCTAGTGGTGCAGAGCTCTTCTCCCAGCAGCCAACAAACCCAAGCTCATGGCCCCACTTGCTGGGCTGAGGGGGTTCGGCCTGGAGAGGAAAATTTTCCAAGGACACCTTTCAGCACTAAAAGTGGATTGTAAGAAAGACTGAGACAGACTTTTGATCATGGCTGGCAGGGACAGGACAAGGGGCAACAGTTTTAAACGTGAAAAGGGTAGATTTACACTGGACATAAGGAAGACAATTTTTATTTATTTATTCTTCCCTGTGAGGTCACACACTGGCACAAATTGCCCAGAGAAGCTGTGGCTGCCTCATCCCTGGAAGTGTCCAAGGCCAGGTTGGATGGGACTTGGAGCAGCCTGGTGTAGTGGAAGGTGTCCCTGCCCATGGCAGGGGGTGGGACTGGATGGGCTTTAAGTCCCTTCCAACCCAAACCACTCTAGAATTCTAGGATTCT
This sequence comes from Platysteira castanea, assembly GCA_013397175.1. Taxonomy (NCBI): domain Eukaryota; kingdom Metazoa; phylum Chordata; class Aves; order Passeriformes; genus Platysteira; species Platysteira castanea. The sequence continues at coordinate 150,417 of VYXC01001194.1, forward strand.
CTTGAAATTCCAGGTCTAAAGCTGTAACAACTCCCCTAATGTCAGAACAGCCAATGCAGTGTCTTCCGTTTCTCAAGCTCTGATGCTGGTGAAAAGAAAGAGGTGCTTTTTCTCTCAAGGAGGTTATTCTTCCTCACAGTACCTGCTAAAAGAACCTCAGTTCACATTTTCCAAAGATCTGGAAAACTCCACCCCCCCTCCCCACTGTTTCCTGACATTTGGGGCACCACTGGACTTCATTTTATCACCTTCAGAGTGCACCTCTGGGTAAAACAAGACAGTTCTGGAGCAGCTCATACTTTTGGGAAGGGATAATTTAACTCCACAGAAAAAGCCTTTATTCCTTGTCTATTTTCCATGACCCTCAGGCTTTACAGCCTTCAGCAAAGAGATACTGGAGTCAGTTTAATGGTTCTCATATCCATCAAGCTTTTCCAGTCCTGCCCTGCTCCTGCTAGTGCCAGAGCAGCAGTGTGTGTGTGGCCACAGAACGAGTGAGATCAAGGAAAAACTGTGGTTATAAGAGAATTTTTGCAGGTTTTTTCTTCCAAGCAGATCAAATTCCCAACTTATTACATGTCCCAGCTACACACACAGCAATCACAGCCAGGATGTGAAAATGAAGCTGTGTAACATCAGCACTGCAAGTGAGCTGCTGTGAGGAGAGGGAATGTTACAGGTTTTTTTCCTTGCAAACTTCTGCTGCCCAAGCCTGACAAGTACCAGCAAAACCTACTCTAAACTTCTTCCACGTAGATCCTTTTTAACGCTGGGAAATTCTCCACAGTGATCCCATGAATGCCATCACTCCCTGAAGACCACGCTCCAGTTCACTGCAGAGAATCCTTCCTGCAAAGGAAGAGCTCTTTTCCTTTAGGACATGGCTGTGTCACAGACACAAGCCACTGTAAGGGAGAATTATGGATTTAGGAGTGCACTGGAAGTCTCGTTTAAGGAAAGCAACTCAATAAGAGGTCACAGGAGGCAGCTAAATTAAGATCATTTTTGAGAGATGTTGTTGTGTTGTTTAATCCAATGCTAGAAAAAGTAGCTCATGTGCCAAGGGCTAAGTTCTTGGGAACTATACTAAATAAGAGCCAAGGAAAAAAAAGACAATTATTTGGCAGGAAAAGGCAACAGAAGAAGGCAGAATTCAGAAAACGTACCCAAGATACTAGAAAGAAGCATATTTTTCTGGTTTTTAAGTAAGAGAAGCCAGGCTGGGAGAGCTGGGGGTGTTCACCTGGAGAAGAGAAGGCTCCAAGGAGAGCTTAGAGCCCCTTCCACCACCTGAAGGGGCTCCAGGAGAGCTGGAGAGGAACTTGGGACAAGGGATGGAGGCACAGGACAAGCTTTAAGCTGCCAGAAGACAGAGTTAGTTGGGACACTGGGAAGAAATTCTTCCCTGTCAGAGTGGTGAGGCCCTGGCACAGGTTCCCACAGAAGCTGTGGCTGCCCCATCCCTGGAAGTGTTCAAGGCCAGGTTGGATGGGGCTTGGAGCAACCTGGGATAGTGGGAGGTGTCCCTGCTCATGGCAGGGGAGGGAGCTTTGAGGTCCCCCCCCAGCACAAACCATTCCATGATTCGTTCTATGATTCTATGACACGTGAGAGAAAAGAGCATCACAAGCACCTGATTGTGTCAGAAACAGACCAAGGCGGCTGCTTCCCTTAAGCAACATATTTTTCTTAAGCATGGCAGAGAATAAATTGGTAGCAGAAAGATTCAACAACAAAATTCAGCAGCTTCACCATTTCTCAATCAGTATCTTCAAAAATTAATAGCCAGGCAAAAAAAAAAAACCCAAACCAGAATGAGGTGAAATTCTTACAGATGCTTATTTTTTTTTGCAAGAAAGAACTAAAGAAGTTGTCAAGTGAAAAACCAAAGGCAATAAGACACCCGACTGAAATGACAAAAACAAAACTGGTAAAACAACCACTATACTGGAAATTTGGCAAAAGTCTTGTGAGCTATAAGAGAACTTGTGATGATTGCAGAGGAAGGGACAGATGTAGGGCACATGTGATGTAAGGATATATGTAGGATACATGTGACAAGACATGTAGGACATTTACAATGTGGTCTTCATCTACACCTACCTTGTTCCTGAAGTCTACCTATGCTCATTTCAATCACTCCAACAAGATATTTCTTGAACACAGGTGCTCTATTGGGATAAATTCAGTTCTAAATGCCAATTCTCACGCTTCTGTTGCAAAGCTTAAGGAGGGCAGAAACTATGCCCTGTCTTTTGTACAGCCATGCATTTGTAAAAGATTTTGAAGATGCATTTCAGGTGTTTTTCAGCAATTTTCAGGGGACAAGGCTGTGACTGGGAAGACAATGATATGCTAGGGAAAAAAACCAATATAATTTTTACTTAGAAGAACAATAAACACAAGTAGTCAAGGGCAATGACTGAAGGCACTGGTGGAGAACACATGCATTTTTCTTCCATATAAGATTGCTGTTTGCTGTGGCTGAAGGAAGCATCCACATTGCTTTTGCTTTTCATCATTTGAGTATTTTGGGGAGAAAAGGGTTGTTGTAAAGCCAGCTTTGGCACCCTCAGCCTGCAGCACAATTCAAACATTTGCACACAAACCCGCTCCTTTATGCAAACATACCTTTAACAGTTTTGACAAAGACTTGTTTCTCTTTACTGGGGTCTTTTTCTTCTATTAGAATTCCATGGAAAATGCGTCCAAACGTGCCTGGGAAGAGAACATCCAGTTAGTATTGTGTTGTTAAACACCGATAACATTAGGAGTATCTTGGGCAAACAGTACCTTTCACAGCAGAAAGTGAGGAATGACTGCAGTTAAAGTGTCCCTAAACCCTAAAAAGTCACCAAGAGAGAACCCAACCACTCTCCAGCACGAGGGGGATTCACAACTACAGGCAGTAAATGCTTACGTTTCACATAAATAAAACTGAAGGGGACAAGCACGAGAGTGAACTAGTGATAGCAGCAGAATCCAGTGAAATTAATTATCAATATGATGATGGTTTATTTGTGGCACTTCAGTCAACTCCCTGCACTAAGAACTCCAGCTCCTTTTTCTCACCCACCCAGTCTGGAATTCTAAGCCAAGGCACTTCTCACAAGGACCAAGTTTTTTTGGAAATATTCACAAGGAAACAGCAATTTTGGCCAGCCAGCACACATGGAACAGTTTGAAATAACCAGCATCACATTATTCAGAAGTTCCACCTCAGTTGGAAGGTGCTGGGTTTGTTTGGGGGTCTTTCAGACTCTCCAACATTTTTCCATTCACAAGACGTTACTGATGCTACTGCAGGAAGAGAAGCTGCTCTGAGGAGCTGGGCTGAGAACAGCTGGTAACACAGAATTAATTGGTTTTTACTCCTCAGCTTGGTAACATTTCTCTGCACCAAGGTGTGCATCGTCTCCACACAGTCTATTCCAGCATTACAGCCCCTTCCCAGGCATTCCTCCTGCCTGACTAGCTTCAAAGATCTTTGATAGTATGAAATACAGGTCTTATTTGTTTCTAAATACCTTAAGCAGAGGCAGTGCAACATTTCTGTCACCTGCCCTGGGGCTGCAAGGAAACCCTGCATGACAGGGGTCTTCAAATTGCAATCTCACTAAGCAGCAGCTGAACTCAGGAGACTCAGGCAACCACAACTTCACACGGTGAACTAATGAAGCAACTAAAACCCTCCTGTCTTGCTTCTTGAAGACTTCGAGAAAGTGCCTAAATATGTATTTCCAAAATGTTAAAGCAGGTGAAGTTATGGAAGTTACTTGAAGTTTATAATGAATCTGTGACCAAGATCTGTAAAATGTACCTGAGTTCCATGTATACATTTACTTTATCCCCTTCTTCCCCTCTGAAGCTCTTTTGTTCTTCAGCAGAGACCTGACACTGCTACGATCCTGAACTAAAACTGGTCAGGTCTTTTAAGTCCTCTGACACGTGGATGTGGCACTTGGGGACATGGGTAAAATTGGCAGTGCTGGGAGAGTGTTTGGACTCGATGACCTTAAAGGGCTTTTCCAACCTTAATGACTCTGTGATTAACTTTTGAAGGTTCTGACTCAAATTAACAGCTGAAGGCTAAGAAACGAGATCCCAGGATTAAATGGGTCCCAACTGCATTCAACAGCTCTTTATGCCTCATCTGGCAGAACAGGGCAGCTCTGTCATCAAACATCTGAAGCGTTGCTGGGGCACTGAGTCACTTCTAGTCACGGATGACTCCCAACATCCCAGCTCCAGGCAGCCCAGAGGAACACAAAGCACATCCCCCACATGCCAGGGAAGGTTTTTGCAGAGCCCACACTGGAAGTGAGCACAGAGCTGCCTCCTCAGAGGTTCAGAGGCACACACTGAACGAGAATGGGAACATCCTCCACTGCTGCTCAGACTAACACAAAGCATTCTGCCTCCAAAGGGTGATTCTCTCCAATCTCCAGCTGTGGGAAGTTTTGATTTCTCAGGGAACAGAGACTCAAAATTGCAGCAGTAAAGGTGAATGACAAAGAAAACTAAATATTTAAGTCTATTTTTCAAATTCAGTATCAACAAGAATCAATTCATGTTGTACATGAACATTTTCAAAGTGCCCATTAAACACACAGTGAATAGCTCAGGAACTGGATGATCCTTGTGGGTTCTTCCAGCTCAGGATATTCCATGAAAACAATCAGGTAATCTCTGAATCTTTTATATCAGGGCTGTAAATGCTGCATCCACTGACTAGATTTCCAAACCAGAGTTATCAAACTGAGACACCAAATTTGGACAACTGAAGTTTTTCTGGGCTTTGGGTTGGTTTTGCTTTGATTTTTATGTTGTTAAGAGCAGCTCTCCTGTAGGAACTCCCAAAAGTGAGTTACCTTGGCACTGAGAACCCTGACTGATTACCTCACTCCTCAGCCATCTGTCATTTCAGGGAGCAGGTTATGAAGACAGACAAGCTGAATGATTTACTGAGCGTGCTTGGTTGCTCCCCCAGCCTAATGAATTCTGGAAGCTGCTTTCCCCACCCCCCACTCCCCAAATGCAAACATAACTCATCATTCCCCTCCTCCACCAAAAAGCTATGAAGATCAAAAGTGTCATCTGTGAATGATTTCAGGAAAACCTGTAAATAAATATACAGCTATTTATATTTATATATCTACACCATGTTGTAGGAAGGAAGTGTCTGAGTGCTGTAAATACCTTCTTGGAGCACGTCTTTGAGGGTGATCCTCTCCCTGGAGATGGCTATGTCCTTCACTTTAGCTTTGGCCTCCATGAGAGTGACACTTTTCAGATCATTCTTCTCTATCCGTAATGTGGGATAACCTGAGGAGCCAGCAGAGCCAAACAATCCAACATAAATACCCTTGGAATGAGAACAGGCACAGAGCTTCACCTCTGCACCACCTACGGCTCCACACACAAGGGAGCAGCATGATCTTAAATATGTTATCTGTTAATTTTAAAAAGATGATCGTATTAAGCAACAAAAAACACAAGAATAGTCATCTGCAGGGAAAGAAATCACACAGGAATTCTCTGTAGTGTCATGCAAACGACTTTTATTATTAACTCTAGGTGAAGGAAACTCCTGTACTGAAGGTGATCAACGCTGCACTGCCCTCAGGAGGAGGAAATAGAGAGACCATTGGAAAACTTGGAGCAGGGAAGATGCCTTACCCCAGCAGGGCATTAACAAACTACCAGTGCCCTCTTCTGGCACTTCCAGACATCTGAATGCATCAGTTAGAGTCAGAAAGGCTGGGCTATTTTTGTACATGTGTATGAATTATTAGAGAAATCTTGAGAATTACTCTGGTAATACTTTCTTCAAAATTTAAGTATTACTGAAAACAAAATTATGCAACTGTGGAACAACCAAGAATGTCAATCCTGCTTTTTTCACACATCCAACCTTTTCTCTTCTAATTTTCACCATCTCCAGTGCTACTGGGCAAGTCCCAAAGCAGGTAAGAGACACTGTGAAGCAAGGGCTGCCCCCAGCAAACAGGTGCCAGTCGGGCACAGTGGCCACCACACTGGGCAGGGTGAGGAGGGTTGAACCACCACCCTCGGCTTGATCCCCTGCCCTTGGTCAGAGGATTCTGGGAGACAACATTCCAGCAACTGGAACTCAGCCAAATTAACCTGAGTCACTTTGAAAGCCAAACAAAAAACCTGAGGTTGACAGGACATCAACAGCTCAGCCTGAGCTGGGATAAGACATGGAGGGGCTGGAGCATGCCCAGGGAAGGGAATGGAGCTGGGGAAGGGTTTGGAGCACCAGGAGCAGCTGAGGGAGCTGGGAAAGGGGCTCAGCTTGGAGAAAAGGAGGCTCAGGGGGGACCCTCTGGCTCTGCACAAGTCCCTGACAGGAGGGGCAGCCGGGAGGGTCGGGCTCTGCTCCCAGGGAACAGGGACAGGACAACAGGAAAAGGCCTCAAGATGTGCCAAGGGAGGTTTAGATTGGGCATGAGGGAAAATTCCATTCCCCAAAGCGTTGTCCAGCCCTGGCACAGCTGTCCAGCTGGTGGTGTTCCCACCCCTGGAGGGAGTTAAAAGCTGTGTGGCCCTTGGGGACATGAGTAGCCTTGGCAGTGCTGGGGGAACAGTTGAACTTGACCATGTGGGAGAGCTTTTCCGACTTAAAATGATTCTGTGATTCTAAGAGATGGAAAATAAAAAGGCTGGGGAGGGATTCAGGTGACAAGAGGGAAACCAGCTCTAGAGTAAATTGCAGGATAATTTTCTGTGAAAAGGAATTTTAAAAATATTTCATATATTAATTTTTAAAAGCTTGTTTTTAAATTAATGCATATACCAAATAAATTTTAAAGGCAGCTCTTTGCAAGGGAAAGATGAACTTGGATGACAAGTAAGTTTTTTTTAGGGAGATACAGTACAATTTAGAAGCGAGCCAAATCTCTCCCAGAGTTGCAGTTCAGCCTCAGGTAAACACCTGCTTCCACACACAGGGAGGAAAACTCGAGAACACAGGAGGGCTGAGAGTAATGGCAAACTTTCTGCTGTGCTCCCTCATGGTGGGACAGTCACTATCACCAAGTGCTACGAGAGGACTATGGGAGAGACTTCAGGATGCTTTAAAAAAAGCCCATGTGTGTCCCTGTGCTGGCCACCTTCCCTCCAGCTGGAACAGTCCCTTCCCCGGAGCAGTGCTGGATGGGATAGCCCTCCACCAGACAATAATTTGAGGAGTTAAAATTCCACAGGTAATAAATACAATCATTAACTACAGAATTAACTCAGAACACAGCTGAGAGCACTTGGTCTGTTCAATCTGGAGGAGACTGAGAGACCTGATCCCAGTCTGCAGCTCCTCCCGAGGAGCAGCTCCAATCTCTGCTCTCTGTGACCAGGGACAGGAATGGCTGGAGCTGGGTCAGGGGAGGGTCAGGCTGGAGATCAGGGAAAGGCTCTTCCCCCAAAGGGTGCTGGGCACTGCCCAGGCTCCCCAGGGAATGGGCACGGCCCCGAGGCTGCCAGAGCTCCAGGAGCGTTTGGACAGAGCTGCCAGGGATGCCCAGGGTGGGATTGTTGGGAGGTCTGTGCAGGGCCAGGGGCTGGACTGGATGATNTAAGTTTTTTTTAGGGAGATACAGTACAATTTAGAAGCGAGCCAAATCTCTCCCAGAGTTGCAGTTCAGCCTCAGGTAAACACCTGCTTCCACACACAGGGAGGAAAAATGGAGAACACAGGAGGGCTGAGAGTAATGGCAAACTTTCTGCTGTGCTCCCTCATGGTGGGACAGTCACTATCACCAAGTGCTACGAGAGGACTATGGGAGAGACTTCAGGATGCTTTAAAAAAAGCCCATGTGTGTCCCTGTGCTGGCCACCTTCCCTCCAGCTGGAACAGTCCCTTCCCCGGAGCAGTGCTGGATGGGATAGCCCTCCACCAGACAATAATTTGAGGAGTTAAAATTCCACAGGTAATAAATACAATCATTAACTACAGAATTAACTCAGAACACAGCTGAGAGCACTTGGTCTGTTCAATCTGGAGGAGACTGAGAGACCTGATCCCAGTCTGCAGCTCCTCCCGAGGAGCAGCTCCAATCTCTGCTCTCTGTGACCAGGGACAGGAATGGCTGGAGCTGGGTCAGGGGAGGGTCAGGCTGGAGATCAGGGAAAGGCTCTTCCCCCAAAGGGTGCTGGGCACTGCCCAGGCTCCCCAGGGAATGGGCACGGCCCCGAGGCTGCCAGAGCTCCAGGAGCGTTTGGACAGAGCTGCCAGGGATGCCCAGGGTGGGATTGTTGGGAGGTCTGTGCAGGGCCAGGGGTTGGACTGGATGATCCTGGGGGTCCCTGCCAGTTGGGATATTCTGTGATTCTGTGGCATCAGTTACCAGATCAGTATAGAAACTGCTGCCACCCCTCCTTTCCACTCACTGCTCTCCTCAGCAATTTTATATTGTTTCAAGCACAGCAACAGGAAGCAACAAGAGATGAAAAGAATAACACAACCATCAGGATTCATGCACATGGGATCACCTGCTTTGGTAACTGATGCCACGGCTGGGTGGATACATCCTGTGCTCTGTCCTCTGCTTGGACTGCACGAGGTAGGTTCTTCTCAGTGTTAAAGAACAGATGTTTCACAGCTACTGGTGAAGCCTGGCTGGCTGACTGCTCTGGGTGCAGGGAGAATAACCCAAGGCACTAACACAGCCTCATGCTCATATGACCACTCACATACCCCCGAACTCACTCCTGACTATGGCGTGGCTGAATAAAACACACACTGTGCGAATTCAAGAGGCAAAGTGACAGAGCCAGAGGATTATTCATGCTCTTCTCCCGTAGCTGACACCGAAGCAGTGTGGCAGGAGGGTCTGTGCTTAGATTAACACTTACTGGTTACTGGCGTGGCATTGTTGGGCGTGTCAGCCCGCAGGTACTGCGTCGTCTGCGTGGAGGGCTGCGACAGCCCCTGCGAGCTGCTGCTTTCACTGATGCTGTCAGGAAGCAAAAATGCACATCAACGTCACTGCTTGCCACTCCAACACATCCCAAATTAACTTACCGAGGTCAAAACCAGGAGATTTTCCAGGCAAGACTTTAAAAGAGCAGAGTTTTTAAAGTGTCTCCCACATGAAAATGTATTTCAGGTAACTCAAAAATCTTGGCACTACGGTTTGTTGAGCATGAACAGCTCCCTCCTATTTGTTTTCTAGAATTTGCTCTATTTTCTAGTACTTCTCCCCACTTTTGAATAATCAAAGTGACAAAACATTCCTTGCCAGAACCACCCTGTCATACCCAAAACAACTATAATATTCCAGACAAGCTTTGCACACACTTCTCTCATGGCACTGATGTCCCACTCAGATGAGGGCCCTGTTTTACAGCCCAAACTGCTCTACCTTACTTCGTCACTCCCCTCTCTAAGAGTACCTGTTGCCCCTTCCAGCACCACCTAAAATGTGCTTTTTGAGATGCTTTCTTTGGGCAGAACAAGCAGGGGTCCACAGAGTATCCATGAGACAGGTAAACCACAGCCTCAACCACAGCAGGCTGATTTGTGTCTAATTTTCATAGTCAAAACCCTACAAAAAGGGTTGTTGCAGCTGTAATGGACCAGAACCCTGTCAGCAGGTCAGACAGCAGGACCAGAAGCTTTTCTGATGCTCCCCCCCTCCAAACACACACAAACATCCCCCCCTCTTTGATCCTTCAAAGCTTCTCCACTGCTGACTGTTATTGGGAGGACAAAGAGGAAATTGGTTTGGGATAATAATCAACATTTAATGTTTCTCAGGCTGCTGCTGAGCACTGACCAAGCAGTGCCAACCACCCCTGTAGGACTGTCAGATATGGCTGGTGATGCCCTCCAGGCCCACTGCTACCTCTGAAGCCAGGCTTCCTTTAAAACACAGAAATCCAAGTCCACTCTTCCCCATTATACCACAACCACGGATGCACCCACTGAATTTTTTCTTTGGAACAGAATCTACTGAATCTCGCAATACAAACTTACTCATTTATAGCTGGCCTCAATCTCTCCCTGGAACCTTTTTTTTAGTTATTCCCACAATCCCTGTCTTCCAGGTGCACAGTTCCAGCACAGCATTTAGCACCAGGCTAAAAGCCACAGATGCTGGTCTAGCTACTCCCCTTTAACTTCCTTCAGAGGTTTTGAATGAATATTCTCTGGTGCTGGCAACTTATTACTGTTTATTTGAACTGTTCCCACTATGGCATCCACGAGCTGCTTCAGTGTGATGCAGTCTGCAGCGAGCTCCCTGGGAAGGAGCGTCTTGGCACGGTCACCACATCCCACACCAAGGCACAACTTGCATTTCCTTTTCTTGCTCTGGCTGGAACCTCCTTTTGTAACCCGATCACCCACTAGCCCCGCAGATTCCTTTGGCTGGAGGCAAGTGTGAGAAAGGAATTATTCTTTTAATGCCTATTGCAAGTTTGAAAAACTCCCTTTTAAGTTGGTTTCATTCTGGTTTTTAGGTTTAACTCTTCCTCACTTGCATATTCTGTCAGCTATTTGAACGATGCCTTCTTGCTTAATGACTCCCATTATTCTGCTGTTAAACCATGTCAGCTTTCCTTGGCACTTTTCCAGTGCCTTTGCTCTGAGGTTTGCAGCATTTGCTGTGGACTTCCAATACAATGTTGCTAAATAATCCCTGTGCAGCCTGTAAACTCGGCTGCCTGGCTTGAGCTTCCAGTTAACAACCCTCCTCCGTTTTATTTAGTTCTGAGGGTTGAAATTAAGAGCACCAGTGGGTTTTCCAGGCTCTGTTGCTCCTGGGAGGTTGTCAACCCTAATGACATTGTCATATTCCATTGAGGAACCTTTTACAGAAACAGTTTGAGATTATTATTCACAACCAGATGAGAAGCTGTTGCTTGTCTTGGTGAGTTTGTTCAAAACAAACCCCACGGCTCCTGATTTTCAGGCACATTTTGCTTCTGTTACACCTTTGCTCCGGCACTGCCTGAGCACAGCTTTTACACAGCAGCACATCCACAGTTCTGCCAGGCCACGCACCTTCAAGCTCAAAAAACAAGTCATCGTGTGGTGCTTGAAGAGCTAAACCCCAGGAGCTGCACAAACCTCATAAAATCACTCAATGGTCTGGGTGGGAAGGGACTCTGAAGACCATCTCGTTCCCATCCCTTCCCACGGACAGGGAAAGCCCCCTGAATTTATCAGAGCCCATCCATAGGATATACAGTGATTCAGAGCAAATTATTAACACCTGCAAACCACAGGGGACTAACATTAGATGGATTTTTAGCTTTATCTCCACAGAAAGTCAGTTGGTTTTTTAGGATTTTTACCTTGTATCTCCACAGAAATCCAGTGCAATGGAGTAGATGGAAGGGCATCTGACCACACTGCTGGGCTGGCCACCTCAAAACCTCACAGATGACACTATCCCACACTATAAATGTAATGTTTTTCCTTTCTGAATTAAAGCTTTAACACCTTCAGCTGATTAAAACCCCTCACTCAGACAAACAGGCACAAAGGAATTGAGGAAGGCTGACAAGTTCATTTGGTTACAATCAACTGAGAAACCCCAACTGCTCAGTGCAGTGGCACCACCTAAGCCACATGGGCTGGGGACACCAGGGGAGGGAATGGCAGGGAGAAAACAGAAAGGAACAGATGAATGGATAAAGAGGAGGATGAAAAGATAAAGCTACTCCATGAGGCTGCAGGCAGCACAGCAGCAGTTCAAGACATCCTTTAGTTCAAGATATCCTTTCACAGGGGTGACCACCCACAGGCCAACTGTTTTCCAAAGGATCAAGTTTCACACTGCCTGCTCCTGAACAGTTGCATCTGATGCAGGCTGTTCACACAGCCTCAGTCCACCTGCTTTTCCAGCCTCCCTTCTCCTCAGTGTTTAATCCCCACTCCAATGCCCTTGGACTCCTGTTACAAGTCTCTTTTCCATGCATGTGCTACGGTTTTTCCGGATTGGAAATATATTTGGGAGAGCCCAACACTGCCAGTTTTATAACCAAGCAGTTGTAATGCTCAGACTGCACCCTAAGGCCAAAGTGAACACTGGAGAATCGATCAAAGTAGGGAAAACTGAAATTCAGTCTCCTGCAGATGTCAGTAAAACCCAAATGTTTTCATACAATCGTGGATCAGGGAATGTTATGGGTGGGAAGGGAGCTTAAAGCCCATCCAGTCCCCCCCCCTGCCCTGGGCAGGGACACCTTCCACTAGCCCAGGGTGCTCCAAGCCACATCCAACCCAGCCTGGAATGCTTCCAGGGATCATGGGGCAGCCACAGCTTCTGTGGGCAGCCTGTGCCAGGCCCTCACCACCCTTACAGGGAAGAATTCCTTCCCAATATCCCATCAAAGGTAAAATAGAGGTAAAAACTCTCTGGCAGTGGGAAGCCATTCCTCCTTGTCCTGGCACTCCAGGCCCTTGTCCAGGAGCCCCTTTAGGCACTGGAAGGGGCTCTAAGGTCTCCCTGGAGCCTCCTCTTCTCCAGTATGAACACTCCCAGCTCTCTCAGCCTGCCTTTCCAGTGTGCCCGAGTCAATTTTTCCTTCAATCCTGACAATCCCCGCGCATCTGATTCTGTCTGAATCTTCCCACTCCACACAAATATTCTGGCAAAACCTGAACAACTCTTCCACCTCATAAACAGCAGAGCACCTGCAACTGCTGCCTTTCTGCAGCACAGCTCTTACCACAGCCCTACACAGGCAATATCTGTTAGAGCTTACCACTGTGAGCAGAAATTGCAAACTACCAGAGTGCTCATTTTGAGACCAAACTCCCACAAATCTCAGTAACTACGTCCCAAAACCACACTTGCAAAGCTTGAACACATACCTGTCATCCAACTCTATCCTTTTCATGCTGTGGAGGTGCAAGACGGCCAGGATTATTGCCACCAGGAATATCACTGCACAGCACACGCCCACACTGATGTAGAACACCCGGGTCGAAGTGGTGGGAGCTGCATTTACAGGATCGACTGGAACAGAGGTGGGAAGTTACTGAACCCGTCTCAAAAAGGAGAAAAAGGAAAAACCCCACATAAAACCCCCACCAAACGACATTTTGTTAGTTTGTTACAGCACCACAAGCAGCGGGGCTGGAGGCAGGGAGAGGCAGCAGCCTCAGCCATCCCAAATGTTCCATCAAGCATCCTGGAGAACAACTACCCTGGAAGAGACAGTGGGAGGTAAAGAGAGCACTGAGCACTTTTTCCCACTGCTTTCCAACAGCATTTTGGCAAAAACATTCCCATTTTGGGTATTATAGAGGCACAGTCAGCCAATGACATTTCCAGCTAGATGGGGAGGAAAGGAAACTAGCTCATTCTATTCCTTCAGTAGTGATAAATTAAAACAGCAAACCAGAGAGGTCCTAAGGTCAAGAAAACAGATCAGAGTCATGTATGGAAACCAGAGCCCCTAAGATGTGATACAAAAGTTGTTACAAGACTTGGAAAAGGTTTTTTCCCCCTTCACCAGTTAAAACAATTAATTACCAAAAAAACCACTGCAATACTGGGTATAGTACAGACTACCTGGGGACTGTTTTCATAGGAAAACCTGTGGAATCAAAGCACATACAAAGTTTTTCAGTTTTTACACCCCAAGTTGTACATTCAGGATTACTTACAGATAGCCTTGCTGCTGTTTTTATCAGCTGCTGGAGACTTGATTTCTGGTTCGAGCTCTAAAGAGATGAGAGAAAGCCATGAAGTTTGGAGTACATTTATTATTGCAGCCCTTCACATTGCCTCAGGTATGGAAAAACAGATCTGCTTTTCCAAAGAGGAGAGCTGACTCAAGAACTACACTTACCCACACATTTCCATTTAAATACCTAACCATGGTAGAATTAAAATCAGGCTGAAACACACAGGTCAGGAATTTCACCCCTGACACAAAAGTCCAGTGAGGCAAAGCTTGAACCCACTGAATCCATCTAAAACCCTGTAGCTTGCCCAAGGTCCAAAGCACCAGAAAGAAGAGGTGCAGAGAGTGTGTTTGCTAAGGCACCAAACAAAGACCACACAGAATCAGTTCCTACAGGAGAAAAAATCGTTCCTGGGACACTCGGTCAAGACTACTCTGATCTTTTGGAGGAAATCCTGGCTCCAGTCTAATGTTGCTAATCCTAGGAAGGGGTCAGAGATGCAGCCACGGGCATTGTCCCTTTTCAGCTGATGCCAGTCAGGAGTTACAGAGTTAAAACAGGATGAAAGAGGTGATGCTCCTTTAAATACTTATAACCATGGAAGTGAAGGCAGGAGGACAATGCTCAGCTCACATCCTTCAGAAACTGGGTAAATCTTCATGAAGCTTACTCTGAGTCTACCAAGAGGAGCAGAGCAAGCCTGGGGAATGCAGGCTGTGGAGATACCTCCAGATGAAGCCCCATGAGGATCTGCAGGCAGCTGAGGGAATCACATGGATTTTTGTGGCTGCAAAGACACAGTCCCACTTGCACATCCCTCTTCCTGCTCCCAGCTGTGTCCAACACAGCACAGCCCCTTCCCACTCCTTCGTGAGCCAGCTGAGCTTAGGGAAAAGTAATCCAAGTGGGGGGAAAATCAAAGAGTTTTTCTTTTTTAATCCCTTATTTGAATTTGAAGAGGAACTATCAGGAATGCCCTGAGCAAAACCACTAGCAAGTTCCTGCATATTCCTAACTTCAAATTCAATCAGAAACCCCCCTATGCTCTACACCAATGAACCCCCACCAAACAAAGCCCTTTTTTTGTTTTCATGAACCTGCAGAAATGAGATCTTTGTAAGGAGCACTTCTGATGGTTCAGGCAGTGGCTCTGTCTCACGCCCCAGAAAACTGTGGTGCCTATGGAAAGCTCCATCACACTTCCACAGCTCAGTAAGCTGTGAACGGATCAGCGGGGCTGACTTCCCTTGCTTGGAGTATTTGAAAAAATGCCCAGGAAAACATGAAATAAAAGTAAAAACATCAACGTTATCAGCCTGACCTCCATTCTTACTAGAAGGAGATACACACTTTGAATTAAGAACGGTCTTCCTGAAGCCTCAATGCAAGGAACACGAGTATCCCAACATTATGTGCTAAAAGGCATAGTTGGCTTTTCCATCCACACCTTCCACAGGTTCATCCTTAGAATTTATACTCAAGAAAAGTGATAAACTTTCTTTTGGAAAAACAGCTACTGTCCTCAAAGGCTCCAAGTAAGCTGAACAGAGGCAGCAGGAACATGCAAAGAGAGAAGGAGCCATCCCCAAATACAGCCTAGGACTGGGACACCACAGCCATTTTTAAGGAGGGCACAGCTCTTGGGATTCTCCAAAATAATTTTCTTCTGATGCCTATGAAAATACTATGAAAATTCTAGGAAGCAGCAACAGTAAACAGGAACAATCCAAGAATAAATTACGCTTGCAGATTCCCAAGTGGTAACACAGAAGAGTCAATCTAGGATTTCCAAAATCTGGATTATCTCCCAAGATCATTTTGTACTTCACATCTAATAGACTAACACCTCCTACACTCACTAAACAGCCAATTTTATCACAATTTATAAAGTAAGTCTATTTTCTTGGTAATTCTTGGAACAAATTGAATTCTCAGAATGCTGCAGTTTTGAGGGAACTGGTTTTTTCTTTCCAAACACAGAGAAAATGCTTTTTGTTATATATCTATAAAAAGGTCAGTCAGTGCAGCAAAACTCTTGGGGAAAGTTGTTCATTCACCAGCTTCTGCTTTAACCAAAAGTCCCCATTCCTCTCTGAAAGGCAGAATTTTACCTGGTTTCTTCTGATCCTCCCCAAAATTCATTTTGTTACTCCTGCCCTGGATCATACACTATCCCACTACCTTCTTCTATCACACTTAAACAGTAAGAACTCTTAAACATCTGAAACTTAATCTCTTACTTTTGTAGCACATTTTCCTTCGTTTGAAATTCAAAACTGTGATGTTTTTTGAGGAATTTATTGTTAAGTTGAGCTGCATCAGTATTGTGACGTCGGAGTCGAGTCTGCCAGTGCAGGAGAGTTCAACACGGAACACTGTGAACACAACACGGGGGTTACAGGGGAGTGGGAGCCATTCTCAGACACTGGGGTGAGAGAACATTTAAACAGGGGCCTTTTGAGATGATGTTTATGAAGTATATTATAAAAATCATAAATTATCACATTATAAAGAACTCGATACTAAAAAATGCTATTTTAGTCTTCACGCCTCATCACTTCAGCTATTAGAGCACTAGAGGACATCGATTTTTAATTAATTCATATCAATTTTATTAAGCATTTAAGCATTTTATTAAAACTGCATTTGTGGCTAAATGACCATTAGGCCTCCGTGAGCTGGATGGGGGTGGGAAGTTTACCTGAGAGGGTGCGAGGAACTTCTCCTTGTAGAGAAATGTTGGCCTGGGGCAGAGCCATAGCCATGGGATCATGGACCTGAAACCCCAGTTTATACTCAACCTGGAACAACAGATGGGAGAGAGAAAACACATCTGAAATCTGTCCAGAAATGCAACATCTCTTTTCATAATTCTTCTTGAAAATAAAAACCCATACATTATTTTCAAGGAGTGCTGGTAATTTTAGGCATCCATATTCCAAGTTTCTCATGTGACATTTAAGTATCAAGACTTATGTGACAGTTCAAATTAAGAAAGCCAAACCAGAAAACTACTCTTGAAATCATTCCTTAAAATCTGGGGCAGAATTCAGAATGCTGTATCAAAAAATATTCCCACACAAACCTCACTTGATGATACTTTTAAACTTGTTCAAAAGTCAGTTTGTTAAAGCTGTTAGAATTCAAAATATTCCCCCTCCCAGAGTCAGTTTTACAAACAAAATTGCTTAGAAATAGTTTATTCAACTACAGTCAAGATTTTATTTCCACTTAAGAAGCTGACTCCGCAAACGTTCATTGAAAAGAAAGTACAGGACCTACTCTAACTCTTAAGATCCTCTTGGAAATTCATCCTACCCGTCCACTCTCAGCTGAATGAATTTGTTTGACTTTGTCCCAATAGTTAGTTTTTCCCCCTTTCCAAACATTATATGGTTCATTTCTGTTATCAATTTATTTTTCAGTCAAGGTGCCAAGGGAAGAAACACAACCCAGTTTCTGAGCTCCTCCAAGCTGCGCTACACCAAGGTAGAACGGAAGGTGCCGAGGGCTGGAATCACAGGAATGGGAAGCAAGGCTAGGCAAGCTCCAAAATTCCTCCTCAGAATTCCCAGCCAGGCCCAAGGAAACACAGGGCAGGGCCAGTGATGCAGGGAGCCCACAGCTGAAGCTGTGACAAGGGAACTACTATTCATGTGACAAGTGACTGAACTGTCACTGTGCATGTGGAATATGGTATTGGGGCTGGCTGGCACTTGACCCAATTCCACTGCAGGCCAAAAGTCACTTGCTCAAATGGAAGAACAATGGCAGGAGGAATCTTCAGGACCTGCTCTGGTGGAGTTGTTTAATGCTACTGGCTCCAACTGCAGCCTTTCCTACTTAAGGGCAGAACAACCACCATCGCTCAAGGTAAAAAAAACCAGAATGAACATCTGGCAGAGACTAAACAGATCATTTCATATATGAAAATAAATTGTTAAGTAACTGGAAATGTTTCAGAATGTAAGAGCATATGCAATCTCTCTGACAGCTGTTGCTGCATGCTCCAGGCGCGGTGATTAAGTGACATAAAAACCCTTTCCATTTAATCAGGGCTCAGTAATAACATACTGGATGCTGTTTTTATAGGCTCTCCTTGTCTCCAAGCATATGTTTCTAGAAATCTCTACAACAATTGCTCCATGCATGATTTCCAGAGGCTTCAGCTCACGGCTGCCCTTCTCTGTCCAATGCACCAAGGGAAGAGATTCCACAGCCAGTGGCTTGTATGCATACACGGACCTTGTCAGGAGCAAGAAGTACAAAATACTTCAAAATAAGTGCTCAAACTTTCTAAAATAAGGAACAAGCTTGGCCATATATCATCTTAACCTATTGCACGTAGTCATATAAATAAGCATTTTGCACCTTGCATATGCTAATTTTTGCAAAGAAAAAAGCCTTTAATTAAATGACAGCAATGGGTATTCACCAAGCAGAACAGCTTGTGTTTCAAGTACCCGGAGCAGAAGTCATGCCTGCTCACCTTGGATTTGGCATGCCAGGTGAAGTGGAGATTGTTGGTCTCGCTGGGTATTAGGAGATTGAAGGACAAGGCATAGTGATTAACCACATCATTCCTCACGTAAGACAACTCTGCATCTAGACCTGTAAGGAGAAGGAGAAGAGTAAGACAGGGAAGAACAGGACCAAAGACATTGGAACAAACAGCTTTCAGGACCAGCAGCTCCACTTATATCTGCATGTTTAAGCAAACACTTCCCCCAGTCCATAAATTCCAAGGCAGGTTTGGAGACCAAGGCTGACAGACGTCAGCTCACAGAGTGCTCCAAAGCCTTACAGAGCAATCACTTCAGGGAGGTGCCACAGCCTAAGGAACAGGTAAAGGTGGAATGTAATGGAAGGAAACACAGCTTTTCATACAAACATCCAGGATAGTCACTGCAGGCTCTCCTGAACATCCCCTGTTCTGCTTCTGGGAACCATGGTTTGTTGTATTTACAACTGTGTTCACTCAAACCCAACTGCTCTGGCTTATCAGCCGGTTAATCACAGGTAATTCCTTCTGGAATAGCTCATTCCTTGAGCCTGAGACACCTAAGCAGTATGGAATTAGCTTCAAGATATTTAGATCACAGAATCCCAGCATGGTTTGGGTTGGAAGGGAGCTTAAAGACCATCCAGTTCCATCCCTTGCCACAGGCAGGGACACCTTCCACCAGCCCAGGGTGCTCCGAGCCCCGTCCAACCTGGCCTGGAACACTTGCAGGGATTCAGGGGCAGCCACAGCTTCTCTGGGCAACCTGTGCCAGGGCCTCCCCACCCTCACAGGGAACACTTTCTTCCTAATATCTAATCTCTTTTATAGTTTAAAACCATTCCCCCTCATCCTATCACTGTCTGCTCATGTAAAAAGTAGCTCTCCCTCGCACAGAGAGGTGACATTTGTACACCCAGTAATATTAACATTTTGTATCTACCCTTTGCTCTCTGAACATTTAAATACACCTAGAGACCTTAAAGCCCCACAAAACTGTTCATTACAGGGCACTAAGGCGCATTTCCCTAACTAAGACACAGACTCTGATATTACAAACACTGCAGCTGCTGTTATTTTTTGTGGCACACGATCCAAGGTCACGCTGAACATGGGGCAGGACCCTGCAGCTTGCCCTGGGTGTCAATAGCAATCAGTGGTAGAGTAAGCACAGCTTCCCTGCAGTGGTAAAATTAATCCCAGCTCCATATCCTCAGGACTAAACCACACTGGATTTGCAGTCAGTACCATTTGGCCTTGTCTCATACAGCTGTTCCTTCAGTGTTCCCAATTAAATGCTATCAAGGCTCTTGGACATGGCAAGAGAACAACGGGGTAAATCAGACAATGCCTATTCCACACGGAGGGAAAGGAGTTCAAATCAAACAATCACAGTACATTTGGGAACGTAGAGAGCAGATTCCAGGATGCCTCCTCATGGCCCTCCAGTACCTAAAGGGGGCTTTCAAACAAACAGGAAGACATTTTTCAAAGTGAGACAGTGACAGGACAAGGGGGAATGGTTTTAAACTAAAAGAGGAGAGATTTAAGTGGGACATTAGGAAGAAACTCTTTCCTGTAAAGGCAGTGAGGCCCTGGCATAGGTTGCCCAGAGCAGCTATGGCTGCCCCTGAATCCCTGGAAGTGTCCAAGGCCATGCTGGACAGGGCGTGGAGCAACCTGGATAGTGGAAGGTGTCCTTACCCGTGGCAGGGGGTGGAACTGGATGAGCTTTTTCCACCCTAAACCATTCTGTAATTCCTTTTTTTTTTTTTTTATGGCTAGAAAGTCAAGAATATTGAAGAGGCTGTGACTTCAAGACAACAGCTTTTAAGGCATCCTGAAGTCATTTCAAGAATCCAGGGAATCATGAAAGGTTGGGCTTTCTTAAGAAATCAAGGAAAAATAAATCCAAGCTAACCACTGAACTGTGTAGATAAGCTGTATTTGAAGAAAGGAAGCATCAGCTCAAGAGAAATAATTTCTCCTGTTTAGCGCAATAACCGGGCATGGATCAGTACTAAGTGACATTTTCTCTAATTTCAGAACTTGATTTAATCCACCTTGTTTCCACAAGATACAGAAATGCAGCCAAGATGTTCCTCTTCATTCTCGTTGCTGTTAACCACTTTCATTCCCTGCTGGCTCACCAGGGTCCCAAAACTTAACCAAAACCCCAGAGTTTAATCACAGGTACTGGGGGTGGCAAGGGGGAGAATCCCAAAGATTGGATGCATGAAAGGAATCAAGATAATGGAGTAATCCCAGGGAGAAATGATCTCACATGAGATGTTGAGCAGAAAAAGATGCAGGTGCTGCTCTAAGTGTTGAATGTAAACAGCGTGAGACAGTATCTAAAAGAGAAGCTCAATATTCCTTATGCACATAGTCCCTATTTCCACTTGATAATAAATAGGAAATGCAAATACGTATCCATCAGCAAACCAGGGAGGAGGGGGAAGCCCACACAGCCCCAAAAACAAAATAACATTTTGAAAACATATAAAAGCAACAGCAAACTTCAAAAATCCCTGCCCAGATCATTTTTACATGTCTACATGTTTATACATGAAATCCCATTAGGAGTTAGCAAACACAGAAGGAGCGTGGAGAAGAGCTCACAACTATCAGAATCAGACACTCAGCATTAGATCCAGTCAAGATGGGAAGGTTTAAAGGCATAACCTTCATTCAATCAAATCCCATTAGGTACAAATTATTTTAAAAATTAGGAAAACAAAAGGATTAGCAATGTGAAACAATGAAATTGGAACAAGGAAGCTGCCTCTGAAGCAAAGAAAACCTTCTCTTGTTGATAAATGGTCCCAGCAACCACAGGTTTACAAAAACATTTCAGAATTTCAGGATGATACTCCTTGATTTAATACAAACTTTGTAGAGAAACTGGTCATGTAATCAAATGGGTACATGTCAATAAAATTGCCTGTTGCAAAAACCCAGCTTCATAAAAGTAATATAAAATACAATCCTAACTGAAGCTGTCAGAGTATCTTGATGTACAGTATCATCCAAAGGTGTACAAAACCAAATCACTCTACAGAAGATCAACCACACCTCTAAGCTTTAACGGGGGTACACTGAGTAATTTCATTCTATAGGACACTAATGTTTTGTGCCTGTACTGCCAGAAAAAGCTCCACACTAACAGGAGACACTAATTATATGAATTTCACAAGGAAAATTTAAGAGCTGCATGAGAATCAATGTTGTGTTGTGTTGCTTCAAAATATTATGCTTCAAGACTGGCATAAAAAAATAATTTCAAAGGTTTTGTCCTACTGCTCTGGATTCCTAGAAAAGGCAGAAGATTGTCTGGCTCAGAGTCCTGTTCCCATCAGGAAGCTAAAAAAACTGCCCAGGGAAGGATTAACACCTGAGGAAGCAGTGACCCTTTACTGGCAGATCCTCTGTGCTTCCAGTATTTGTGGATCACAAACTTTAGGAAGTTCCTCAAGAAGGCTGGAGTGGGACTGTTGACAAGGCCCTGGAGTGCCAGGACAAGGGGGAATGGCTTCACACCGCCAGAGGGCAGGGCTACATGGGATATTGGGAAGAAATTCCCTGTCAGGGTGGTGGGGCCCTGGCACAGGGTGCCCAGAGAAGCTGTGGCTGCCCCATCCCTGGAGTTGTCCAAGGCCAAGCTGGACGGGGCTTGGAGCAGCCTGGTGTAGTGGAAGGTGTCCCTGCCCATGGCAGGGGGTGGGACTGGATGGGCTTTTAGCTCCCTTCCAACCCAAACCTTTCCATGATTCTGTGATTGAACTCACAGGCAGTATCTTCCAATTGTTTCTCACTAGGTATTTTGTCTCCTAGGAATCTGGGTCAATGCTTTCTCCAAGCCTGGAAAACAATAGATACGCCCTTGGGAAATGTCAGTGTTTCAATACTGTACAGTAATTTCCCCTTTTAAGCTTATCAACTATTAAAACATTTCCTCTAGCACATCTTTTCCCATCAGTGAACTACAGACAAAATTCCATTTCCCAT
Organism: Platysteira castanea; assembly: GCA_013397175.1. Classification (NCBI taxonomy): domain Eukaryota; kingdom Metazoa; phylum Chordata; class Aves; order Passeriformes; genus Platysteira; species Platysteira castanea. Next base: position 172,589 of record VYXC01001194.1, read on the forward strand.
GCACAGCTAAGAACCAGGGTCCTCCCCAGACAAGCAAGATCCCATCTCCCCACCTCCAATCCACTAGAGAACAGATCTGCTTCCAGACCATCCTTACATTCCTAATTTTTCATCCCCTCTGCCTCCCCAACTCAATCCTGAATTCCCCAAGCACTCTGTCTGTATCATTTATCTCAATCAGGCCAGCAAAATGCACAAAAATTTGCAGCTGAACCTGCCAGTGAGAAAAAGCCCTGGCCTGTGCTGCAGGCAGGCAGCCAGGCAGGCAGGTGTGTTCTGCTGCCACAGGGGAGCCCAGTGCCACTCCCGATGCCAGCGATGCCAGGAGCTGCACTGCATTCCAGCCGTAAGGGAAGGCACTGGGAAGGTACAGACAGGTCAGGAATCACACAGGGCACTGCAGAGAACAGCAATGAGAGCCAGAGCCGTGTTTCACTGATGGGGTGTGCGATCTGAGTCTCACAATGACAGCTGCAGTATAACTCAGAATTGCTTTAATTCTGCATTTCTCCTTTTTCCTTCAGACTTGCACACTGACACCTGCCTAGCAACATTCCTTATTTAAGCCTTCGGCAAGCCAAGTGCAAGAAGTCGAGCTGGCGCTATGCAGGGAGAGAAAACAAGTGGGGGAACACTCCTCAGTAAGTTTAACTCCTTGGATTAGTGAGGATGCCCAGGACCATCCCACATGGAGGGTGAGACTGCAGCAGCACTTAGATGGAGTTTATATCAAAACAGTCCCGTGACTTCATTCAGACACTCTAAGGTTTTTCCAAAGCATGCTTTGGGCATAGGTAGCTTACAAAAATGTCATCAAACCAAGCAGGTCACTGTCAATACACTGCCTAAATCAGTGGCCTCAAATTTTCACTTCTTTAGTGTAAATCTCTTTCAAAGTCAGCAGCAGCATAAGTTGCATCAGCTGAGGCAGCAGGTTGCAGAGGAAAAGATAAACAAGTACTAGTTTCTCAGTTTTTTCAGATTTCAAGAACACTCAGTAAACGACTAAACCTACACCTCCTGACTGGTGGATGAGGGGAGGGAAAATGTCATTCAGCAAGATGCTGGGTTGCTCTGAAGGTGCTTAATTCTTCCTTTGCACTAAGTAGGGCAAATCCAAGATGGATTTAATGTTTTGTGTTCTAAACGGAATAATAAAAGGAGAAAACAGGTGGCTCTAGGAGGAAAACACAGATGCAATACAAACAGCTACAGGAAAGGGCAGCTTCTCAATCATTTTCTACACAAAGTGGCAAAACATAAAGAAAGGGGTGCAGAACCTTACAAAGAAATATCACAAAATGCCAAGGAAGAAAAGCAGCCTTTCCAAAAGCCCTCTGTTGGTTTAAGCAGAATATTGGTGATCGAGGCTGACCAGTTTGAAAAGCTGGGCTACAACTTTGCTTTGGCAAAGCTCCCTAAACAAGTCCATATGCAGACAACACACAGCACAGAAGGATGTGGTTTCTCCTTACTTGGACTTGACTAACCTACACCAACACACATGAAATCAGTTCAGAGCAATGCTCTGCCTGGATTTCGAGGCAAAACCACCACTCTTTTACCCAGGCAACCTCTAAATCTCATTATTAACTTCCCCATCTTTGTACCTTGGGCACAGACTTGAAAGAATAAATTACAGTTGAAGGCAAACAAAAAGGTGAATTTAAGCAGCAGCACAGAGAAAGTCTGTTATTCTTTGCACTGTTTAACATAACAAAACATCTGAAGAAGCTCAGAAAGAAAGGAGAGAGGCCAACTTTCATTCCCAGATGCCAAGGATGCTGGGCAGCCCTTGTGTTCATGACAAAATTGAATCATGTCTAGCAGCCTAACAAAACACTTCTTTTCAAATGCCCTTGTGTAAATGCACTAAATGCACTCTAGCTTCAACCTTTTTTTTTTTTAATTTTCATTTTAAGCACAATATAGAAAAGAAACTTGCCTCTGGCACTATGGGAAAATTGGATTTTATTTTTATGAAGCAAATCTACCCTGCAACATGCACCAGTACCTACACGTTTCTCTTTCAGAGGACAGAAGTGTTTAGGAGTCTCTTACCTGAGGTTACACCTCATTAATAAATCACTCCAAATCTCCATAACATAGTTCTGGCAGATTTTGTCTTAAATGGGGAGATGAAAAATGAGTGTGCAATTCAAGAGTTTGCTATTAGACATGGGCTAGAGTGCTGCAAAAAGCAGCATTTCATTAAAAGCAGTCTGGTAACAATAGCTGACATCATTATCTGTCCAGTGGCTCCCCAGTAGAGAAATGACTGAAATTGGGGCTGTTTTCTTAATGTTCCGGTCTGTAATTTGAAAGAGTTTCTTCATCAGCAGCTGAGAAATCTCTGCAGTGTGACATCAAACCACCACAGCCCTCCCAGAGCAGAGCCACTCCTGATCCTGACTCACAGCCACTGAAACCAATTAACAGGGAACATTTACCCAGTTCAGTGAGTTATGATCCCTACATAAATATTTCATTTGTTCTATTATGTACTCCAGAGAACGAGGCCTCTGCTCCTGAGCAGCTCATCTGGGTTAGTCCTCTGGCCAGGCCAGAAGTTTCCACTCCAGGATGAACACTCATGTGAGACAGTACAAACCTCAAGGTTCAACACTCCTCCAACATCAACCCCCTCCCAAGCCTGCTCATCCCACTCCATAAACACACTGGATTCTCCTGCTGCTGGACAATTTAGCTTGCTGAAGAAAGACAGCTTCTTTTTACTTCCATTTTCCTTTCATTTAAAGTGCACCCTAAGTCTGAAACACTGACTTTAAATGCTAAACTTTACTTTTTACGCAGTTCTGCAAATGTCCACTGGAAAATACAGCCCAAACACGAGGAAATGTGACTGAAGAATTAAAAATCAGCTCTTGACTACTGCAACTTTTTTTTTACAGAGTAGAAAGACCACGTTTCCAGAGCAAGCCTTATTAGTTTGAATGTACTTAATTAATTCAACAATCAGCTTCCCAAGGGCTGAAACTACAGCTGAGAGTTCAATGATACAAGGAAAAAAATGCAAACTGATCCACATGGATCAATTTAGTTCAGAAAGTAGCAAACTATTGGGGATGCAATACTAAGCATCTGAAAATACAGACACACAAAAAACTTCTTACATCCTATTTGTACATATCCAGTACATAAAACAACAAAGTGAACTTTGCTTTAATAAAACAAGTAACTGACCACTGACTTCCACTTGTATTTTTACTTAAGCTTTCCACAAAGCTACAGTCTGCCAGTTAGAGATGTTGGTCAGGATTTTGGGCTGAAATACTTGGTTTTAAACACCTTATAGGTTGGGAGTCTGTGGAAAAGATGACTGATGAAAAATAAAACAGGGCAAAACCAAGTCTAACCTTCAGCAACATGGAGATGACAAAGAAGCAGCTTTCCAGTCTCCTAACAGAGGCACCAGGGACTGTCAAAGGATGGTGATCAGTGTCAAGCCAAAAGACAAAGCAGCAGCACAAAACCAGCAATACTCACAGCTCTGCAAGCTCACTCAACTCCAAGGAGCAGCTGCAGAGGGAACATGGCCTGTGGTTATTTGTTACCTGTGCAGAGTTAACTTCTCATAAGAAAGAGGGGTAATACAACCTGCAAGGCATTTAATTTGAGGGAATACTCAATATAACTTCAAGGCAATTAATGCACCCTTGAAAACCGACCAAGACTCCCCGGCAGGAAATCTTAGCAGGAAGCTTCCCAACATCCAGCAAACAGGAGAAAAACTCTTAGCTGAGAGCTCTCATTAAGTGCTTGTGAAGCTTCACAGGCAGTTCACCCCCAATTCACCTCATTGATACTGTTAAATACAATTTGCAAGTTCAACACCCCAGGCAAATGGGATTTTTTTCACTGAAAGGCCTTTTGGAAAGTCAGAGGGAGAACTTCTTCACTTCCACAGGAAGAAGCTCCCCTAGGAGATGCCACCTGCTGAAGGACAATCAATATTTAACTCGATCCATACTAAACAGAAGACATTTATTGTTCCTAGGACCCACCTGCTTACCCTTTATCTGTCTCTGAACAGCAAGAACAATTACACTTCAACCACCTGCCTGTTCTTCTCTCCTTCACCTACAGAAATAAAATCTCCACTTTTCTGCTAGATAGGATATAAAGAGCCCTGTAGAAATAGTTAAATGACTTAATGGGGAGGAAAAAAATCCCATAACCTCTTAATGGGGAGGAAAAAACCCAAACCAAAACCGTATATCTCACCTCAGAGCAAAATGCAAGTGAACTCTGCTGCTGAGAACATCTTTCTAAATGAAATTTCACCATTGCAAGAAAAAAAAAGAAAAACTAGTAAACTCTCATCAAAACCAGCAGCCACGTTGCTTTAACAAGCAGGATGGTGCACATGACTTACCTGAAGGGCTGATTCCAAAGGAAAAATGCAGCACAGATGCACAAAATGGATACATGAAGGCAGAGGAAAATTAGTGGCAACGACCTACACAGAGGGCAAGGGGATATGGGACAAGTGGGAACAGGAATGGCACAGGTACAGAGTTGGAAGCAACTGAAAGGAAACTATAATACAAAAGAATAAATCTAACTTTAGGGAAAAATATAAAATAACTTTATTCTTAGGTGTACTTATGAAATAAAAGTTTAACTTAGCAGCTGTGGCAAATTTCATCATTACTGTAATATGAAGTTTGATGCTCCCTTTGAATTAGAATGAAAGCTAATACTGTGAATAGAATATCAAAAGGTTCCCTCCCCATTAACTGCAGTTGCCAAGAGCACAGCCCTCAAAATAAAACAACCTCTGATCAAATGCTCAGTAGTGCCCCAAAGCTTTGGAAGGAAGCTGCTGTCATCTCTCCAGATAAAACACCACCACCTCACAGAGATATGCCAGATGTCATTGTCGTGAATAACGTGTGCTTGTGGTGTTTCAGTGTCACTTACCCACGGAAGTTGTGCCATTTTATTTTTATTTCATTTAGTTATAGTAACGCACCCACATGCTGGTTTAGTTACCCTTGTAGGCAAGACCCTGAGGCACCTCCAGAATTGTGTCCCTGCCAGTGCCATGGCTATTCCAGTAACAAGTACCCAACAGAGTACAAATAAATTTAATACTAATTAGGAAGAACAGACACACCCCGTCCCTCAGTGCTTCAGACCTCTCAGCCTTGAAGCCCATACTCCTGGTTCTGTGCCTGACAGGATTGCTGAAAGGATAATGGACCGTCCACATCTCCTGAGATCCTTTGAACACTTTCCTCAGAGTGACATGGAGTGTTTAACACAAAACCAAGCTCTAAACAAACTAAGCCAGGTCTGTTCACTCCTGTGGCCATCTCTAAACCCCCAGAGCTTAGTGTTTTTTTTTTCTTCCATTAGGAATTACTCCACAAGGCCATCAACTGATTTCATAAAGGCCCAAACAGATGGAGAGGAGAACCATCATCAGTTTATCAGCCTGCTCTAGCTTTCCAAGCCTCCCAAGCAGCAGCTCCCATGCCTGTGTTCCTGCTCTTTTCCAAGCAGCGTGCTGAAATCAATATACTGGTTAATTTAATTACAGCTATTCAACACCCAATAAGTGGCAGGAAATTCTAAAGCATCGCATTAGTTTCATGCTGTTGCTTCTGCTCCCAGCTCTCCGGAGCAGCCAGTGCAAATATGTGAGTTATCCGCTTGAAAGAAGGACAAAGGCAGCGATGGAAGAGGAATAATGCATCTGAAGCCTCTGCCATCCCGCCCTTTGTGCCACCACAAGGCGTTTGCAGAGAGTGTTAGCATTCATCCCGACATGGGAGCTGCTGGTGCTGCTGCCATTCCAGGGAAAAAGGGAAAAGAACTCAATTCATCAGGCACAACTCATTAAATGCACTTCAGCCTGCACGCAGCCCCTGCTCTCACGGCTGAGAGCCTGAGTACGATTCAACCCTGCACACTAAAGTACAGAGGAGTAACTCTGACTAAACACCCATCCACTGCAGGGAAAGTAGGAGCCTCCGTGGTATTCCAGTCTGGATAGTTTCAGGTAGGAATTAGTCATCAAGCCATTTCACTAGAGCTCAGCACAACCACAAATCAACACATTTGGAATTTGTCTCATTAATTCAGCTTTTCCAGTATCCAAACACAACTCTTAATAGCAGAAGGGGAAGAGAAAAACACAAGGCTTCATCCTTTAAAATACCTAGAGTGTACAGCACAGCTGCCTCCACAGCTCCCACTCTCAGGAAAACACCACCCTGGGATTTTTCATGTCTGTGAACATGATCCCTATCTCTTGTATTTCCCTCTGCACAGGTGGTGTTTAGGGGCAGTTTCGGTCCCTGCCTTCTTCCCAGTATCCTGAGCCCTTCTTGCTGGCTTTCCTCATGCACGCAGGCAGCTGTGCCTCCATTTCCTCTCTCTTGTTCCCATTCTGTCTGTGCACTGGAGGGAGAAAGAGAGCATGTATTTCAAGAGGCCAAACAATCAACAGTGATAAATAGGATGCTGCCAAACAGAACGCAGGTGTAAAGTCACAGCAATGAGGAATGCAGCTTTGGGAATTTTTCCCCTCACCACCATCAGGACAGCCTTCAGTCTCAGAGGTCAGGTTTCTTCCAAGTCCCTGACACACAAATGTTACAAGAGCCACTAACATTTATCACTAGACAGACCTTGGCCTCTAGGGAGCTGAAATGGCTGTTTCCGCCCAGGCCTGAGCACAGACAGAGCTGCACGAGGCAGCCCAGCCGCACTCTGCCCATGCAGTCCCGTCTGAACATCAATTTGCAGAAGAAAAGAGCCTTCTCCAGGCAGGATTCAGACAGAGCCCCCAGCAGTTTAAATCCCAACACGTCAGCTGACATGAGAAATCAGGATTCAGAAATCAACCACCCACCTCAGCCGTGCTGAGCAGATCAACACACACAAGGACTGATCTTACAGACTTCCACCCTAGTGGCATCGCAGAATATGGTTTCAAAGAAATCCTAATACAGGTCAGAGTCTGCCTCCTCTAGGAGGAAGGCCTTCCACTGGCTAGTTCAAGCTTCTAGAAGCTTATTCTTCTGCAGGTTTGCAAGCATTACCAATATTGCAGTGGATTATACAATTTTGAACGTCTCCAAAGAAATGGTGGTCCACTGGTTATTTGAACGTTGCAAGCTAAAGGGGAGCTAACAGAATGGAAAGGGACAGAGGAACCCCAACTACAGCTTGTTCTCGTAAGCCTCAATATGGTTGTGAACCATGGCACTTGGTCAATCAGACCAACGGGCATCCAGGCACAATAGGAGACTCCAGAATGAACGCAGGTAAATCAGACAGACAGACACTCGGCACAGTGGGAGGCTCCAGAATGAACACAGGTAAATCAGACAGACAGACACCCAGCACAATGGAAGGCTCCAGAATGAACACAGGCTGCTCAACACCACAACACAGGGAACTTGTCACAACCTGCTGCTACTGCCGATGCACACAGCCCCAAACATCTGCCTGTCCCCAGCCCCACTGCTCCAGAGCAAGCCGGGTAACACCCGCCCACAACCCCAAACCCACCAGCTACTGCACACCCATCACAGACTGCCAGCAGCTTAAAGGGCTTTGCACAGCAAGGTAACATAACCATTATCCTAATATATCAGAACATTTTCAGCAGCTCAGTTTTGTGTCTCAGTGCGTAGTGTCTGTCAGAATTAGAAGTACGCTTTCCATCCAGATGTGCACCTATGTAAATCTTCCCTTTCTACTGGTGCCATGAAGTGGGATTTTGTACTCCTGCAAAGACCGGCATGTGGACCACAGCAAAAACACAGCATGCAAAAAGCTTTTGTTCTTCAGAGCCAAGCATTTAAAAGCTATGAAATGAAGATTTCAGAACATGTATACAACAGAACCTGATCTTGAACTGTAAATCATGTACCACACACACATCTGCTTCCACACCTTGGGGTACTCAAATGTCTGCTCCTTGGGGGATAACTCCTTCATCCCCCTGCAACCTTAGAAGCTCTTTGCTGCATTTTTTCCAATACCTGTGAGTTCCCCAACTCCCATGGAGAACGATCTTGGGTGCTGCTAACAACCCTCACTCAGAGCACAGCATTGGCTGGCTGGTGGTGCTCCAGGTTGTGATGCTGTCCAAGACAGGCTGAGTGGGATTTTAACAAGGCCCTGAAGCCTTTCAAGAGTCACAAAGAACACACGCTTTCAGCTCCCTTTCATAACAACCAGGCAACAAAGCAACAAGAGGATTTCCAGTCACTATAGACTCAGTGCAAGTACCATAAAGCACTTTTGATGTGAACTCCTGTGGCCAACTCCCCAAAACAGTGACATCAACAAAGCTGTTTTACAGTATAAAATGGAGACAATTAAGATAATCTGCTGCAATAAGATGTTGTTTAGACTCCATTTCTAACGCACAAAATTGCATTTAGTCTGTAATTTTCCAGGACTCTGCTTAGCCCTGGTGAAGCCACACTTGGAGCACTGGACTCCCCAGTAGAAGAGCCATGGAGCTACAGGAGAGGATTCAGTCAAGGACCACAAAGAGGATTAAAGAGACTGCAATACCTCTACCATGAGAAGACACTGACAAAGCTGGAGCTGTTCAGCCTGGGAGAGCTGGCTCAGGGGGTTCTCATCAAAGATGCGTGCAAAAAGGATGGAAGCAGGTTCTTCCCACCAGTGCCCAGTGACAAGATCCAAGGAAACAGGCACAGACTGAAACACAGGAGGGTTTGCCTGAACATCAAGAAAAACTCATACAGTGAGGGTGACTGAGCACTAGCACAGGCTGCCCACAGAGGTGGTGAAGTCTCCATCCTCTGAGATGTTCAAAAGCTCCTGGATGTGGTGCTGGACAACCAGCTCTGGGTGGCCCAGCTTGAGCAGGGGGTGGGACCAGATGACCTCCAGAGGTCCCTGCCAACCTCAACCACTCTGTGATTCAGCAGCACAATTTAAAAACCAAGCAAACAACCCTCTGCTGTAATAGATTTCGCATCAGTGTTGCATCTTCCAGCCAGACAACTCATTTTAGTAAACTGCAAGCTGGCTTTTAATGAAATTCTAGAACACGTAAGTACAAATCACATAAGTGAAATTAATTTAACTCTGTAACTGAGTGAGTGCTAATATAAAACTAACAACAGACAGCATTCAGTGATTGCTCAGAAGAACAATCTGACCAATCAAACAGGCCAGAGAACACTAAATTTGGAAACTCAATGTAAACACTGTAGGACTTCTGACTTTAAAATTCCCCTGCAATTCTAATTTAGCCCCCTGTACATATGCATCATGAGAGCCCTAAGTTGTGGTTGTACGTTTGCCCTATGGGACTAAAGTCTCAGTTAACATTCAGACCAGACCTCTAAAAAGACCCAGAGCCATGTGACAGGAGGGCTATCCACAAGACCAATTTCACAGCTGAAAGGCATAGAGTCTCTAAAAAAAGCCCTGCAGGGACAGAAAGGATTGTCCTCGCTGCTTAAGCACCTTGTCGCTGCCATGAATGCTGCAAAAGAGTAGCCTGCAATGCCAGAAGAACTGCTTAAGCCAGGTTTTCACAGGCAGCTATTGATTCCGGTCCTCAGAATCATAGGGTAGAACCCAAGGTCTCCTGTGAGGCTGAGCTCAGAACTTCTGGGAACCCACAATCAAGGTCTAAGAAATACATCAGGAATGCACAAAGTGCCAAATAACACTGTGTATTGAAACAGATTAGATCAAATCCTTAATTATTAAAGTGAGCTATCTAATAATAAGGAATATTTTCTACCTTATTCTCTAAACCTTAGATTGCTACCTGCAAAACTCAGATATCTGGGCTTGGTGTGGGATCCCAGGATCCTGTGAAAAGCAGAACAATGGAGCATTTCAACACGAGGCAAACAGCACATTTTGATTTCATGGGAAAACTGGACTGAAAGTAACTAAATCAAGTAGAGACCTCCTACTGAGTAACTCATCACTAACTTCACACCACCTGTGTGTTCAGCACCACAGGGCGGTCACTGGAAAAAGGGCTAGGATCAGGTGGTGTTACCACACCTGTACAGTCACTACGTAAGACTACCAAAACTTTCTTCAGGTCTAAGCACAGCCCAAGAAAGAGTCTCTGAATGAACCAGCTCCAAAAAGCTACAGATGATGGTGCCAAGCAAGTCCACAGACACCCCTAAAATGGTTGTGATCCCATGGATGTCTCTCCCCAAAGAGCAGCACTTCCCTTCGTCCTCCCCAGCTCTCCCTCACCTTGTACCTCATCACTGCTCTCACGTTGACACTGCCATCGCTGGAGTCATCTCAGTCTCCTCAACTCACTCCTTCCTACCTCCATCTCCTCTATCGCTGAATCCTGCCTGGTGCAAGTGGAATCTGGCACATTCAACTATGTGAAAACCACGGATTCTTTTTCCCAAAGGCTTGTAGTCTGGATGGCTGGGAATATTTTCCATGGGAATGGCAAGAGATATTTCTGACAATGACACCATCTGCCTGCCATATAGCAAGTCCTGCTTGCAGACCCTGAAAACTCTGCAGCGTTTCGAAATAAAAATCCACCTCACACAACAAGACAAACCAGTTTTCTCTAGTTTTCTCCTACATGAAGTCCCGAAGACTTCAAAACAATTCCTCCTAAGGCAGACACATGGGCAGAATCCGACAGCCCGATGGTGGAAATCTGGCGTGAGCATACAGGAAAAAGAGTGGGCAGTTTTCACCATAAATCACCATATCTGTCGTTCCTCCATGCCACAAAGAACAGCAGCCACAAATAATCTGCAACAAGTTCCTGTTTCACTGACAAGAGCCACAACCTGAATTAAAACATAGCCCATGGTTCTGCAAGACATTGAACCCCTGGTTTGGGGAAAGCAGCAGCACCACACACTCCACTGAACCGTGTCAGCCTAGCTGCTGGAAAGACAGCATGGGGATACAGCCCCACAGAGCTTCCACCAGACCCTGGGGACGTTGCAGCTCTGCATCGTTCTCTGTGATTGATTCAGCAGCCACATGTGTGCTTACATTTATTCCTCATCAAATTTGTCACCTGAAGATGTGTAGGGATGGTATTTAGAAGCATGAAAACAGCACAGGCTGTAGCAACTCCAGCAACTCCGTGTAACATTTGGGTTTATGAGCACTTCAGAAAGTCTCAGAGTTTCTGTTCAGCCACAGCAAGACAGTAGCAGAGACCAGAGCTTGTTTAGAGACAAAAGGTGAAAGAATCCAGTTTCTATTAGCAGCTTCACTGAACTTAACACTTCACTTCACAACCAACCTCATTTTCCTATCCCCTGTGACTGACTATCCCAGCATCTGCTGAATCACAGCTTTTCTCAAGGAAATTCCAGAAGCTGAACCTCCTTGCTGCTCTTTGCAAGCTCACACATCGGTACGAGGCCTTAAACCATGAACATGATTGTATGTAAACCCCCAATCAGATACTACAAAATGGAACATATGAAATAGATGGGCTTGTTTTCAGAATCGTGAAGACCCATAACAAAACTGTCTGTCCCTCTGGATTTTCTTCTGCCAGAGGAATACATGAAATTATTGGTGAATTGGCCTGTGTCTAAATGCCTTCTTAGACTATACCTCACCTAGAGAGCATGTGTAGAGGATACTCCTAAAATTCAATCTGCTGATGCCAAGAACACAATTTAGATCCTTGAAGTTTAGTTTGCAACAGATTTCAAGTGATCTGAACCCCACTAACTGAAGGAAGCCCCAGTTTACCTCCACGTTAGATTCCAATTTATCCAGGTCTCTGGGGTCACAGAGGCAGAACAGATCATTCATGTCAGATACTTAAAGTGATATAAAACAGCTACAGACAGCTGAGTAGTAAGTGCCTTCAGCCATGTAGCAACAGACACCCATAAGGGAGGCTACAGGAAGGAATTTAACTTAAAAAATAGCAACAGCACATCTTGCCTCCTCAGTTGCTACTTCACGGTGAATAATTATGTCAGTGGGCCACAGAAGCCTGAACAAATCCAACTAGGAGAGATTTCAGGCACTAGACAGGGAAGAGTGCAAACCTTACCATTCAGTACTCCCAAGATTAACTACTTATTTAGAATCCCAGCTCACCAGCAAGCCAGACATTTTCACCCTTTATCTGTACTGGAGCATCTGGCAGCAAGCACGTGCCATGTACAAATGACAACAGCAGGACACTGATCACCAGGGTAAACCATGAGGGAAAAATGTTTACAGTGTTCTTCAGTTCCCAGATCCCCCGACTTGGGTCAGCTGTGTGCTCACAGAGTGCAAATTATCTGGAGATATTTTTATTTTGTCCATTTGACGCAAATAAAGTCTTGCACTGCCAGTTTTACAGCTTGCAGAGATACAGGGCACTTGGGAAAAACAAATCACCGGGGACACCAACAGATTTGTTTTGAGACTCCAGCCATCAACTCTAAACAAGAGCCTGTGCAAACCAAAGCCTACAGAAAACAAATCTTTGTTTAAGTAAGACTCTCCAAGCACAGAGCTCCTGTGAAAGCCTTCCACAGCGGGCCAGATGGGGGACTTCAGGAACTGCCTCCAAGTCCTTGCGCAGCAATTGTCAGCCTGCCTAGAAATTAGGATTCCTTTCACACACACACCCAATTATTGCCAGGTCTCCTCTCTGCCCTCTGCACGTCGCTCGCCTGGCTAATTAAATCATGGGCCTGAGATCACCTCTTCCAGGGCTTACCCTGCTCCCACAGGGCACCATCCCCGCTTGCTCCAACCTGGGGAGCCCCTCACCATAAGGGTGAAGCCCTATGCCCTTTTCTTCCCCCAACCACACACACACAAGGCAGCACAGAGACCCCTTTAACTCGTCCATTCTCACCATGACCCCAGTCCTACAAAACCCACAGATCCCTGGAATCACCCATCCCCATCCCAGTCCCAGTCCCATTCCCATAGTTCTCCATCCCCTCCTGAGTTCCAACAGGCGATTCATCCCTGCTCACGACCCTTTCCATCCTTCTCTGCACCCCAAATCTGCATCCCTTGCAGGAGTCCCACACACATCCCCAGTCCCCTGGACCCCACAGCAAACCCCTCGTCCTGCTAACATCCACCATCCCCACCCCAGTGCCTCAGCC
>VYXC01001194.1:186030-201657 GCA_013397175.1 Platysteira castanea
CCGCTCCCGCCGCCGCGGGCGCCCCCTCAGCGCGGGCGGCAGGGGCGGGATCCCCCTCACGGCTCTTCCCGCCTCTTTCCGCATCCCGCCCGGCGCCGGGAGGAAGAGGAGGAGGGAGGTCGTCCCCGGTCCCTGCCTAGTGCCGGTCACGGAATCACAAAATTGCTGAGGTCGGAGAAGACCTCGAAGACCATCAGGTCCAACCTGTGACCGATCCCCACCTTGTCACCCAGCGCGGAACACTGAGTGCCACGTCCAGGCCTTCCTTGGACACCTACAGGGATGGGGACTCCAAACCTCCCTGGGCAGCCCCTTCCAATGCCTGGTCATCCTTTCCATTATGTCCAATATGAACCTCCCCTGGCACAACTTGAGGCCGTTCGCTCTCATCCTGACCCTTTTGCCTGGGAACAGTCTGACCCCCACCTGGCTGCCCCCTCCTGTCAGGGACTTGTGCAGAGCCACAAGGTCCCTCCTAAGCCTCCTTTTCTCCAGGCTCAGCTCCCCCAGCTCCCTCGATGTCTCCTGATCCTCCAGCCCCTTCTCCAGCTCTGTTGCCTTCCCTGGACACGCTTCAGCCCCTCAATGTCCTTCTTGTTGTGAGGGCCCAGAACTGGACACAGAACTCGAGGGGCTTCACAGTGCCCAGTCACTGCCCTAGTCCTGCTGGACCCATTGGCCTCTTGCCCACATGGGCAGACCTGGGCTCATGTCCAGCCACTGTTGACCAGCATCTCCAGAGCCTTTTCCAGGTCCTTTGTGGCTTCTGACCCCATCCTGGAGGTCACCAACTAGATCACCATATGCTCATCCTGAGACCCTGCACATCCCCATGCTCATGCTTAGCTTTCATTGCCTCCATCCCAAAACCCTCCCAGCCTGCCCCAGCCATCCATCCAGGATGGGCCAGGGGGTCACAGCCACAACTGGAAATGCCCTGCCAAAATATCCAAGAAAAAAGATAATCCCAGAGTGACAGACTGTGGGACGCCTGGTGCCCACCAAAGACACTCCACCACTACCCTCCTCAGCTGGACAGGGGAGAGAAAATATAATGCTCCTAAGCTGAGATAAAGACAAGGACAGACTACTCAGCAATTACTGTCATGGGCAAAACAGACTCGATTTGGGGAAATTTATGGAATTTATTACCAATCAGATTGTAATAACAAGAAGTCTGTTTTGGAGCCAGCCAGCATCAGCTCCATCAGACACAGGGGAAGCTTCTGGCAGCTTCTCAAAGAAGCCACTCCTCTAGCACCCTCGCTACCTAAACCCCAACACACTGCTCAGAAGCTTTCCCAGCTGGAGATACTGCTGGAATACCAGTGTTTTAGTTGAAGAGAATTTCCTTTTTTTTAACTAAAAAATAATGTTTTTTAAAATACACTGTTTATAAGTATATAAAACATACCGATGTTATATTTAATGTTTTAATCTGCTTTTTTATCTTGAAGTCTTTTCAGAGCTAAGAAGCAGCAGCAGCATTTCATTTCACTGTGACAAAGGGTCTTTGGCCCACAGAGGATGGTAATTTCAACTCCAGCCAAGCCATTGCTGCCTGTAACGATCCTGAAGTAAAATCCAAACTGTAAACACATCTCCTGTTCTGTTACAGTGTGGAATGCCAGCAGCAGGGCTGCTTGACAGCTGATATATTTTAAAAGAATGCAATAATAATCAAGTCCAACGATGCAAACAGCATTAAATTCCAGTGTGAGGCTTTGAATCTCCTATACAAACATTTCTGACCTTTTCCCAAAATCCTTTGCTGTGCAGAATTTCAAAAGAGTTTCTGTGGTAGTTTGGTGCAAAACCCTTCTTCAAGGTGTCCACCTTTCCCCTGGAACACAAGACCTCTGTGTGTCTGGGAAGACACAATAAAGACGCTCTCACACCTGCCAGGTTCAGCAGAAAGGAAGGAATTGACCTTTATTGTTTACATTATCTCATTCTTATACACGTCCCAACTGCACAAGGGATTGGAGGACATGTCACTTCCTTCTCAATCCCACTGGAGAAGAAAGGTGCTCATCAAAGCTCTCATATCACAAAAGGAATGAAAAACAGAAAATACCGTTAAGTAAACATTGGCTATTATTTACATGAATTTGTGTAAAAGAATCTAACTCCAAGGTTAAAAACAAAAGGCTTACAAAAACCAGGGCAACAACCTCTGTTCCAATTGGCTTAGGAAGGGAGTTTTGTTTTTCTGAGCTGGCTACTGACCTAAACACAGCTCGTTCCTCATTCAGCCAGGTTGAAGAGCCACCTGCATTGTCACCTTCCTACCTGCTGTCACACCTGGCTGCTCTCCAGCTCTTCTGGATTCCCCAAAGAGCAGCAACAGCTTTGCTCTTAGCAAATCTTAGCAAAGCTGGGAGCTGTCTGCTTGGCTGAGATTTTCGGCAAAAGCACCACGATATTAATTTATGACCATTAAATCCCTTAATGGCTTTGGAATTCTTTACTGTGGGACACTGTGACGGGAGGACACTGCAGGCTAATTGGCCACAGAGGGGTTTAATCACTGAGTCTTTCAGCTCACAATCATAAGAGTGGAAAATGTGTAGGAAGTTCTGCTCTTCTAATCACTGAGGGGAAAGAGAAATTGCTTGCACTCCTCCCCACAATGACCATCACTTACTTAAATGGTGTGAGGCATAAAAAAAATAAAATATCAAACTGGAATGGAGCTGGAAATTACATGCAGATCTGTAGCTGGGGGATGTGGCCCAGGCTGCACAGCGCTGGTTGCTGAGAGAGCCTTCCACACCACAGCTTCTCCACAGGCCATTTCCTCAGCCTGGAAAGCCGGCGCCTGGGCATCTGTGTTTATTTGCCCTGCAGACGTGGCCTAAATCCCAGCTTCTGTGTGGTTTCTGATGCACCTCACTTAGGGACTCGCGGACAGACAGACAACGTGTGGTATCTGATGTGATCAAAACCAATCAAAACTGAGGCTCACCAGCCAGAGACCAAGCAAAATTTTGATGCCCTTTTCTGGTGACATTAGCAGGCAGCTTATGTGGGAAGACACTGCCAAAGCCACCTGAGTGTTGGCATGGATTTATCACTTGGAGAGAACCCTGCTTCACTCACAATGAGCGTGAAGGAACAGCAGAAATTCTGGCTACTCTCTGGAGGCTGGACGAGCCCAGCGAGGTCGAAAACGTGGTGTAGGCACCAGACAAACAGCTCTCTTCATCCTTGAGTTTGTGGAAGAGTCAGAAGAAGAGACAGAAAAACACAGAAATTCCCTAGCTGTAACACCCTGTAACGGTGTCAGGACGCACAGGAACTCTGACACGGGCGTCCATTTTCCATTTTTCACTGCGCCCCATTTTCCCCAAAATTATTTTTGGGCTGTCCTTCATAAGGATCAAGGGAACAATATCCTTGCAGCCACCATGGATAACATGACTTTAACCTTAACCTCAGCCACCCCTGCCTTGGGCACAAGGACACGATACTCAGCACAAATGTGACATTCAGCAGAAGGGCCCATGCAGGATTATTTTCCTGCATTTCTTTTCAGTGAGTATGTAATTTTGCATCCTGGAAGCCACTGGCTGATTTTAACAAAAGGTCACCAAACCACATAAACCAAACACAAATAAACACATTCTTGGGCTGCAGCTGCCAGCCTGTGCACGGCCGCTCATGGGGCTACAGGCCTGGCTGGGCCCCTCTTGCCCATGAAACTAATTGCTTGCCAGGCTCTGATGTTGTAATTAAAATGCAGGCTGCAAGGATAATTGGGAGTATTAGAAGCCAAATGAAGTTTTCATGGATGTCAAGAAACATCTCATTGGAAAAAAGGTGAAAAATGCAACTCACGGGCCAGCTCAAACACTGAAGATCTTGTGTTGATTTTGTTTGGCTGCACAGACTATTTTTGGCAGGATCGAGTTCACGGTCTTTCAAAACCATTCTGGGGAAGATTATATTGCAAGAGGATACACAAAGTCTGTCCGTGGCAAGCTGCTAGCAATAGCTGTGAACTCGCAGCACTCGCATGGAAAAGTTTTGCTTGGATAGACACTGGGATGCCTCACTGCGTGTGCTCCCGGCCTGATTGTATCAGCACTTAACCACCACCGGGTCCCAAGGGGCACGGAAGAGCTGGGATTCATTTCTGGATGTAAAACAAATCTGTAAAAGCAAATAACTGACAATTCATGGCACTGATGGGAATGTGATACATGAGGGCCTCATGGAAGACACACGATATAGGGATGTTTACGTGGGTGCTGGGAGATGGGAGACAGGGCTTTGGGAATGACTGCTCCGTGTCCAGGCTCGCTCACACACGTTGCTGCCATAGAGGCTGGCTTTTCCCACCTCCCCTTATGACTGTAAGTGACTGTGCAGCATTCCCTGGAGAGGAGAGCTGGCCCCTTCACACAGGCACAGGAATGAAGTCCTTCTGCCTCTTCCAATCAGTCTTCCAACATTTTTCCTTTCAAACAGCTTCTCTCCCTTATGAGTACCAGGTGACTTCAGTGCTTGGATGGCTTCCAGCACAACTGCACCTTGGTTCCATGGCCCAGGAATCTTCAGCTCATTGTTTGCACGAGGACCTCTGCCCACAAGGCTTGTCTGCAGAAATGCTCTAGAGCTTTGGCTTCTCTCGTGGATGGGCATTAGAAATGGGCAAGAGGGGCTTCAGATTTAGGAGACTTAGGAAAACATGGCACAGCTGAACCTGTGCAAGCAGCAGGCTTCCAAAGCTATTTAGTATTGATTGACCCCTTTATTATTTAGTATTCCCCTTTATTTAGTATTTATTTACCCCTTTCCATGGGCAAGGATGCGTCCATACACCTCTGAGGAGGGATAAACCCTTTCATTTGATCTGCTTCACTTCCTGCCGTTTCCTGAGGGGTTTCCCACTTCTGTCTTTCACAAGGCAAGGTGCCCCAGGATTTCCAGTGCTCTTCTCTCATCAGGGTGGAACAAACTGGGGGCTTGCTGCTCGTTTTCTCCCACATCTCTGAATTTGCCATCCCTTTTCCCAAAGCCTGAGGAGAACTGAGAAGGAGGGAATGGACAACATATTGAGTAATATAAATAGACAGATGGCTTCCCGTGGAGTCTTCCAGGGGAGGGAAGAGCTGAAATTTCAAAGTTTAAAATGTACAGACCTTCCCACAAACTCTTTTTGTCCCATTTCATCAACTAAAAACAGGAGGCACTGGGAATGCTGGTGTCCCCTGTTTCTGGAATAGCACTGAGGCAAAGGTAAAAGCCTTCAGACTTCCAACCTGCTCCCCTTTGCACCAGACTTCTATTTTTCCTTTATTTATTTCCTAATTGTGCACACAGGTCCATAAAGCTGCTCTTTTGAAGGAAGGGCTGGCTGCTCTGTTGTGGCAGACTCAGACTTCTCAGGCTGGAGTATACAGAGAGGAAGAGTCACTCACACAGCAGCAGAGGGAAATGTGTGTACAAGTTCCTGGAAATGTAGCATTTAATGGAAAAAACATCCTGGGAAGATGAAGCTGGCTTGAGCTGCTGTGGCATTAAGCAAGGGAGGCTGGGGCAGAGCAGAGCCTTGGAGTGTGGTTTCCGCATGTGGTTGGGAAGACACATGCCATTCCTGTGTTTGCCTTATAAGGGGAGTGTGCCTGCCATGATATTGCTAAATATGAAATGAATTGTTTGTGTTTGGGGGCTGGCTGTCTCACCTCTTCCCTCCCCAGGACACCGGAGCGTTGCTGGCTGGCGTGTGTGTCACTGGGAGCGTTTTCCTTGCCAGTGGATGCCAGGATTTGGGGCCATGGATGTTGCACAACGAGGATTGTAATGCTGGTACAATTTGTTCTGCACTCGATCACAGCTTAATGCTCAGGTGAGAGTTGGTATCAGGACAGAAAATTACAAATAAACCATTTTCAATAGAAAAATTGGATGAGTATCTGTTGAAGGGGGAAGAGAAGGGAAGCAGGCACCTGAACCTGCTCCTGCTTGGTCTTTTGTTGGCTTTTCAGTGCAAATGATCCTTCAAAATTTGTCTTCAGGGGTTTTGCTGTGTCTCTGCTCAAACAACAGACCTTTCATTGTAGTACAGCACGTGACTCCAAACGCAGCAGCCATCCTCAGAGAGCTCAGTCCTCTCCATGACTTCCCCTTTTCCCTTGGGAAGCCACCAGAGCAGCAGTTATAAACTGGTGTGGTTGTGTTTTACAGATCACTTATGCAAGTGTTTCCCTGTGCTCTGGCAGTTAGAGCTGGTGTATGGTTTACCATGGTTTTTCAGAGCCCACACACAATACAAGAATGGAGATAATTAATTGTAGGAATCACTGTATCCCATCCCTCTTTTACAAAAGTACAACTGGACCATTTGCCCAAGAAGTGGAAAATATTTATGTGACTTTCCTTCCAAGAAAGTACTAAAATCCCCATTTTCACTGGGATAAATGAGAAGCAGAAAAATGTCCTGAGCAAATCCCACACCCTCTGCAGAAGAGGTTGTGGAGCCCCTAGATCCATCAAAACTGGAAGCAGGAATGAGCAGGACTCTCCCACTCCTCTCACGGTGTTGATTGCTCTGGGCAATTAATTTCTTCAGGTTGCAGAGATCTAACTCTTGTCTCCCATTTTCTGTCCAAGTGGCATTACAATTCTTGGAATGTCACCAGCACCAGCCAACAAAGGGGCTGGGAAGCAGCAAACCCAGGTACATTTCTGTCTTCCCAGCACTAGGCAATGCTGTTACATGCTGAGCTCACCTAGACACTTTTATTGAAGACAAATATATTTTACTTCTGAAAAAAACCAGATTCCTCTGGCTGATATACTCTCATATGGATAAAAATAGATGGATTCTAATCATGCTTACGTTGCAGATCCCACAAGCCAACTATTTTAATAGATTCAGAGTCCTTTTCTTTGGGCTTGGAACAGGCTCAACACCAATAAACCAAAAGACTTAGCAGGATGTTTTTGCCTCATTAAAATGCTTTGTGCCTTTGGCTCTATTCTGTTCTTTCAGTGCTGCTGTCTTTTCATAGATCCTCATCTTGAAATTGTGGGAAAAGTCAGGAAAAAGGCTTTGGAAAGGCAACCTGTCCTCCTCCCGTCCAGCCATTCCTGGGTGATTTCAGAATCAGAAATTTCCTGGCCAGACCATTTGCTCTCCAGCAGCCCCAACCACATGAAGCCCTGTATACCAAAAATTCAGTGAAAACTTCTTTCAAAAAATAAAAAAAAATCCCAAACATTTTTAACTGCTTCTCGTAGAACATCCAGTATTCCCACGTTGATTTCTGTGCTAGGAAATCTTTTAAAGCCTCAGAGACAGTGAGAAGGGATCCTGGAAGCAGGAACTTGCATGGGCTATGCCTTGCCCTAGTTTGGATGACGGCTGCAGGATCCTCACACATTTTCACCAGCTGATTAACATTTTGTCTCCATTATGGCAAAAATCCTTGGGCATTCTCTTGCTTTGCGCTCACTGTGCTCAGCTGTTTCTCTTGCATGATTAAAATAAGCTGCATTTCCTTGGGTTTTCCCTGTAAAGCGGAAGCCTGATCTTGAACCACTTCCATAGGTCTTATTTCAGCATTTTCTTGAGCTGCGGGTGACAGGGCTGGATACTGATGGGTCACAGCAATTAATTCTGTCCCCTTTTTCCTACTGGAGGCGTCTCCTCATGGGGCAGGGTGAGGGTTAGGTCAGCTGGAACGGAACTTTCTGCTGCTTAACATCTCCTGAAAACACCACAAAAAGTGAAAAGCAGGTCTTGGAAAACCATCCACAGGCATTTTTATGGGGTGAAAGCTGTATGGGCAGTTTACAGCCATGCATTTCACTTTCAAAGCTACTTTTAGTTTGGTGATATTTGCATCCCACCACCCGTGCTTGTTATCCCTCCTGGAGAGGGCAACAGATTCCCTATCCCTCTTTTTTAAGCTTTGTCCTGAACATGCAACAGGGTTGTCTTGAAAGACTCATTATTGTGAGCAGAATGAAACCAGACAGGGAGAAATGTTCCTTAATGAATCATGGGGAAAAGCCCTTGGCTGGGAAACACCACTGCCACACTCTGCCATGGGGAATGGGTGACTAAAAGCAATATAAAGATGGAATCATAGAACAATTTAGGTTAGAAAAGCCCTCTAAGACCATGGAGTCCCTCTGTTCCCCCAGCACCACCAAGGCAGCTCCTTACCCATGTCCCCAAGTGTTGCCCTGGGTTTTTGTAAGCCTTGTTTTTAACCTTGGAGTCAGATTCTTTTCACACAGTTTCATGTCAATAATGGCCAATGTTTACTTAACAGTATTTTCTGTTTTTCATTCCTTTTGTGATATGACAACTTTGATGAGCACCTTTCTTCTCCAGTGGGATTGAGAAGGAAGTGACATGTCCTCCAATCCCTTGTGGAGTTGGGACGTGTATAAAAATGAGATAATGTAAATAAATCCATTCCATTTCCTCCTTTCTGCTGAACCTGGCAGGTGTAAGAGCGTCTTTATTGTGTCTCCCCGGACACACCCAAGTGCCACATCCACACAGATTTCAATCCCTCCAGNCGGTGCCCCTTCCCCTTCCTCTTTCTTCTCTCCCCTCCATTTTCTGCTGTGATGAAGGTGATGGGAGATTGGTGAAGGTAGCACTGTCATGTTAAAAAAAGGTAGAAATTAATTGGAAAAGATTGATAAATAATTATACATTGTAGAACTTGGTTGGTTTTCCTGAAAGAGATAAAAAGGTAAAGACGGCCTTCTCAGGCGTCATTCCTGCTGTGAATTTTGGAGGAGCAGGTCCTGCTGTCCCTGCTCCAGACTCTGAGAGATAAGAAACAATAAACAACCTGAATACGAATGCGCAGAAGTGTCCATTCTCTTGGCTCGGGCTCGGAACTTTTTAAGATCAAGAAACAGCCATTAAAAACCACAAAGAACACTAATAAGTGGTCGCTAATACCCCTGAGCCTCCTTTTCTCCAGGCTGAGCCCCTTTCCCAGCTCCCTGAGCCGCTCCTGGGGCTCCAAACCCTTCCCAGCCTCGTTCCCTGCCCCGGACACGCTCCAGGGACCCCTCGGATTTGCGGGGGCGCGGGGCCGGCGCGGGCCGCCAGGTGTCGCTGTCGGCGCGGGAGAGGGCCCCTCACGGTGCGAGATCCCGGGAAGGGACGGGAAGGAGCCGGCATCACCTCACTGCACCTTCCGGGCTCCAGGGGCTCCAGCAGAGCTGCACAGGCACGTGGGCCAAGGTGAGTGATAGGACACGGGAGAATGTCTTCCCCCTTGGGATATTGGGAAGAAATTGTTCCTTGTGAGGGCGGTGAGGCCCTGGCACAGGGTCCCCAGAGAAGCTGTGGCTGCCGCATCCCTGCAAGTGTTCCAGGCC
This sequence comes from Platysteira castanea, assembly GCA_013397175.1. Lineage (NCBI taxonomy): Eukaryota > Metazoa > Chordata > Aves > Passeriformes > Platysteira > Platysteira castanea. Next base: position 195,391 of record VYXC01001194.1, read on the forward strand.
AGGCTGGACAGGGCTTGGAGTAACCTGGGCTAGTGGAAGGTGTCCCTGCCTGAGGCAGGGGGTGAAGCTAGATGATCCTTAAGGTCCCTTCCCACCCAAACCTGATTCTCTGATTTCATCCCTTGGGAAATTGTTCCTGTTTGCATGAGCTCCAGACCAGCTCTTGCATGTGGTCAGACAGCCCTGGCACTCCTGGCATGGAGCAGAGACTGTGGCACCATTGTTCCATATCACGTAATTAACAGTGGGAATCCCACGAGAGAATAAACATTGCTGCAAATCCAGATTCCTCCAGGAGATATGGGAGCCAAAGGTGCCGGATCATTGAAGGGTTTTAAATCCATCTGAATTCTGGCGTGCCTGTGGCTCCGCTGTGAACTCCAATTGGTACCACAGGGATACATGAGCCAGACTTGCATCACCCTGGCCAGAGTGGGAACTCCAGGCTCCCGATGCTGTGCACTGCCTCTGCACAAGAAAAGGATGCTTTTCCAGAATGCCACGGACACAAAGCACAGGGAACAACCCATGTGCCAAAACCTGCTTGTAGTAAACTGCCCACAGAGTGACTTTAAATACTCAGTGCACGGATAGCAGCAAATCCCTCCAGGATCAGAGGAGCCAGGATTCCTGTCTGCAGGTGTGCATCTCACCCTCTCAGGCTCGGCTTGCTGCTCACCTCAGCTCCGTTCTCACGCTGGAGCCAGCCCTTGCCTGTCCTTGCTCAGCCTTTCCAAGGATTTGATCCTATAACTTATGAGTTTATATCCCACACTGCTGTTTCCCAGCTCCACGCTGGGTGCCACTCTCAGGATACAGCCCCGCTGCCACCGTGCCAGCAGCTCATCTGGAGCAGGCTGCCTTCCTCAGCCAACAGGGATGTTTTGCTTCCAGCCCCTCTCAAGCGCTCCTGGAGCTCAGGACCAGCTTTTAACAATGTTCCCGAGCAGCACACGGTGCTGCAGAGCCCCAGCTGGTGCCAGCAGTCATGGTTTAAATAACACACAGTAAATATTGGAACAGCCTGAGCTACAGAGAACTCCTCAGACACCAGTTTCTAAGGATGATCTAATACATTTCTTGGACTCTCTCATCCTTCTCATTACTCTTCTGCATTTTTCCCCCCTCCTATTTTTCTTCCCTCCCATTGAAATGTTTTGGTTTTCTTCTTTTATTTTTTCACTGCTTGAGTCTCTGAAATATGCAGCCATGGCAACAGGCTGGAGGAGCGAATTCCCCTGGTCCGCCTGCATGTCCTTGGGGTCTGGTGGGGAGCGAGGGGGTGAATTCCAGCCATTCCCTCTCGCCGGGAGCAGTGTTTAGTAAACACACGGCAGCACACATGTGCTCACCCCTGCCTAGCTCTGCCAGCTCGGGAAAGGCTTTTCTGCGGGTTTAGCACGTCTCCCCTCATTCCTCTGGAGCGAGTGGCACCCCTCTCCCCGGTACTCTCTGGGCTGGCATTCTTTGGGAGCAGCACTGGGGAGGAATGCAAGCCCCTGGCGTCGGGACAGGAGCTGACATTCCCGACCCTGGGCTGAAGAATGTGGACATAGTGTCCGCTCCAAACTCCAGCACTGGAGTTCGTTCACCCTGGAGGAGGGGGACGCTGGGATCTGAGCAGGACTTGGCCCTTGGGCTGCCATAACCTGGGGGTGATGGGCTCCCCTGTCACTTCCAAGGGTCTCCCCACGTCATGCCATGGCATCTGGGGACTCGTTTGTCCTTGTTTTGGTGGCTCCGTGGCCTCTGCTCCTCAATCTGCAGCTGCGCCAGCTTTTTCTTGGAAAAGCTAGGAGAACATGAGGATGCTGCTGGCTGAAGAGTTGGGTTCAAGGCAGCAGGCAGCTCTAACTTTGGAGAAGCCAAACCCATTCTTGGTGAGCCGGTGGCAGGGAAGGGGACCAACAGTTAGGGACCAGCACCCCAGTTTGATGGGTGTTACTTAAAGGCCCGGAAAAGGCAGGCTGAAGGTATTAAGCAAAGCCAACCTGTCTTAGTTTCTGTAATGTGGCAGGAACCAAGACTGAGTATGAATTCAAGCCCCAGGCCCATCACTGGCTTTCAGCTCATCTTTCCAAGGCAAACACGACTGCTCTAATTCCCCCTGCCCCTCAGACACACCCGGTGAGGGCTATTTATACACTTTATAATGTTACACACCACTTGGATTACTGCATGGCATCCCGTCTGTTTGGAGCAGGGTCCCATGGACCAGAATAGTTTTGCATTAATACAGTTCTCACCAGTTCCTAGGTCCAAAACTGGATGCAGTGGGGTTACTCGCCCTTTACTCCAGCTGGATTGTGCAGGGCTTTGTGGATTAAAATAGCCAAACTTCAGCACTAACAGTGATACAACATGGTTCGGGCAGAAAGATCCCCACTGATTCACCACCCTGTTACATCAGCATTTCAACACCAGGAAATGCTGCTCATTCCACATGTTTTGGAGGACAGTGAAGCCCTGAGATTACAGGGAAGCTGAAAAAGTTGGGAAATTTTGAAAGAATTTGTGGAATTTTTGCACAAAACCAAAATACAAGAGGAGAGCTTTCCCCAGCCCCTGGGTTCAAGAACAGGATAAAATAAAATAAGGTATCACAAAATCTGCCCTGGTTCTGCTCCTGGGGAGGGAGTGAGTGCAGCAGCATTCCCAACCCACTGTGCCAGGAACGGGGCTCAGCAGCAACCTCACAGTGCGGGACCACAGGCTGACCCGGCAGCATTCCCAGCACAGGCTCCCATCCCTCCCTACCTGCCGAGCCTCTGGAAAGGCTCCAGGTGTTGCACAAGGCAAAGCACCAGCAGTTTGTTGCAGAACCTGCGGGAAGAGGCAGCGCTTGCCTCAGCATGCTGGAGCCAGCCAGCGCTTTCTAGTCATGCTCTGAAAGTCAAGCCTGGGGAGCACACAGGGTTACCCGGCAAATTCTTGTCTCCAGGACGGAGTCATTGAATCCCAGAATGGTTTGGGTTGGGAGGGATCTTAAAGCACATCTCATTCCACCCACTGCCATGTGCTGGGACACCTTCCACTACACCAGGTTGCTCCCCATGCCCCATCCATCCTGGCCTGGAACACTTGCAGGGATGGGCAGCCACAGTTTCTCTTGGCAACCTCTGCCAGAGCCTCACCTCCCTCACAGGAAGGAATTTCTTCCCAGTATCCCATCTAACCCTGCCCTCTGTCAGCAGGAAGCCATTCCTCCTTGTCCTATCCCTCCATGCCCTTGTTCAAAGTCCCTTTTCAGCTCTCTTGGAACTCCTTTAGACACTGGAGGGCTGCAGTTGGGTAACCCCAAAGCTCTCTCTTCTCCAGACTGTTTTATGGTGGTAGAGCTCATCCTGGAATTCTCCTACTTTATCATCCCAGGGTTTTGTTCCCTGGCCTGTGAGTGAGATGTGACAGCCAGGGACATGCACAGCCGTGCCTCTTGTGCAGGACATGACTCTGTGTGTGTGTGTGTGTGTGGGCAGCCGGAGGGATCCACAGCACAACAGGAGCCTGTATGCTCAGGATTCCATCCCGACATGTTTGTGCTGTGGTCACCCCAAAGATCCCTCGTTCTAGTCCCAAGGATCCCCTGTGCTTAAGCCAGGAGAGGTTGTGGAGCTGGAAATGTTCCAGCTTCGGGGTTGTTTTCGGTGCTCTCCCACCTGGCAGGGCACCAGTCTCCAAGGAGCACTGGGAGTGGAGATGGACCATGGAGTGGAGATGGTCTTTGGACCACGGAAGTGGGGATGGTGTTTGGTGGAGCATGAAGAGCATGTGCTTTGGAAGGGCTTGGACTGGTTTTCCTGCCTGGAAGCAAGCAGAGGCCGAGGGGGGTGATGTGATGGGATGACTGTCTTGCTTCATCACAGAATGACACTTTCTCCAAGCTCTCTCCAAGCCTCCCAAGCCAGCCCATGGTGCAGCAGTCCCGAGGGAGATGTCCATTCCCATTCACTCCTGTTCCCCTGACCACAAAGCCACAAGCTGCCTCCCTGAGCTCTGCTGCAGCCGTGGCACACATCCCTTTTTTCCATGAGTTTTCTTCTCCCTTACAGCTGTTTCGGACCTTGCAAAGCTGGAGTGGATTTTCCTGCATTGTCTGCCCAGCTTCCCTCACACTCTCCTGGATGCAGCTTTGTGGCAGGGCAGGGAATCACTGCCAGCTAATGCCTGGCATAGAAGAGGAGGACAGCAGGGATTACACCCTGCAAGCAGCTGTAAACAAGAGAGCAGAGTGCAAAAAAAATTCCTGGGATTTGCAATCCAGTCTTCCTGATATGCCGGTGAGTCCTGTGCTGGGGTGCTGGGCGATGCTGAGCATTCCTCCCCACTGATCCATGGGCATTCCCAAACCATGATGGCTCCACGCACTGCTCAGCCTTGAAGCCAGCTGAACATGGGGAAGGAAAGCAAGGCTGCTGATTAAACAGCCACAAAGCCAAGGGAGATGGGGAAGGAAAAGGATGGAAGAGGAAGGAGCAAGGACCGAAATATTTGGGCTTTTGTGCAGGACAAGCTGTGTTTGGGCCATAGGGATGGAGCCTCCTGGGTGCTGGAGACACATTTAACTCTGCAGAGATACAACTCAAAATAGCTGCCATGGGGGTAACGTCTCCATGGGGGCTCTATTCCAGGATGGAACAGCTCCTGGTCTGGGCATGGGGCAGCAGCTCAGGAATAGCTTCGGCTGGCAAGGACAGTCTTGGTGTGCTTGGAGACAACCACGAGCATCTTCCCTGCTTGTATGCATCCAGCATTCCTCAGGGAGGGCCAGGGAGAGGGACCAGCCTGCCAGTTTTCCGTCTGATTTCATTTTCTTAGAATTTCCTCTGATGGTTCCATTTTTTTTTTTTCTCTAATTCCACCATTTTTTTTTTTTCTTGGGCAGCTGGAAAAAATAATGTTTTGGTTTCCTCGGAAACACGCTCCTAAACGTTTGGTATATCCAAGACATGCCTGGAGTTCCAGGATGGCCAGTCAGGGTGGTGGGGGCTTGCCCTCCCTTCCTGAAAGTGGCAGGAGCTGCTCTCCAGTGGCTCTGGACACACGTGGCCCTGACCTACCCTCTTTCCCGACCCCTGTTTACTTGGCAAATACAACATTGCTTACAAATTCCTGCGACATGCCATGGGATCTCTAGGCTGGGTAGTGTTACTTCATGCTGGACCCTATGCAAGAGGGAAAAAAATAACAGAATTGCACTTTAAGGCTGTAAAAATGCGGGTGGGAATATTTTCCAGCCTGTGTCATTTTCCACTGAGGCCAAAATTCACATTCTGCCTTTCTCTGTTTGTGTTTTTCTCCCTGAAACTTGGATTATTCTTCTATTCTCCAGCTTTCTCGAATGAAAAATTAGGAAATTCAAGGAAAGTGATTCTCCACCACCCCACTCCCCCCCCTCAATGTTTCAAGGAAACTTTGTACATATACAATTTCAAGTGTCAGCAGTTAAAACTTTCCTGTGGCCTGAAGCCAAATGTTTTCCTGAAAATTAAGTATTTCTGTGATTTTCTGGGAAAGTAGGATATGGGCCCCTTCTCTTTCATTAACTAACATGCATCCTTAAACGCTTGTTTATTCAAAGAGTTTTAGGTCCAAAGCGGGGAGGAGAGGAAAGGCAAATCACAATGAAATGTTTCCCCTGCAGTGGGCAGAGAGGCCAAACATCCAATTTTTCCTGGAAGGAAGAAGACAAGTTTTTTTAATAAAAAAAAAAAAGAAACCAAGGCACTTCTGCATGGGAAAACACTTGAAACTGAATTTTCACTTGAAATGGCCTGAGCAGCATTAGTGTGCAGTGACTGTGCTGGGAGAGAGAGACCTGGAAAATGAAGTTGGGTGGGTTTCAAAGACTTTCCCTGCCAGGAGCGATGGCTCCGGCCATCTCTGTCTCCTGCAGCTGGATGTTGTTTCCACATCCAGCCGAGGAAGTGCTGAGAGTCTCATGCCCTTTCCAAGCCCCTTTGCTTCCAAAAGAGCTTCTAATGATCACAATTCTCCTCCATCCAGTTAATTAATCCCTGGTTTCCTCCAGGTATTCAGCCAGAGCATGTCGCAGCCCCCTGTGGTGGGACGTGGCCCATCACCCCAGGGACTTGCCCTTCGCTCCATGCTGGATCCAGCCCAGTGTGCCAGGACCTGCCACAAATCCCTCAAATTTTCCTGCTGCAGCCAAACTCAGCAAGCAACCAAAAAAAACCCCTCCATCAGATCTAGCAGGATGCTCCTTCCCTTCCCTTCCCTTCCCTTCCCTTCCCTTCCCTTCCCTTCCCT
>VYXC01001194.1:203136-213917 GCA_013397175.1 Platysteira castanea
GGGTTCTGCAGGAAGGGTTTCAGGAGGACCTGGGGCTGGGAATGGTGGGGAGGGAGCTCCCAAGCTGGAGCATGCTCCAAGGCTGAGTGGCTGGAGCATCCCGGAGGGTGTCATGGCCAACCCCTAAATACCAACCCCCAAATAACAACTCCCATCCTGCGATCCCATCGCTGCCACAGAGGCATCTCCGATGCTCAGCAGGCATCTCCAGCCACCCCCTTGCAGGGACATGGGAAGCCAGGGCGACAGGGATGCAAGGACTGAGGACACAGGGATGCAGGGATCAAAGACACAGGGGTGCAGGGTCATGAGAATGCAAAAATCAAGATATGCTGATGTTCTGCAGGGAGGGGGCACCTTGGGGTGGCTCATTCTGCAATGGAATGCAAAGCCCAATGAAAGGAATTCGGGAAGGGAGCACTGACCCTCTGGCAGAAGAACGCCTGGGGGGAACCCCCCAACAAAGTCTGGACACAGAGAGGAGCCTGGAGGCTTGGGGGAGCTCCGGGAAAGGGGTGGAATGAGAGGAGGAGGGAGGGGGGAGGGAAGGGTTCAGCAGGACCAGCGGGGAGAGCTTCATTCCTGCCGGTCCGACGAGCAAGCCGGGACTTGAGGCGAGAGAAAGCACCCGGTTTGCCTGACTGGTTTGCTGGGAAGCGGCTGCAGGGCTGGCCCGCAGCCTTTGCCAGACTTCCCCCACGAGGATCGGGATTATTTGGAAGGGGGGTGAAATTCCCTTTCTCCCAAATTCCAGTGAGGATTTTTTTGTTTTTTAAACCATTTCCCATATGAAGGAGGGTGTGATGAGCTTGTCTTTCCCCATTCAGCTCTAGCATTCAGCAAGTGGAAAAGGAGGGGGGTGCACACAGAGAGGATGAGGAGGAACCAGGGCCCACAAAGGACCTGCGAAAATTCAAGGATGCTCCAAGGAGCAAGTTCCAACATTCTCCAAAGAGAAATGAGGAAAAGCAGGGACGGAAGGTGCAGAGAGGCTGCTATGGTGTGGCACCAAGGGTATGAGATGCTCCTGGCTGGGAATGGGGCTTGGTGGACAGCCAGGGAGCCCCAAGGAGATCCTTGGCCTTGTCCCAGCCCACTGTGACCACAGAGGGACCAGAACTCCCCAGACAGCCCTGGAGCAGTGGAGCCATCTCCCTGTCACCCACAATAGCTGCTGCCCTGGGATAGGGCATCCCACCCAAAGCCACCAAGGTGACACTGGTGGCACTTGGAGCAGAGCCTCCTGGCCCTTTCCCATCTCTCCAGGGATGCGGATGTGCAACCCACAGGAGGAGCTGCATCCAGGTGCCAGCCCAGCCAGCAGCTCTGCAGGCGTTTCCAGCACCCCTTTGCAGGGCATGGGAGCCCTGTCTTCTAGACAGGGATGCGAGGATTGAGGAGACAGCGATGCAAGGCTCCAGGACACTTGGGAATGCTGAGAACAAGAACACGGGGATTCGGGGTAACAGGGATGCAGAGACTGAGGACACAGGGACGCAGGGATACAGGTATGTAGAGATGAGGACACAGAAACAGAAGGACACAGGGATGCAGGGACACAAGGATGCAAGCATCAAGGACACAGAGATCACACGCACTGGCATGGGAGCAGGAGGTTTGGCTCCCATGTGGTATTTCAGCTGTGCCTTGGTGACAGGGACATGGGATAAAGGACAGTGGGTCCAGGCAATGCCAATGGTGAAATCCAGGGAGACAGTGTGGGAAGGGCAGACGGAAATGCCTGTGAGGACAGAGTGACAGAACTGGTGATAACACACCCCCACAAGAGCTTCCATGGCCAAGGTGTGGAGCTCCTTTGGGGTGTTGCTCTGGCTGAAGAGCATCCCTACCAAAGCTCCTTGGAAAGTGTGGCAGGAGGAGCTGGTACCTCCTGCTCTACCTGCTGGATTTAGGAATCCTCTCCCTATGGCCCAATTCCTGAATCCACAGATGGGCTTTGTACTTTTTTTCTGACTTCCAGAGGCTGAGAGCCCTGGGGGTGAGGATCAATGGGCAAAGTTCTCAACAGGAGCCCATTCCTTGAATCCCTGGTCCCAGAAAGCTCCCTGCAAACAGCCAGACCTGCAGCCAGGCCACTCTGCATCCGGATTCGGGTAAATAAAGCGTGGGGTGTGAGCTGCGGTATGCCAGGAATGCTGCCGGCCTTCCTGGTCCCTGGAGCGGCAGGAGCTGGGGGAGGCAGGGCAGGTACAGCCCTGGCTGGCGGCCGCCAGTATCCCCCAGACATATTCCCAACCTCAGCAATTCCCTGTGAGCTTCCCACCCTGTTCTTCCCACCCCTGGCCCCAGCCTTCTGCATGGGCGGAGCTGATTTTCCTGCTTGCAACACCCAGGAGAAGCCATGGGTGCAAGGAGGATCCCAGCTCCGAGCTTCACATTGCTCCCAGTCTCCCTAACCTGCCCCAAATTTTCGTTTTTTAGCCCCACTCCTTCCAGATTCCTGAGTGGGAAGGGTAGGGCTGAGCTGGGATTCAGCATCACTGTCCCACCGAGAACAGTGGTCCTCAATGAAGTCCTAAGGCATCCTGCCCAGGGAAGGGATGGAATCACCATCCTTGGGAGTGTTGAAAAACAGGTAGATGTGGTGTTTGGGGACATGGTTTAGTGATGGCTTTGACAGTGCGGGGTTAACAGTCGGACTTGATGATCTTAAAGTGCTTTTCCAACCTAAACGATTCCATGATTCTGTGGTTCCATGATTCCATGGAGGAGCTGGCAGCAAAACTGGTTCCACGTAATCCAAGCTAAACCCCACTGCAGAGGACAAGAGTTCCTGGTCCCCAGGGACAGCAGAATAACAAAGATGAGCTGCCAGGTAATGCCAAGGCGGAAAGCCTCAGCCTGGCTGGAGAAGGCAGAGTCCCCAGGGATGTTCTCTGGGAAGCATTAACACCACAGGTATTAGAAAATAAAAGTCCAACACCTGGAAAACCTCTGGTCTTCCAGAAGATCAAGGAGACAGGCAGAGGAGGAAGGGCTTGGAGATGGCTGACAGAGCCAAGGAGAGCTTGGGCACCAGGTCCATCCATGCTGGAAGACATCAGGGAGTCTCTGTGGCAGGGGCAGGAGGGCAGGAAGGGGTTTTGTGAGGAAGAGGAGGAGGATCCCATCAGGATGCAGTTATGGGATGCAGAGATCAGGGTGCAGGGATTGAGGACACAGGGATGCAGGGTTATGAGGATGCAGAAACCAAGGACACAGGGATGCAGGGATGCCAGAGCAGGAAAGAAACTACATCGACACTTTTAGGCAACTCCATCCTTTTTCCCCATGAAGGAGTGGGGGAATGGGATCCCAATGGGATTTTGGGGAATGTAGAAATACTCTTGAGCATTTTTCCCCTCTCCTGTGCAGCTGCATCCCAAATCTCTGCCTTGGGGACCTGGGAAGGACATGTGAACCAGGGGGTCAGGACCCTCAGACCCTCTTCCCCTGGTGGCACCTCCATCTCTTCCCATGGCATGGAAAAAAAGAGAATCCATGGATCAATATTTGGGTTTTTTTATTAAAATATTGTTATACCAAGTGGAATGCTACAGCAATCTCGGTATAGGGCGGCGTAACGAAACAGCCAGGTTTAGGTTTAAATACTTAAAGATAACTTAAAACGCACAAACAAGAACTTGTCGTCTTTGGCAGGAAAAAAGTTCACAGCACAAAAAAAATACTTAAAAAGAAATACCAATATTAATATAAAATATATTAAGTCATGGGGTTTGGGGTTTTTTTTTCCTCTTTCATAATTTTTTGTTTCTTTTCCATTTTGTAAACAATGCATGAGAACCGAACGCATTTTTTACATGTCTGGGGAGAGAGAAATAAAAAATGCAGTTGGCCAGCAAATGCACAAGTTGAAAGGGGAAAGAAATAAAGAAAAATATATATATTTACACGAAGGGCAAGGATGGGAAGCTCCGAGGAGCGGGATGTTGGCACTGGCTACAGGCAGAAGCCAGCTGCCAGCAGCCGGGGGATGCAGCCAGGAGAAGGGCAGCACATCCCGCCGCCTCCATTCTCATCCTCGGAGCCTTTCACCTCGGCTTTTCCTCCACCTTTCATTCCCTCCATTGTCATTTTTGTTTCACTGTCACCCCATCACAAAGCCCTCGCCCGCCCGTGATGAAAACCCAGAGGCAGGATGCAGGTGATGGAGTTTGGTGCTTGGCTTGGCCGCGTGGATCCGGGTGGTCGATGGGACCCACGGAGGATCCGTCCTGGCTTCGCCCTCGTGCGAAGACTTCAGCTTGTGGGTACAGTTCAGGCGATCAGAGAGGGATTTTCCAGTCAGAAGCCAAGCACCTGGATGGGTGTGGATGGCCAAGACCCAGAGGTGGGAGCTGGGATGGGGATGGAGCCGGGATGGGGATGGAGCCACCACGGGGTCCCCGGGCTCCAGCGCGCCCCGCGCAGCCGGGGACCCGTGTGGGCACCGAGGGGGACAGTGACCCTCCCACAGCCCGGAGTCACTGCCGAGACCGGCCGAGCTGAGCTCCCGGCTTGGTCCCTCCTTCCCAGAGGTTTCTACATCCCAACATGCTGGCATGAAGGGTGGAGGGGCCACCATGCAGCCTTGGGTGGCCTTAAATCAGGATCTCCACCATGTCAGACAGGTCCGGGGCTCTGGCAGCGGCCGAGCTCTCTGCAGAGAAAGAAGGGATTTACAGGGATTTGCAGGGATTTGAACCCACCCCACTCAACTGGGGCCTTTAAAAATCACTGATATTTGTGCAAAGCCCGTGCCAGGCATGCTAAGCCCACGTGCTGGGGCATCCCAACTCCCTGTCCCGTGCCATCCGGGGGGACTCACCCAGCACACCGGTGCCTTCGCCCTGCCCACTGCTCCCAGTCGCTCCATCCGTCTGCGTGCTGCCATCCTTGCTGCCATGCTTGGAGTGGGATGCCAAGGGAAGGGCAGTGGACACTGCTGCCCCTTCAGGGGTGGCTTTGCCTGCTGGAGGAGACTCTGTTAGGGATTCAAGGCAAGGGATTCAAGTTTTCAAGGCCAGGTTGGACAGGGCTTGAAGCAACCTGGTCTAGTGGAAGGTGTCCCTGCCCATGGCAGGGCGTGGAATGAGATGAGCTTAAAGGTCCCTTCCAACCCAAACCATTCTGGGATTCTGTGATTGCTGGCTGGTCCTGGAGGAACTCCCCCTCCCCAAGCTCTCTAACTCCAAAACCACAGGGGAAAATTGCAAGCAGGTCCCCACTGCTAAGTGAAGGCAGCGAGCACCAGGTGTTCCTATTTACCTGTACTGCCACGGGAGCTGCCCTCGGATGACCGGTCACTCTGGCCAGCTCCTGGCCAGCTCGGGGCGGCGGAGGCAGCGAAGATGGAGGGCACGGATTTGGCCGGCCGCAGGGAGCCCTGAAGGGCTTTGCTGTGGTCCCTCCGCGAGCGCTGCTGCAGGACCTTGATGACAGCATCCTTCTCCAGGATTTGGGCATGAAGGGCTTTTAACCTGGAGAGGAGGAAAGGCAGAAGCTGGGAGAGGAGCTGGATAGGGAGAGGAGCATCTAGGTACTGCCCAACCAGACCACAGAAAAAGCTTGGTGGGGGAAAAATGCCTCTGGCAAGGTGGGACTAACCTGTTCTCCATCTCCTGGTGCTTGTGGCTGGCCAGGAGAAGGTCCTCGTTGAAGCTGCTGTTGGGGGAGTGCCGTGGGGAGTGGCTGATGAGGGTGGTGTCGCGCTGGGCGGCTGCCGTGGCCGCGGCGTCCATGGCAAACTGGCGCATGGTGCACTCCTCCAGGTACTTCTGCTCCCACTTGGTCATGTCGGCCTCCAGCGCCAGGATCTTCTCCTCCTTCTCCCTCAGCTGCTCTGACAGCATGTGGGTGCTCAGCTCTGGCGTCCCCCCGCCCGTGGCGCCCGCCTGCCTCTGCACCAGCCAAAACAAAGCCCCGGTGAGGACGAGGAGGTTCTGGGAGGACACAGCACCCGCCGCGCCTCACCGGACCCACCGCGGCTCGCCAGCACCCACCTGCTGAGCCCGCAGCATCTTCAGCTCCTGCTCCAGGCGCGTGCGGAGCCGCAGCTCCAGCTGCTCCCGCTTCTCGCAAGCGGCCTGGAGCTGCCCAAGGGCTGCCTGCAGCCGCTCCACCTTCTCCACGTAGGCTCGTTTCTTCCGGAGCTCAGCCTCTGCCTTGGCCGCCCGCGCCTGGGCGCTGCCCAGCGCCTGCTCCAGCAGCTCTGCCCGCCGCCGCTGGTCCTCGTTGGCACTGCGCAGCAGGGACACCTCCCGCTCCAGCTTCTCCTTCTCCTGCTGGTGCTCGTAGCCTGCAAGGGAACCCCACAAATCTCAGACATTTGGCTTCCCTAAGGCTGGTCCATGAAGCCCTGCAGGGATTCTTTGCTCCCCGACATCTGGTCATGCCACCCCTTCCTCCAGATCTTCTGTCAAATGGGGGTCAGAGGCATTCCAGCCACTTGGGCAGATGGCCAAAAGCCTCCACGTGCCACATTCCAGCCTAAATTTTAGCTCGGGAAGGGTGAAACCTGCTTGGCGTGAATCCAGTCAGCTTAGGGAAGGGGGATGCAGTTCCTCCTACTAACACCAACACCACGTCTCTCTGCTAAAATTTAGGCACACTTTCCCCCAAAAAAGCCCAGGCTGGCACGGCTGCGAAGTGCAGGAGGGAGGAGAGAGAGAACGGCCGGGCTGGCGTGGGGCGGGAGTGCGGGCTCGGTGCTGGAAGAGCCGGCGCTGTGGCAGGAATGCGGGGAATGCGGGTCACGCCGCCGGCCGGCCGCCGGGATTAATGGCTCGAGTCCAGCGCCAAGAGCTGCTCCATCCTCCCCGGGGAAGGATGAGAGCTGCCGCCTGACACCCGCCTCCTCCTCCAGCCGCTCGCAGATGCCACGGGGAGCCGGGCAAGGATGGGTGTCCCTCGGGACTTACTCTGTGCCAGGAGTTTGGCCACGCTGCCCTGGTTGCTCTCCTGGCTTTCCTGGGTCTTGCTGGCCAGCTGCTTGTTTGCCGATTCCAATCGCTCTGGTCCAAAACAAGCAAACTCAATTAAGATTTAAATACAAGATTTTGGCTGGAGGAAGTGGGAAAAGCCTGGTTTCCCATGGAGACAGCCAGAGGACACAGAGCACCCACAGGGATAGGGACACAGAGGGTCCTCACCTTTCAGGTCCCGGTTGAAATCCTGGAGCCGTCGCATCTCACAGTCTCTCTTGTTCCTCATGGCTTTCTCCAAGGCTTCCCGCTTGGAAGACGCCTTGACAAGGTTTTCGTAATCCTCCGAGATGCGCTGGATCTCACTCTCCAGCTGGGGTGGAGGAAGGGACAGGCCAGGGTTAGATATTCATGGAATGAGGAAAGGAAAGGAAGATGCAGGCCAAAGCTCGGCCAGGGTGCTCAGCCCAGCCTGAGCTGCCAGAGGAGCTCAGTGCACCCCAAACTGACCCCCAGTACATGTTTTGGGGGGGGAAATTATTTTTCCTGTCTTTTTTCTTATGGAAGAGTCCCTCCACAGATTTTGGCTCTGCCATAGCCCAGCCAGGGGGAACAGCCGCCCCTTGTACATGGCCACACAAAGGGCTTTCTGTGGCGGCTGGGATGGGGAGACAGGCGGAGGGAGAGGGTCACTGGAGAATGGGCTCCTTCTCCCCAGCCCCGGCTGCCGCGCTGCAGCTGCTCCGAGGGGAACAAGCCACTGGAGGGAGGAGGAGAAGGCATTAAATCACTAACGGGGGTGACTTTTCACAGCAGCTGGTCAAGCATCCCCCCCTGAGCAGGGGCTGCCACCATTCCCTCACCTTCTGGATGCGGCTCGCCTTCTCAGCACAGTTCTCCAGCTCCCGCCGCAGCTTCTCACTCTCCCGCTGGAGCCTCTCATTCTCCCGGAGGACGGCATCTGCCCGGGCCAGGCGGCTGCCGGCCGACACTGCCTGGGCACTGACCAGGGCCTCCACGCCGGCCGGACCCAGCGCGCCCGGACACAGCGGCAGGAACGCGGCCGGGACCGGGGTGGGCAGCACCCTGCAGCAGGGGAGGAGAGGGTGTCAAGGTTTGGCAGGGTAGGAGAGCTGGCCGCAACTCCAGCATCCCACCAAGGACATGCTGGTGCCTCCAAGTCACCTCAAAGGAGGAGGGAAGCTCTGGGAAGTGCCTATCCAGCTTTTTAGAGCTGGGAAGCACTTGGTCTCTAACCACAAATCCCATCCTGCAGGGATGCCTTGACCTGACCCCTCCAGGGCCTGGCCAGTGGGTCTGGATGGGCTCCCAACGCCCCAGGCTCCTCTCTTCCTGGGAATGCTACAGGCAGCCTGGCAGAGGATGCACCTTGGAAGCTGGCAGTGCTCCCCATTTCCCTTATTTTCTGGGCAAAGCAAGGGCTCCTGGCATAAGTCCTCACTGCCAAACTATGGCTATGTCCTTTCTATATTTGGAAGGTCCAGGCCAGCCTGGCTGCCTCTTGTGCCACTGCTCCAGCATCCCACCTCAACATCCTGCCTGGAATACCCTGAGCAGGGTGGCTGTGCACGGCCCAGCCCTGCTGCACTCCCCCGTGGGCTGCCCGCCAAGGGCCTGCATTCCTGCGGGATGATATCGGAGCAAGGAAGAATAAATACATCTTCCTCGCAGCTCCCCTTCCCCTCTTTGTTCCCTGGAAGGAGAAGGTTTTCCTGCTGGAGATGCTATCGCTTTCTGCCTGGATACATCAGCAGACCTGGGAGCAGTGTGTCCTCCCATCAAGCCACCAATTCCCTTCCTCCTATCATTTTCCACACTGGAAGAGGTTGTTTCCAGCCCTCCTCAAATTCCAGGCAATGCCTGACCCCCCCAGATGACCATCTCACAGTCAGCCTAGGGCTTTGCCAGAGGCATTGAGCTGCCAAAGGGACCACAGACCACATGGCACCAGCCCAGGCTCCGCTGGGCAGCAATTCTAAGTTACATGGACATTCCCAACTCAGGACCATGGGATGGGTTTCCATGGAGCAGGGAGCATATTTGCCTTCCGCCCTGCCCTATACCTATCCCACGTTTAGCTGTTTACTGGGCTGCTTCCAGCTCCTAGATTATCCCTTAAGTTACCCCCAGATTCCTCTCGCTGCATGGGGAGGGGGCAGGGCCTGCTGAGGGAATGAGATTTTCATCACTGGCTGGGAAAGCCCAGCCATGCTGGGGGAACTGGGGACAGGAGCAGAGTGGGGGGCTCCCGGCAGACCCCTGTGGCCTGAGCCAGTGAGGACAAGAGCAGCTGCTCTGGGCCCCCACTGCCCTTCACATCCTGCAAGTTCCAAGCATCCGTCCTGGACATCCCTGGGAGGCATCCAAAAGCAGAGCCCAGGGGCCACAGTTTACCTGATTTCGGGATGCTGAAATCCAGGCCCTTCCCGGGAGCAGGGTCGGGGCTCGGCCAGGTAAGCGTCCTGGGCAGGGATGACGTAGGGATACTCCGGGGGCGGTCCCCGCGGCTCCGTGCCCTCGGGGTGCTGCCCGCGCAGGGGGACGAGCTGGCGGGAGAGCTGCGGGAAGCTGTGGGAAGCGCTGATGGGGCTCTGCGCCTTGGCCCCGTTCCGCTCCAGCGACATCCGCATGAGCCGCTCGCTCAGCGACCGCACGTGGCCGTGCTTCAGGTCCTTCAGCCCCTCGTCGGGGCGCCGGGCCCCGCTCTCGGCCCCGCGCGGGGCGTTCTCAGCCCGGACCCCCGAGCCGGCCGCTCCCCGCTGCGAGGCGAAGAACTGGGAGTGCGCCTTGGCCTCCTCGTAGGTGGGGAGGTCCTCGCCCTTGGGCGGGCAGAGCCGATAGACGCTGTTCTCCAAGTAGACGTGGTCGGAGTGATGCTCCTGGCCCTGCGGCTCCTGCCGCGTGGATTGCTGCACCATCTGGCTCTCCTCGGGGCTGAGGCTCTCCAGGGAGGAGCGGGGGCTGCCGGCCCCGCCGGCCCCGCCGCCGCGCAGGGCCTGCTGCTGGATGGCCAGCAGAGTGCGGTTCTCCGTGAGATTCCCATAGCGCAGCTGCTCCTGGATCAGGCGGTGCAGGACCGTCCCGTTCGAGTCCTCCGCCGTCCTCATGTCCGTCCGTGCCGGCGGCAGAGCCACGTTTCCACCCGAGAAGGGCGTCCCGGGGGACCTCAACAGCAACTGGCCACGCCGAGACACCTGCGAGAGGGAAAGACAGAATTGTTGGGAAGCAGTCGGGGCAGGACACGGCGCGGATCCTGGTGGACACGGGGTTGTTTGCCAGGAATTTGGCCGGGACGTGCCGGAGGGGTGGGAGTCCGTGGCGGCAGCGGGAGAGCGGAGCAGCCTCCGCGGTGGGGTGGCCGAGCACGGGCACTCTCAGGGCACCCGGGGCAGGGGCTGGCACCCGAGGCTGGCTCCGGAACTGGTGCCTCATGGACCTGGGACTGGCACTGGGCCGGGAATGGGCGATGAAGCGGCCCCATGGGACCGGGCACAGAGCCACCGGGAGATAGGACCTCGCATCCCCGGACACGGACATGGAGGTCCTGGACCTGCAGGGGTGTCCCGGTCCCGGGAAAGGTCCTGGGATTTTTCCGGGGGGAGCTCTAGGTGCCGTGGGGATGTTCCGGTCCCGGTCACGCCGGGACGGTGCCGGGAGGGTTCCTAGTCCCTGGGGGTGGATCCGTCATGGGAGAGGGTTTTTTCCCCGGGAGGGTCCAGGTGCCGGGGGGAGGGGGAGGGAGAAGGGGGCGCGTCCCGGTCCCAGGGAGAAGGGTCCTGGTTCTGGGGGCCGTCCTTTTCCCGTGGAGAGATCCCAGTCCCGGCTGGGGGCTTCCCA
>VYXC01001194.1:227514-256845 GCA_013397175.1 Platysteira castanea
TCCCAAATATTCCTGATAAATCCCCCATGCTGAGGTGCCTGTGGATCCCAAATATTCCTGATAAATCCCCCATGCTGAGGTGGTTGTGGATCCCAAATATTCCTGATAAATCCCCCATGCTGAGGTGACTGTGGGTCCCAAATATTCCTGATAAATCCCCGATGCTGAGGTGACTGTGGGTCCCAAATATTCCTGATAAATCCCCCATGCTGAGGTGACTGTGGATCCCAAATATTCCTGATAAATCCCCCATGCTGAGGTGGTTGTGGGTCCCAGATATTCCTGATAAATCCCAGGTGCTCACGTGTATGTGAGCCTCAGAGAGTCGCAGTAAGTCTACGGAGAGACCCAGGTGTAGAGGTGATTGTGGGTCCCAGATCCTCCTGCTAAGTCCCAGATACTGAGCTGACTGTAGGTCCCAGGTGTTCCAAATAAATCCACTGGCCCCTCGTTCACTTCCCACCTGCATGGTGGGGGCTTGAAAAGGGGAAAAGGAGCGGTGATTTGGAGCAGATGTGTTGGAGGAGCAGGGAATGTACACCTAAAGGGCTATGTTGGATGGAGGGAAGTGGTGGAATATGGATGTGAAGTGGATAAAAGAAGGATGCCTCCCTGGGTATTAACGATTTTGCTCGACGATGGCTGAAACATCTCCATGCCTGCTGCTTGGAATGTACGGATTGCATCCTGTGGGCTGGGGAGTGTGGTCGCTCCCTCCGGGAGAAACTTGGTCCAGGAGGCTTTGCTTAGTGTCCCATTCCAGTGTGAGACAAGGGAACGTCTCTGGAAGGAGCCAAGTTTTCACTGAGGAGCAGCTCAGAAGGAATTAACTCTTGGGGGAAAAAAAAACCCAGGAACGTTCTTTGTGCTCTGTTCCTAAAGGAGAAGTTTTTACCGGCTTAAATGATGGTATCAGCTGATAAAATCCTTGGGTTTAGGCTTCTGAGAAGGGATGAGGCTGGTAATTGTTTCAGGGATGTGTTCCCGAGTGCTGAATCAGCAGGAAGTTATGGAGTGGGTGTAAGCAGGACTGGCTTTCCCACTTTTCATTTCCTATTCCACTTAAACTTTCCATTGCAACTCAGTGTAGTGACACGAACCTGGATGGCTTGGTGACCTCTGGAGTGCTTCTTTCCTGGAGCAAAGAGGGAAGCATTACACATTAAAGAATTTTTTGGTGATAGGAACAGACATAAAACATGAGGAAGCATTAACAGAAGGAGAAAAAGAGGCCTGGTCTGCTTTAGTGGGATGATTAACTCTCTGGGAGATGATTCTGGGGAAATGGGAAAGCCACCTTTGGAAGTCTGGGCCCTTTGGAGGGAAGTCAGCCTGCTGGGAGCTGAACTGTGGTTGCAAAACATTGTTCTGTCTGTTCTTCCCTCAGTGTTCTGCCGTGTGGGGAAGATCCTGAGATTCCCACAAAGAAGCGGAGAACAGGTATTGCCCCTCACAGACAGGTTTAAGATGCCTCATTTTCCTTGGGTTTGGGGTGCCTTGGGTAACTCTGGATTTTGTACTTCAGAATTGCTGCTGAAACTGAGGATTTTTGAGCCGTTCTTGTGGCTGGAGGGGGTCTCTTGGGGCCTGGGCCTATTGATGATGTGGCCCTTGGGGGCGTGGGTCAGCAGTGGCCTTGGCAGTGCTGTGGGAACAGATGGACTTGATGATCTTATAGGGTTTTTCCAACCTTAATGGTTCTGTGATTCTAAAACCAAGTGTCAGACAAAGGGAGGAAGAGGAGCAGGGAACAGCTCTTTCTGTCCTGGGAGGGCCATGTGTTTGCACCAAGGAGAACTCCTGGCTGGGGCAGGGCATGGCACATCCCAGGTGGCACTGGCACCGAGCCCTGCAGGGCAGCACAAAGAGCATTTTAAATCAAGGCTGTTGCTGTTCCATGGGGGATGTGGAGCTTCCTAATTTCTGCTTGGCAACAACATCCCCAGCAGTGGGGTGGGGGATGCTGCTGGGCTGTTGCTGTGTTGTTGGGATGAGTTACCTGCTCCACATGGGATTGAGGAGCTGGGCTTGGGTGCAAATGGGCACGGCAATCCCTGCTTCCAGTCCCGCTCTTCATGGCCTGGTGGTGTGGTTTTTCCAGAATGTGTCTCTGGGGCTGACGAGGAGCCCAAAGAGGTTTCTGTGGCTGCCAGGTTGCCACCTGAGGCAACAAGAAAAAGCCAGGAGACGAAAGAGAGCCATGACTTTTCCTTCTCCGAGTCTGAAGATGAGGTGAGCAAGGATTTTGTGGGGAACTCGGGGGTCAGCTCCCACAGTCCCTGCACGTGTGAGACCCTGTATCACAGAAGTGGTGCCATGAGTGCCCCTGCCTTCTGCTGCAGACCCCAGCAAAACCATGGGCTCTGAGTCAGAACAGAGCTGACTGAATTTCAGGAAGGTGAGGTGTTTTCTTGGATTCATGTTCAGGCTATGCTCACTCTGGTACTTGTTTTTATTTCAGGTTGTGTACATTTCTTCAGACTCTTCATTTGTAGCATCTGCAGAGGATGAGGACGTAACAGAACCTGGTAAGGCTGCCAGCAAGTCCTTTGCTTATTCCTTTCTCCTGCTGCTCTGTGTCTGGGCAGCTCTGCCCAGGCTGTGGGCTGGTTGCTGAAGGCAAAATATCTGGGTAACATCCAGGAATAGTGGAGGATGAGATCTGTTTCTTCCCTGCATCCTGGTATTGCTTCTGGATTGGAGCCAGGGCTGGGAACAGGCTCCCCAGGGAATGGGCACGGCCCCGAGGCTGCCAGAGCTCCAGGAGCCTTTGGGCAGCGCTGCCAGGGATGCCCAGGGTGGGATTGCTGGGGTGTGTGCAGGGCCAGGAGCTGGGCTGGGTGATCCTCATGGGTCCCTTCCAACTCAGCATATTCTGTGATTTATCCCAGGATGCTCACGTGGTTGTAGAACCCATTTATTAACTGCCTTGGGTGCAGTTCTGGTGTGTCCCCTGCTAGCTTGCCAGCAGGAAATTGTTATAAATGCTGCTTTTAGGTAGTAGAGCCTCAGAACCCTTTTTTGTTAGGCTTAGGTGGGCAACGTGCTGTAGCTGCCAGTATGAAAATATCCTGAAGCAACATAACACAAATAATATCAGGATGTGAGGGATAAAATGAAAGTAATTTATCTTTGGTGAAGCTCTTTAAACTCATAAAACTCCCGTTTTCTTGACCAGTTGCTGATGGTTTGTGCCCTTCTCTCCTAGATGAAATGCCTTGTGGCACCAACCCGTGCTTGACTGAGGGAGCACCATCTTCTCTCTGCAAGAGAGCTCCATATCTGAGGTAAAAATCCTTCTGTTTCCTTTCACTTCTCCTTGGGAGGGTTTTCTTGCCTTTCACTTTCACCCTTGAACTTCCTTGTTCCCCAACATTTCTGTTTGTGTCCACAGAGCAGCGTTTTTCCTGGGTGTTGTGGGACTCCTCCAGGCTGCCAGACTGAGGGAGCTCTCCAGCTGTGGAGAGGCAGCTGTGTTCTTGCCTTTAACCAATTTTAAACTTTCTCTTAAAAACCTGAGAGTTCATAGACTCAGGAGATCAGAGAAAGATTAACAAGGTCAATACTCCCACCTCCTGTGGTAGGAGGAAGTGTTGAACTTGGGAAGAGGCCAAGACCAGGAATGCAAACAGAAAAACCCACAACCACAAAAAATCCCCCCAAAAACCCAGAGAATTTGTGTTTCCCCAGAGAATTCCATTGGGAAACACATTTTTTTTTCCCTCTCTGAGGGTGCTCAGCTACTGCCCCAGGTCACCTAGAGAGGCTGTGGATTCTGTCCATGGCGATGTTGGAAAACCCTCCCAGACATGGTCCTGCAGTGCCTCCTTGAATCAGGAGGTGCTAATTAAAACCTCATTAATAAATCAGGAGCTTTGAATGTTCTCTCAGTCTCATTTCTTCTGCCTTTTGATGCTTTCAGCCCGAGCAGGGATGACCCCACCCGAGCTGCTCCGGAGAGCCCTGTCACACCCAGGCCCCCCATTAAGGAGCCAGGTCCCAGCTCCTCAGGAGTCAGTGGCACCAGGAGGCCCCTGTGTGCTGCTGAAGAGGTAACGTGGGGAGAAGGGAATTGTTCTGGGATGAAACAGCTGCAGAGCTCCTGCACAGTTAGGCTGAGACAAAAGGAAGGGGTGGGAATGCCTGCTAAAGTCCTTTTTTTTTTTTTTTTTTTCCCCCCTTCCCTTCTGCAAGGATGTTCAGCGAGCAGAAAATAAGAAATACAAAGAACTCTTGAGTCTGTTCAAGGAAAAATATTCTGGAAAACTTACTTCTCCACAGCCAGCAAGACTTAACAAGTAATTATGAGCAAAATAACCCTAAACTTTCTGGTGGTGAGTTTGTCGTGTGTGGAAGGGGAGGAGAATTGATCTTTCCTACTCTCAGGGTTCTGGACAGACTCAAATGTAGTGACTGAATCTCTTTTGGAACAGTGAGGGAAGAAAATTTGACTCTTGCATGTTCACTGTGCCTAAGTTGAAGGTGGCCCAACTTCTGGATGTAAACTCCTCAAAATGCCCTTTTGCAGGGAAGGGAGGCAGTGACAGCATGGCTCTGTTAAGGATTAAACAGCCTAATTGTACTTTATATATTTCTATGGCTTTCATTTAGCCAGTGAGGTACAAATAGCCGTGTCCTCTGCAGTGAATTGGTGTGCACTGGTAACAAATCACCTGTGAAAACTCTGTCCTTTTCTTCTGCTACACCAAAGGGTTCAGATCAAGGAACCAGGGAGGACTGGGAGTCCCCTGAAAGAACAAAAACCCAGCGATGCCTCTCCAGAAAGGACCAGTGAGTATCCCCAGCATCCAGGTCTGGTCCACTCTGTGGATGGAAGTCCAGCCCAAACAGGGCATTTCCTCCAAGTAGTTACTGGCTAAACTGGGTTTGTGGGGGTTTTACTGAAGGGGAAGACTTGGTTTAAAGTGGGATTTGAGAGCTGTGACTGTAGCAGTGCAGTTTGTGACCCCACTGCACAGGAGAAGGTTGCAGTACCTGTTTTACTGGGGTTTGTTGTACCAGGGGAGGGGGATATTTGACTCTGCACCCTCAGAGCTGCACTTTAATCCCTCTTTAATGCTAGGCAGGAGTATTTTTGTGATAGCAGAGCTTCCAAACCAAGTGAACTAATTACATACATGTTTTATGTTGTCCCAGGGGTTTTTTTTTTCCTCATGGTCATTACTTAAATACTTTTTCATCACTGATTCTTTCATATGTTGGCCTTTATGACATGATCATATGGGGATTGAAGTGGTTTCTGAGCAGGTGCCAGAGTTTGAACTTGTAAGTTGAAAATGCTGATGGAATGTCTGTGATGTCACCCAGAAACCCAGAGCCCTGTGCAGCTGCTGGAATGGGAAGTCACCTCCTTGCTCTCACGTTGCTGCTTTTCCCTGCAGGTGTCAAAGATGGTGAGGTTTTCAGCCCCCAGCTGCCTCAGAGAGGTGTCATGATCAGGTGAGAGTCACTTTGAACTGTGGCTCTTCTTTCTTTTGGCTCCGTCAGCCTCCAGAAGAGCAACCCTGTTCCGTGTCTCAGTGCTGGGGGAGAGGAGCAGCTGGTTTGAGGAATTCCTCACAGCCTGTTGTCCCTCAAATCCAGCTCCCCTGTCCCTGCTAGGCAGCTGGGGGATGTGCTGGATGTTTCCTGGGAGGAGGAAGTAAGGGTGACAGTGGTGGCCACACCAAGTTGTCCTGGGGTTTGCAGAATCCGTTTTTGCTCCTGATTGTCTTTTTAACGAGCTGACTTTGCATTTCCTGTGGGTCCTGAGCAAGAGCAGTGGGGAGCTTGTGAAGCCCGGGGTGACTGAGGCAGTTTTTGAGGCTTGCAGGATGCCTTGGGTTGGAATAGGAGACCAAAAAGGGAGCGTAGCTCCCTCCTCAGGGGCCAGTGGGCTCCGTGCTGGCACGATGGGAGTGCAGGAGGCTCCTTGTGGAATGGGAAAACCCAGGAATGGGGGTTTTGGCTGCAGCTCCAGGGAGGGGTGAGGCAGCTCGGTGCCCTCCTCTTCCTCCCCTCAGATGACAGAATGCAGATGGGGGCAGAGAGAGGTTGGGTTGTGGCAGCTCTGGTTTTGTGGTGACTTCATCCCTGTTCTCGTTCCCCCTCAGACACGAGCGCTGTACTGAGCTGTGCATTTGTCCTGAGTTAAATTGTCCCTGTTCCCTGTTCAATTGTCCCCAAGCACAAGGGAAGAGAGGAAATAACTGCTGGAGTGGGATTTGTCACCAGGAGATCACAAAGCACCTGATAGAGGAAGTGCTGGTTGCTTCCCCGTTTTCCAAAGATTAAAACTGAGAAACAAAAGGAGTTTGGCACCTGAGGGTGGAAGAAAATTTGCAAAGCTTCCAGCTCTTCATCTATCCCAGTCTGGCTGCTACAAAAGGAGTGGGGAAGGAAACTGAGATGTTGTCATGTGTCAGAGTCAGCCTTGAAAAAGCATTTCTAATGCTGAAGGTGGATTTCAGGGAATCTCATGGGGCAGTTTGGATATCCAGCTCACCTCTCTTTCTCTCCTGGGGCAGTTTGGATATCCAGCTCACCTCTCTTTCTCTCCTGAGGCAGTTTGGATATCCAGCTCACCTCTCCTTCTCTCCTGACAGCTACTACACACCACCAGAAGACTCCTGTGGACAGGGAAAACGAGGAAAACGAGCTGCTTCAGTGGTATGCTTGAGTTAGGCCTTACTTCACTTTGTTTTCAGGAAAATAGAGCTCATCTCTGCTCAGAACTGAGATCCAAAATAAAACTGGAAGTGTGGAAATCAGAACTACTTCTCTTGATCTCAGCTTGCTACCTGCATGGGGAGGCTTTGCTGGGGTTCTGGGTGTTAGTCCAAGCCCAAGGAAAGTCCTGCCTCTCTGGGCACAGTTCTGAGGGCACACTTGGAATGCAAGATGTGACTTTGGGGGTTGCTGCTGGGATGTGTGTACCAAAACCCTCCCAGTTTCATGCAGGATTCTCTGTCCTGCCCCCCAGCAAACCCCTCCTGCTTCTCTCTGACCTCCTGTCCTTGTGCCTGGCAGGGCCAGCGTGAAGCCGAAGTCCCCCATGAAAGTCTATTCCAGTTCCACGTGACACCTGTCCTGTCCAAGGACCTCTTCTTTGTGGACAGCGAGCCCCTGCCATGCCCAGGAAGGCCAGCAGACGACCTGGCTCCACTGACAGAGGTACCAGTGCTGTGACTGCCTCAGCAAAGGCCTGCAGGGCCCCTTGCTCTGGCACTGGAGCTGCACTTGGAGGCCCTCTGAGGGGCTGGCATGCTCCAGGTGCTGTTCCAAGTGCCCTCCCCCATGGAATCCTTTGTTGCAGGCCATGGAGAGGGAGATCTCTGCTGCCTTTGACAGCGGGGAGCCCGAGGACGTTCTGAGCAGGGCCTTCAAGCTCACTGTCACCCGTGAGGACATCAGCACCCTGCAGCCCCTGGGCTGGCTCAACGACAGGGTACGAGGTCCTGCACGAGATTTCCTGGGAAATCCCCCTTCCCTGGGCACAGGAGTCTTGCAGGAGCTCTGCTGCAGAGCCCAGAAATAGCTGTGCACTCCTTAGTTTGGGTGCTGCGTGGGCTGGTGTTTCTGGAAGCTTTCCCTTGGCTGATGCAGCTCCCAGGAGTCAGTCTGGGTTACTGGAGTGGGGGCGGGGGCTTTAACCAACAGCACAAGGCACCCAGGGTAAAATTCTGGGAGCCAAAGCTGCCAGCTGGAGTTCTCTCAGCTCCAGGGTGGCCAGGAAAGACATGTGCTGTCTTTTTGAGTGTCCTACTTCACCTCTGTATTTGCCTCTCTCTGCTCCAGATCATGAATTTCTACATGAGTCTTCTGGTGGAAAGAAGCAAGAAGGAAGGCTATCCAGCAGTCTATGCTTTTAGTACCTTCTTTTACTCCAAGCTAAGCTCTACAAGCCACAAGGCCGTAAAGAAATGGACCAAAGGTGTGGATATCTTCAAGCACGATGTCATCTTGGTGCCTATTCACCTCAGAATTCACTGGACACTGCTGGTGAGCGACACTGGCTTTTTCTTTAGGGGATGGGGAGAACAAAACTAGCAAGCGAAGTCCTTTAGTATTTGGGGTGTGCTTTGTCTAAGTCACATTTTAACCCCAGGTCGTAGATCTCCGAGAGAAAACCATCAAATACTTTGACTCCTTGGGACAGAAAGGAGACCATATTTGTAAAACTGTCTTGTGAGTAGCTGGTTTTTTATCCCTTTTGGTTGTTTTTGATGCCTTTTCCCCTCCCCATGTGCAGTGTTTCTCCCCCCATGTGGTGCTCCTCACTTTGGAGCTCTTCTGTCCTGCTCAGTGTTTTGAATGCCCCCGAGGTGCAGGTTTTCACATGTGCTGCACATCCTTACGTGTCTTTGTCAGTAAAAACCCTTCATCCTGCAGCTTTGTAGGGGGAGAGCAGCCCCAGAGAGACAAATCCCACCATCACTGAGGTTGGAAAAGCCCTCCAGGGTCACTGAGTCCAACCAGTGACTGATCCTCACCTTGTCACCAGCCCAGAGCAGATCCCTCTGCAGAGCCTTCCTGCCCTCCACGTTCCCACCCAGCTTGGCCTCACCTACAGATGCACTGAGGGTGCCCAATCCCCTCATCCAGACCATGGATAAAGATTTTAAACAGGGCTGGGCCCTGGGGAGCCCCACTCACAGCCTCTCACTGTGTCTGTAAGATTGGGATTTTCCTCCACATTCCTTAAATCCACTGCTGTGAGGATCCTCTGGCATTTCACTGCCATTTATCTTCCTGTCACCCTTCAACAGCTTTTTTTTGTTGTTGTTGTTGCCCTAAATCAGGGAGCTGAAAAGTGATTTTTGTGCTGTTTTCAACAGAAAATACCTAGAAGAGGAAAGCAAGGAAAAAAGAAACATTGAATTGACTGCTTCTGAGTGGACTCTTCACAGCATGGGCACAGAGGTATGGGAGCAATGCCTGGATTTGGGATGGGAGCTGGAACTCCTCGTCACAGACTGTCCAGGGAAGCAGAGGAGGGAGATGATGTGCACTTAACTGGGGCTATTCCTTGGGTTTGGGAGCAGTAAATGGATTATGGAAGTAGGTGTGGGTAATGTGTGCTGTGACCACATTGCTGCTCTTTTTAAGACACATAAAAAGTCTCCATCTTTTTTGTATTCCTCAGGAAATCCCTCAACAAAATAACGGAAGTGACTGTGGAGTTTTTGTTTGCAAATTTGCCGATTTCATCTCCAGAGACAAACCCATCATCTTCACAGCGGTGAGGGGAGGTGGAAACAGCTCCAGCCTTTCCCACGTGCATGCAGGAGCCAGGGAAGCTGCACAGCAGCTGGGGCAGGGCCTGAGGGCTTGTTCCTCACGTCTGGTGCCTCCTTCTTGGGCCAGATCACGGAATTGTGGAATCCCAGAGTGGTTTGGGTTGGAATGGACCTTAAAGACCATCTCACTCCAACGCCAGGATGCTGCAGCCAGTGGTTTGGGATATCTGGCCTTTGTATCTCTTGGAGAGAAATAGGGTGCCCCTTGGACCAGCTGAGACCCTGGTTATTTTCCAATGTTCCCTTCCAGTCTTTAATAACTGTCCCTGTAAAGAAATGTGGTTCTGCTGGGTGGTTGTGTCACCCTCATGTGAAACCCACCTTGGACCCAAATGGCAAGTGCTCAAAAGCAGCTTCCCCTTCAAGGATTCCCTGGGTGTTAATGGAGATTTCCTGCCTCTTTCTCCCCTGGCTTCCTATGTGATGGATTTTTCCCATTTCTTTTCAGGAGCACATGCCTTATTTCCGCAGGAAGATGGTGTGGGAAATAATCCATCAGCAGCTGCTGGGAGACATGCACTGTTAGAAAAACACTGTTCTGTAAAAGAGTAGTATTTATTTCTTATTGTTTAGGTAAGATAAATATTAACTTATGTAAGAGCCTTATTGTACTGGAGCGTTACTTGTTAATAGAATAATTTATTTTTTAATTGAAAACCGCTTTGCTGTCTCCTTGTGGTTTTTACCTTGCTCCCCATCTGAAGAACAGGGGCTGTCTCCTCTCCTGGTGACTCTGGGGACACCCCTGTGCTGCTCCTGGCCCAAAGAGCCACAAGATCCTGGCAGATCTGCAGAGGGGCTTTATCTGTCCTTGGTTTTCCTGCTTGGTTCAAGATGCCACAACCTCGGGGCAGACTCTCCAAAGGACGAACAATTCCAGAGCCACTCATGTTTTATCCTTACAAATAATTAATCAGGGATAATTAATCTTCCCTGAAGATCCAAGCATGAGGACACAGCAGCTGGGAATGTTTTAGGTGTCCTTTCCCCTTCCCTTGGGGTTCTCCCTGTTTGGGGCCGCAGGTTTGAGCATCCCAGGTGCCACCAGAGCCACTCTCCCCTGGCAGCATTCCCAGTGCTGGGGGGTGGGAGGGAAGAGCCCAGCTCTGGGGCTCATGGAGTGGGGCTCCCTCATTGTGGCACCCGTCAGCCCTGCCCAGGCAGGCCCAC
Organism: Platysteira castanea; assembly: GCA_013397175.1. NCBI lineage: Eukaryota > Metazoa > Chordata > Aves > Passeriformes > Platysteira > Platysteira castanea. The sequence goes on from VYXC01001194.1 coordinate 237,984, forward strand.
CCTGCCCCCAAAGGCCATCCCAGCCCTGTCTGGTGCTTTTCTCCACCGGCTCTTCCATCATTTCAGCTTTGCCAGGGATGCGCAGGGAGCGAGAGGCGGCTTCGTGCTGCCAACACTTCCCAGCTCCTTGGGCAAAGCTGTGCCTGGCAATGCCTACAACCCTGCCCCACCCCAAATCCCCCCACATCCAGCCCTTCCCTCCCTGGCAATGGAGGGTAAAGCTATGCCTGGCAATGCCTACAACCCTGCCCCACCCCAAATCCCCCCACATCCAGCCCTTCCCTCCCTGGCAGCAGGGAATGGGGCAGCAGGGAGGAGCTCCCAGCCGTGACCACCACAAGGGACCCGAAAGAAAGCAACGGAGAGCAGGCTCAGGCTCTGGTTAGCTGGATATATTTCTCTTTTTTGTCGGTGTCTTGGGTTGGTTTTCACAGAACACTTTGCAGTAGAGGAAAACACGGAATTCGCAGCCCACGGGAGCGGCGCTGGCACTGGCACCTCAGCTCCCATCCCTGCTCCTGCCCGTCGGCTTTCACAGCTTCCATCCATCACTTTGATTTGCTTAAACCCTTTTATTTTTTTGTGTGTTTGGCTTTTTTTTCCCCTCCTTTTTTTTTTTTTTTTAACCATTTCTCAAGCTTTCTCTGAAGGAACAGCCACTGGCTCTCGGCTTGCAGGAGACTACAGAAGAGCTCTGGGACACGGGGGATGGTTTCCTTCTTCTACCTCACAGCTGACTTGGTCGAGATCATTTTTCCAACTCGTTTTTTTTTATTACAAAAATAAAAAAATGCTCCAACTATCAGTTTTACAAGGCATACAAAAATCTCTAGAAGGGCAACACAAGCGCAACGTGCCGAGGTACGAAAACCTGAGGTAGATTTTGTGTGTGGTTATTTGTGTGTGGGTTATTTTGGGATATTTTTCACATGAAACCAATTTTGCTGGTTGGGTTTTCCAGCCCTGGGCTGACAACCTCTTGTAAATCCATTTTTTTCCACCCATTTCCCCCTCCTCTCCCTGCAGCAGTGATCTTTCCCCAGTGCTCCCAGCCCAAAGCGGGCAGGGCTGGTGCTGCCCATCATTTTCCAGTGCTGGGCAGTGATGGAGAGAGGACAGACAGACAGAAAGGGGGGACAGAACGGATGCAAACCCCACTGCTAGAGTCCAAAGCAAAGAGGAAAGGCTGTGTGAAGGAGAGGAACAATTCCTACAGGCCCTGCTCTTCTCAAAGCCCTTCAGAACTCGCTTTTTAACAGTTATTTAGTATTTTCTTTCACTGCTGGCGATCCTACAGCTCTGCTCTACGGTGCACTAGAGAACCAATGGACGAGCTCCTGCCATTAAACCTCTAGAAAAGCCTGCTTTTGCTAAAAACAGACAGTCCCCTCCCCCAAAAAATTAAAAAAGTGAGTTAAAAAATAAAATCTTACAAAACTTAAAAATCGGCGTTAGTTTCGTTATTGATATATTAATTCTAAATTAACGAGTGCCACGGCCCCCCAGGCCAGGCGAGCTCCTCCTGGCTGGAAGGGGCAGGTTGGGGGAGAATTCCAAAATAAAAACCACCTCTCTCTGAGCCCAGCTGCCAGGGGAGCAGCGGGGGCGGCGATGGAGTAAGGCGGAAGCTGCGGGATGGAGAGAACCCCCCCGTGCCCCCGTTGTGCACAGCCTGGCTGCACAGGGGCTCGGGGGTCTTTGGTTTGTCCCCTGACCTGCTGGGGGTTACATTCGTGGGGCGGTGCTGGCGGGAGCCTCACTTGCTGTGCTGCGAGGCCGCGGCTCCCTGAGCGTGTTTGTGCTCCTGCTGCTTCACCTGCTGCACGATTTCCCTGATCTTGCGCTGGGCAGTCTGGGGAGAGGCAAAAATGGGGGTTGGGGGGTCACCAGAGGCTGAGCCCCACCACAGCTGAGCCCCCCCAAGCACGACAGCATCGCAGTCCTGCAGCTTTTAACCCCAGGGCAAGCACAGAAGTGGTTCTGTGAGAAATGAAGGTGTGCTAAAGCAAAGGTTTGGCTTGTCCTTTTATCACTCAAGAGCCTCGATTTTGGGGTGTCACGACCCCCCTGCAATCAGGAACCCAGCCTGGTACATGCACCCAGGTGTGATGCGGGAGCCAACTCCCACTCCATGTCAAATTTTGGCTAATTGAGCCATCTTTAATTTGAATGTAGCCCAGTGCATCCTGGGTGCACAGAAACCACTCAGAGCAGCTCAGGGAACACTGTGCTTGGCAGCTTTCCTTCGACTGGGAATGTCGGGAGAGCCACGGCCAAATCTTACCTGACTGGCAAAGAAATGCCCGATGATTTTGACGATGACCTCCTCGTTCTCGTCCGGGGTTTGGTCTCGGGGCACGATGACTTCTGCACTCGTTAAGTTCTGCAGTTCGTTCACCTGGAGCAAATGACAGAGATCCAGGTTTTGCTGTGGAAGAGCCAAAATCCTCCGCTGCTGGTGCCACCCCAGCCCTGAGCCAGCACATGGCACCAGGCTCACACCCTGTCCTCCTTGGGACGGCTGCCATCCAAGAGCCACCCCCAGGACACGGGGCTGGGACTGAGACATCCCTGGTATCACAGAGCACCCAGACAGAGGTGATGTGTTGCCCTGGTTTTCTGTAAGCCTTTGTTTTAACCTTGGAGTCAGATTCTTTCACACAGTTTTATGTAAATAATAGCCAATGTTTACTTAATGGTATTTTCTGTTTTTCATTCCTTTTGTGATATAACAACTTTGATGAGCACCTTTCTTCTCCAGTGGGATGGAGAAGGAAGTGACATGTCCTCCAATCCCTTGTGGAGTTGGGATGTGTATAAAAATAAAATAATGTCAATAAATCAATGTCATTTCCTCCTTTCTGCTGAACCTGGCAGGTGTAAGAGCCTCTTTATTGTGTCTCCCCGGACATAGTGATGGGAGGTAGGGGATGCCCAGCTCTGCATTCCCAGGACAGGTGGCAGCTCCCAGGCCCCCACCCACCGTCTTGCCACCTCTGCCGATGACGCGGCCGGCGGCGAAGGAAGGCACCCTGATGTGGGCTTCGAGCTTCACTTCTTCTTTTGGGTTAAAGAAGTTCTCCTCTTTCAGCTTCCCAAATATTCGCCCCTGCGCCTGGAGAGGGGACAAAAGGGACATAAAGGTGGTGGGCAGAATCCTGGAGGTGGCCTGCCAGGCCCTTCATTCCTGCAGGCAATGATCTGCCAATGTCTGGCAGCATCAAAATCGTGGTCCCAAGCTGAGAAGCCCCCCCGGCACAGTGGGGACCAAAGGGATGCTCTCACCTTGCCCCTGCCCATGTCCCCAAGCCAGCCCCCACCCCATGGCCACCGCACCTTGAACTGAGCCTCGGGTGGCCCTGTGATGATCACCATGCGCTCGCTGGTGTCCGGGCCTTCTGCTGGGGCAATCTGCAGAGGGATGGGGAAGGAGTGTGAGTGTGACCCCTCCTGGGGCAAGACCTCCCCTGTGTGGGATGTGCCCCCATGCCGGGACACCCCCCATGCAGACACACCCCTACCCAAGCAGTGGTAACAATCAGGATGCTGCAGGACTGGGTTTCTATTAACGTGGGGAGCAAAACCATTCACCAAGGGCTCCCTTCTCTGCCCTCAGCAGTGGGAAGGTGAAACTGAGGCACGAAGCCCTGGCCCAGCCCTGCAGTCCTGCTCACCTTGATGGAGGCACCAGCAAACCGTGCCAGCTGCTTGATGTGCTGCCCCTTCTTGCCAATGATGGCCCCCACTGCCTGTGTTGGGATGAACAAGTTCACAACCTCCTGCTCCGGCAGCTGGAAAGAGCACAGAAGAGCCAGAGGGTCAGGGGAACAGCTGGATCAGGGGGTTGCTTCCCCCTGCCAGCATTCCAGGCTTGAAGAGGTGGTGGGCTGGGTAGGGTTGGGTGAGGTTGGGTTAAGTTGGGCCAGGCTGGGTTAAGCTGGGCCAGGTTGTGCTCCTGGCACGCACTCCCTGCTTTTTGCCTGCCGTCCCACAAGGTGCCCAAAGGAAGACCCAGGGCACTTTTGGGGAAGGGAAACTTACGGGGTGCTGATGGGGGAAGGCGCCGGCTGGGGGGGCTCCGTACAGAGCTGACAGATAGGCTGAGGAGCCCTGTGATGGGACAGAAAATGAGGGTCGGTGACATCACTGATGTCCTCAAGGTGCCAGGCCCTTCCCAGACATGAGCAGTGTGTCACCACCACGAGCGACAAGAAGGACGCAGTGACCACCCCTCATCCCCTGAAAACCCTCCAGGAGAGTGCAGGTGCATCCAAGGATGAGCTGCAGCCCAGGTCCTGCACCCGTGGCACAGCACGAGCCTGGGATGTGGGTGGGAGCTCCCAGTTAACCCCAGTCTCTCCCCACTGCTGGTTTTTCGGCTGTGAGCTGCACGTGTTTTGTATCAGAAAGAAGGTCCCCTTCTGGCCTTAACCAGGGGGGCTTGAAAAAGGCCACACAAAGCTTTGGGGTGAAGGACCCCACACCAAACACTGCCCTGCAGGAGACCCGTCCTGCTCCTCTCCATCACACCCGTAAGTAATTCCTACAGCTGTCTCCCAAAGGCTGCAGATACAGGCACAGCATCCTCCCCTCCACAGGCTGAGAGTGATCCACCAACCCTCCTGGAGCCCTCCAGAGCCATCACATCCCCAAACATCCTCCCCGGCACTCACCGTCCTCCTCCGCCCGCTCTGCTGCTGGCATTCCAGGGAAAGAAAACAGCACAGGTGAATTAACCCACAGCTCAGAATAAATTATTTAGGGACTAACAGAGACAGCCCACAGTGTCTGCCTGACCTGGGATGGACCTTCTCCATCAGCACCTTGACCATCCTGCTCTCCTGGCACCATCCCTGCCCACTGTCACCTCAGAGGTTGTGAACATCCTTGCTCAGGTTTCAGCACCCCAAGAACAAGGAGGATCCTCCCCTGTGAGGTGGGGTGGAGGGTAGCTCCCTGTTGCCCTGGTTTTTGCTAAGCCTTCTGTTTTTACCCTTGGAGTCAGAGTCTTTCACACAGTTTCATGTCAATAATAGCCAATGTTTACTTAACGGTATTTTCTGCTTTTCATTCCTTTTGTGATAAGAGAACTGTGATGAGCGTCTTTCTTCTCCAGTGAGATTGAGAAGGAAGTGCCATGTCCTCCAATCCCTTGTGGAGTTGGGACGTGTATAAGAATGTGAAATATGTCAATAATAAAATTATTCCCTCCTTTCTGCTGAACCTGGCAGGTGTGAGAGCCTCTTTATTGTGTCTTCCCAGACACAGCTCCCCACGAGCACAGCCCCCTGGGTGCCAGGGCAGGGATCCACTGATGGCAGTGGATGCACAGGGTGGGCTGCTTGTGATGCCTTAGGTTTTAATTTCTATATTTTTCAAATCCTGTACTGCCCAGTGTGTAACTCTGAAGTTTCTTGCAGCTCGTGAGCTGCTCTCTTAGGCCAGACAGACACAACAAAGCTGCTCTGAGCTTGCTGTTCAAGGACACTCGGGCTGGCCTAGGCCCAAAGGTGTAAACTGGGACCATGAGAGAGGTGGAGAAATTGAAGAGAGCTGAAGTTTTAATTGGTGAATTTATGCTGATATGCAAATGGACCAAACCTATAACAGTGTGAAGAACTCGTGACCTGTCATCCACCTTGGGGCCCATTTTGGAAGCAGCCTCTGGCTCCCCAGGGTGGTACCTTGAAGGCCTTCAAATAAATCCCTGCCTTTATTCCCTGACTCCTGTCTAGTCTCTGTTTTTAGGTGGTTGGGAGAAGACATCACTTGCCCCCTGCATGCCCTGTGGCCACACCAGGGGGCTCTGGTGGCCACCAGGACTAGCCCCACAGGGCACAACCCAGTCCATACCATCACAACCCAGTGGTGGGCTTGGGGTCAGGACTGAGGACTACCTACGTGTTTTTCCACGCTCTCTTCAGAGAGCAGCACCTTTGGGACACATCCAGTCCTTAAACACTGGTGAAACCCAGTTCAGCACAACACAGGGGTGCAGCTCATCTTCCCAGGGCCTGCAGCCAAGCAGGGACAAGCCACCTCCATGCCCTGTCCTGCTGTGATGAGCATCCTCCCCAAACGGCCCAGAGCCAGAGCTCCCCATGAGGTGGCTCCTACAGCTACACTGTCCCCCCAAACCCAGCAGCTCCAGCAGCACACCCCAGACCCCAGGAACATCTCACACTTACTGCAAAGGGGGGATACGGGGTGGCAGCTGCAGCCCCCCGGGCCCCCGGGGTGGATGGGAGCATGGACAGCCCTGTGGAGAAGATGCCCAAAGTGCTGAGGTTCAGTCCTGGGATCAGGTTGGCCTGTTGCTGGGAAAGGAAAGACACGGAGAAAGGTGTGAAAGGTGGAGTCCTGGGCTTCTCAGCACAGCGTGGATGCGATGGGCAAGGCCCAACCCTCGTTGTCACACACTGATCTCCACTCTGAATTCTCCTCTGGCCACCTGCAGCAGGAGCAGCCCCGGTGGGAGGGCTGAGCTTACATTGATGGCCACCACGTCGCTCTCATAGGCCTCGCGCAGCTTCCTCATGATCTCCACCTCGGCGCTGGAGCAGGCCTCCAGGCTGCCCTTCACCGTGATGGTGCGCTCGGGGTTGTAGATGGTCAAATCCTGCAAACTGCCCCGCGGGGAAACCCAGAGACACGGTTACATTCCCCCTCCACGCCAAGAAAAACCCCAGGAGAACTCAAATCACAGCTGAGGGTTCCCCCTGAGACAGTGTGAGAGCCACACGCCCGCTCCCTGCCCAACACCACCATCCCCCTGGGGTGAGGAACATCCACCCGGGATGGGGAATGCACGGGGGAGGACACAGCTGCTCTGTTTTTCGGCTCCAGCACTGCTTGGATGGAATGGGGTGGCCCGGTGTTCACCAGGACTTCACTGAATCGTTAAATCATGGAGTGGTTTGGGTTGGAAGGGACGTGACAGCGCATCCAGCCCCCACCCCCTGCCATGGGCAGGGACACCTTCCACTAGCCCAGGGTGCTCCAAGCCCCCTCCAACCTGTCATGGAACACTTCCAGGGATGGGGCAGCCACAGCTTCTCTAGGCAACCTGTGCCAGGGCCTCACCATCCTCAAAAGGAAGAATTTCTTCCGAATATCCCATCTAACCCTGCCCTCTGGCAGTGGGAAGCCATTCCCCCTGGTCCTGTCACAAGAACTTACGGGGAGATGGTGATCTTTGTGCCCGTGTCCTGCTCAATCTTCTTGAGGTTGCGGCCCTCCTTGCCAATCAACCTCCCCACCAGGCTGTTGTGTGCCAGGATTTTCAAGGGAATCTCTTCTGCTCTAAAATGGATTAAAAAAAAAAAAATCTAAAGGTCCAGACTGTTGCCCTGGATTCTGTAAGCCTTCTGTTTTTAACCTTGGAGTCAAATTCTTTTCACACAGTTTCATGTAAATAATAGCCAGTGTTTACTTAACGGTATTTTCTGTTTTTCATTCCTTTTGTGATATGACAACTTTGATGAGCACCTTTCTTCTCCAGTGGGATTGAGAAGGAAGTAACATGCTCTCCAATCCCTTGTGGAGTTGGGACGTGTATAAAAATGAAATAATGTAAATAAATCCATCCATTTTCCTCCTTTCTGCTGAACCTGGCAGGTGTAAGAGCGTCTTTATTGTGTCTCCACAGACACACCAGACAGCCAGGAAACAAAGCAATTTCCAGCCACAAGCACTAAGGACGTGGTGGAAAGAAGGATCACTACCACTTCCCACCATGCTTTTGGCCGAGCCAGGAGCACTCACGATTTAGTTTCATCAGCCTCCTTCTGCATGATACCCAGGATCATGCGGCACGCCTCCGAGCACCCCTCGGGCGTGGCGTGGATGGTGATGGGCTTCTCGGCAGCGCCGGCGTTCTCCTTCCGATGGATGTCAACCCTGCGGCGAAACAACCGGCAGAGAGCAGCTCCTGAGACGGGTCTGCTGTCACACGGAGGTTTTTGAGAGCTCAGGAGCTGAGAAAAACTCATTTCAACACTTGCTCAAGCTTTGGGGTGAACCTGGGTCTCAGGTGCTTCTACCATCACCTGGCTAACGCGAGCCCAGGCAGTGTTTGGTTTCGGGTGGTTTGGATCAGGTTTGGGCCACGTTCGCCTGTAGGACCCAAGGTCCTGGAAGCTGAGGGGAGTCACAACATCAACCAATGCATCAAAGGGGGCAGAACAAATCTTCAACTGGACAAAGCCCTGAACAACCTCGTCTATCATCTCTTGGCGCCAGTCCCGCCCGGAGCAGGAGACTGGATTAGAGGCCTCCAGAGGTCCCTTTCGACCTCCGCCTCTCTCTGCACAACACCCGAGGCTGTCCAGCGACCACGTCCTTCGGGACAGAGAGCACTTACCCGTGGGCAGCGTCTGTCACGACACGGAGGCACCCGGCAACAACAGCGCTGGTACTCACGCCCTTCCAGGGGAGACCAGAAGGCTCCCGTGCGCACCGGCAGGGACCGTGCTCTACTCCTCTGGTCCTCCCTCAGCTCATGGCGGGAGGAGGCACGGCCTCCAGCTCGCTCCTCTCGCTCAACCGTACCTGGCAAAGCCCTGAGAGAGAGGGAGAGAGGAAAGCAGGGTAGGAGACTCCCGCACCTCAACCACGTGCCTTGGGCAACAGGGGGAGAAACCTTTCCGTCTTCTCCGTGCGAGTCCGCGCACTCTTCCCAGCGGAGGGTGATGCCGTGCGGCCGTCCTGCCATCGGCCACCGCCTTGGTGTCCCTGTCACTGCTGCAGCCAGGGCCAGATCTTCCGAGCAGGTGCAGTAGTGGCAGCTCGGCCGCTGCGGGATGCTGCCGGCGCTCAGCTCGGACACGGTGGGTGCCCTCCGGCCACGTCTCTGCCGTCCCGTCCCCACCGGGATCATCCAGGGTGCTGCTGCGTGTGCCAGGCCAACGGCTGCAGGGCAGAGTCACCACTCAGTGCCACGCTGGGACACTGCAGGGTCCCAGTGGGTTTGAAGAAGTCAGTTCTTCCAGGAGCTCGAGCCAGCACGTTGGAACACGGACGGTGGAAGGGGAGCAGCCGGGTGAGCCTTCCCCGAGAAAAGGACAGAGCCAACCCCACCTGCTCCAAAGGGACCCCAGAGTGGTTCCATCCAAGCACTGAATAGGGAGCGAAGGCAGTGGGATTCCCTTCACAGGCTCCATCTCTCCAGATCTCCCACGGCTTCAGCTGGAGCTGCTCAGGCAGGACCGTGGCACTGAGCAGACCATGCGAAGTGGTGATGGAAACACTGGCACCCTCTGGCCACACTGACGGCCCGTGGTGACCCAGCCGTGTGCTGAGTGACACCCTCTGAGGTGTTCCCAGCCGTGGAGCTCCCTCAGGTTGGCCTGGAGGATCCATTCCCAGCAGGTACAGGGACACTTGCTGCCACTCCTTCGCCAGGGACAGGGCGAACACATCGTGACGGCCACATGGGGCAATGACAGACCAGGCTGATGCTCCCAGCCTAGGGGTAATCAATGAGGAACCCCAACAAACCCCATAGATGGCAGCCACGCAGCTCCTTGGACCCAGGAGCAGCTGAGACTGGTGGAGATGAGGACAGGGCTGAGCCTTTGTGCTAGAGGGGGACCAAGTGCCAGACAAGTGCTGAACGGAGGCACCGAGGTGAGGAGGACCTTGGACAAGCCCTAGAGAGGGCCACAAGACAGGTTCCTGGCTGACCAACCCATCCCACGTCTGAACGTGTGGGCACGAGTACACTCATCAGAGAGAAGAATGAAGGCACATCCTCCCTCAGAGAGCTGGAGAAGAGAGAGCTCTGGACCTCCCAGCACATCCCAGTGCCACTGCTGAACTGCTCCATTCCAGCAGGAGGATGGAGAAGGGGACCTTCAGCACCCTCAGCCCATCACCAGGTGCTGCAGGGAGGGATGACCAGGGATGAGGGGACAGCCTATGGTGCAGCAGGAAAAGCCTCCAAGAGACCTTGAGGAGAGGCTGGGAATGCTTCAGGGAGTGGCTGCCATGAGACACAGCCCTCTCCAGGTGGACAAGACAGTGTGCCTGTAGGGTTATCCGGGTCTCCTGGCCGCTGGGTAGCCCTGATCCTCTCCTCATGGAGCTCCAAGGGCTGTGGAAGGTCGCCTGGTGGGGTGGGCTCTTGGTCTGGGCTTCTTCATGGAAGAAGGCGGCTCAGCCTGCGGACGGTTTTGCCCCCTGGGGCTCAGCAGCACCTTTGGGATCTCTGTGTGTGGAACCAGGGTGAAATCCAACACGACCAGAGGAATCCAGAACCCAACATCGCTCTGGGGAGGAGCAGGGGCCAGGCAACGGGATGTCCCCCTTGGATCATCACACTGGTGGACGAGGGTGGCCTGGGCAGAGACAGAGTGTGGGATGACTCCCAAGCTGAAGGACAGGGGCGCCTGTGACTGCCTGGAATAGATCCTTGATGTCCCCTTCACCCAAGCCTGAGCAGAGGTAGGGCAGGAGAGAGGAGAGCACCGAGCACGGCCTTCTTCCACGGCACTGGGTCTTCGGGCAGGCACAGGGAGCCACTCCACAAGGAGGGACAATTCCGTGGCAGAAACTGCTCCGAGCAACAGTATTTGGCTTCGTGGCTGGGAGAAAACGGCACCTTCCCACCTTCCTTGCCAGGCTCAGGGCTTGGAAAGGGCGAATTCCAGTCGGGTGGTGAGGACACAGCTACACCTGCTGCTCATCCCACCAGGACTCACCTGGGGAAGAAGGGCTCGCGGCCAAAAACGGCTCACAGATCACGGCTACCAGGTGGCCACACCCTGGGGCGAGCTGGGCTCCAAGAGCTCCTGTCCCTACTCCTCTGCCCCCTTTCCATACAAACCTCTTCCTGCTAACCCAACGCCAGGATTTGGCTCGTCTTTCTACCTCCAGCCACACTACTACCAAAGATTTGCCTCTAAAGTCTCCTGTGAGAACTAGGATGTTCTGGGACAGGAGTCCTACGTCCCATGGGATCACCAGGTTCACGATGATGAGCACGGGAGAAGATAGCTTTAGGTTAAACACAAAGACACTTGGGCCGGAACAAACCATGCAGGAAAACCATGCAGAGAATGAGCGGTGAGATCAGGGGAACAGCAACAAGAGAAACACGGAAAACTTTGGCAAGACAATCCCACTTTTTGGTTTCTCTCCTTTTTTTTAGTTCAAAAATAAAACATGTTAATAGCTGAAAAAGGCTTCAAACAGTTACAAAAGCCATCCTTCTCGTGGCAGCATTCCCACAGTGTCCCTTTCCCCTCGACAGCTCCAGCCCATATGGGATGCTGCAGGATGAGCAAATCCCAAGGACAAAGACCACTGCACCTAAAGGATTCCCCTTTAGGATTTTATCCCCAAACTTGCCATTTCTCCCTAAAGCCTCATCCCCAGCTGTTCTCATGAGGCTTTAGGAACTCATTCCGGGCCTTTTCTGGTGTGCATCCCCCTCTTGCCACACCCAGACCACCCTGACCAGCAGGAATGACTTTGGACCTGAGCTCTGCCACCACCCTCTGAAGGCTGCACCCCAAGAAACCAACAGTGACCAGCACTCCAAATCCCCCAGCGCAGGGAGAACCCGAGCTGGGACCTACAGCACCCTACAGAAGGAAACAAAACCATCGGAAGTACTTACTTGGACTGGGTTTGCTTAGTAAGGTTCTTTATGGTCAAGCCCTCCTTTCCTATGATCGCACCAACAAACTGCGTGGGCACCAGCATCCGCAGTGGGAAATCGAGCTGTTTGGGCTGCGAGGAGCCCCCCGGGGAGGAGCCCCGCTCCCTGGAAGAGTGGCCCCCGCGGCGGGATCGCTGGGGGGGCGGAGGGGAGCTCACCTCTTCATCCGGGATGTAGGAAATCTTGAAGGAATAGTTCTCAAACTGGTGGTCGCTCAGCTTCTCTATTGCTCTGCAAGGCAGGGAGATGCTGGGGGTGGCGAGGGGCTCCCCAGGGGTGGGTTCCCTTCTAGCACGTCCTCCACGCACAGAACACGGGCCCTTTCCCAACCTGCGTTTTCCTCCTTCCCCAGTCTGGAGAAGGTGCCCATGGGAAGCCAGAGTCCCACACTTTTCCCAGGAGGAGCAAGTCCCATAACCTGGTGGGACATCGTCCCCTTCCACGTGGGTCATGCCAAAGCTGGCACATGACTTCTCCCACCGGCAGAGGTGGGACAGCAGCCCAGGGACCTGTCCTTCCACCTGCGCAAAGACCTTGCCAGAAGCTCCCACACAGCATGGGAATGGTCTCAGAGGTTTTTTGAACATGGAAAAGGTGACAGAGTGGGCTCCGAGCGACCACGGCTGCTCCAGGGAGGAGGATGCAGCACATGGGGCCCCCTCTGCTGGGAACCCCAACTCCCTTCCTGGCTGCACGAGGCTGGGAGGCAGCACCTGGACTCTTCACCCCCCAAGCCCCTCCTCAGCAGGGATGTTTGGCCACGCTGGCATCTGCCATGACCCTGCTTGGCTTCAGCATTCCCACCTTCCACTTCGGCTACTGACAGATCACAAGCAGCTCCTTGCCAGGCCTGAATTCCACATCCTCCGAGGACTTCTGCAGCTTCATCATCCCTATCTTAAGTTCAAAAAAGCCTCCTATCCCAAAGCATTGAGCACTGCTGTGTTGGGGAAACTCTCATCTTATTGCCACACATGCCAAGACCACGGTGGGATTTTAGGGGCTGTCCAGTGCAGCACCAGGATTTGGACTCAATGACCACTGTGGATCCTTTCCAGCTGAGGGGATTCCATGATTCAAAGACACTCATGTCATGTTTATCTGTGGTCCACAGCACACCCAGCCAAGGCTGGAGGCACAAGGATACTCCTCTGCCCTCCTGGACCAGCAGATCACTGTCCCCATCTCTGTCCTCACTTATCCACCACCATGGTGGGTCAACTCAGATGGGAAGCTGGTGGCATGTCCATCAACAAATGGACTCACAAAAGCTCTCTGTGGCCTGCGATCTGCTCTTGATCGTACCAAAAATACCCTGGTCACTAATAATAACAAGCTCAATATTTGCTCCTAGGGCTGGTCTCCAGCACAGGGCTGAAGTCTCTACAAGCCTGGAACAAAACGTTTCATTTGGAACCACCCTTCCTCTTCTGAAATAACCCCTAATTTGTATTTTCTTGTGGCTGATGGCCACAAGAAACCCCACCTCCCATGCCAGGGGAGAAGGCAGAAGACAGCCCAGTGGTGGGACAGCTTAGAGAAGCCCGGAAGACACTTGGGATTCCTCGGGAAAGCTGGCGTGGTGTGAAATGACGGACAAACTGAAACAAACCCCACTCACACTTTTGCCTCCTCCTTGGTCGCGTAGGTCACGTTGACAACGGCAGTTTCTGTGTCTGTGTTCACTGCGGGGAGCAAGAGAAGGAGGAGTTGGAGCAGGGATGGGAGAGGTGCCATCGCTGCTCCCGGCACGCTCCGGAGGGGGATACAGCTGGGATGGGGGGAGGGAAACGCCTGTCCCATGGCACATCTGGGCACCACTGCTTTCCCCCCAGCACAAGGACTGGGCTGGATCCAAGGCTGGATCCAAGCAGGATGCAAGGCTGGACATCTCTGACCCACCAGTGGATCCCAGGCTATACCCAGCTCATTTTTGCTTGCAGGGATAATCCTTTTTTTCAATTTTTCAAGGACCAGGAGCATTCCTGGGGATGGAGGATGGATGGTCCACGTCATCCTACCACTGGACAGGCAGCCCCATCTCCACCAGCAGGGTTTGTGTCCAAAGGGAAACCCATTTCAGACCAGTGCTGCTGGTCTGGTTACCCAAGTAGGTTTCATCTCAGTGGGCTTCCTGGGCAGAGCTGGGGAGCAGTGCCGGGAATTTTGCAGGGATAAGGACCATGCTGGACCATCTTACCTTGCTCTACGTTCTCCACCGTGCCGTACTGAGCTAAGAGGCCATCCAGCACCTGGGGACAGAGCAGCAAACCAGGCAGGTGAGGCCCCAAGCAGGCAGGGCAAGAGCCCACCCCACCCACCAACACCGTCCAGCACCACCCAACCACCCCAGCGCCTCCACCCACCTGCATCCCATCACCCCAAAGCTGTCCCACCGCTCACACCCGGCCCACAGCTCTGCCACCCACAAGCAGGCAGGAGCTGGAGCCCAGTTCATGCTCTCTCCTGCAGTTACTGGGAAATTAAAGGGTGGCCCATGTGCAGACCACGTGCTCCAGCAGCACAGCTCATGCTGCTGGAGGAGGAGATGAACGGGACCTTTTTGGGATCAGCCACTTCTTACCTCCCACTGTAGGTGGGGGGGGATGTTTCGGATCTGGATCTTCCTGCTCCTGCAAAGACAGAGCCCTGGGTTAGGGTCTGCAGGCACCTCACAGAGGGGGGAAAGCCTCTCTGGGGATCAGACAGCAGCTGTGGACAGCTTTCCAAAGCATCCCACTTCCCCATGCCGAGCCAGGGCAGCTCATCCCCAGGGAAAAACATTTCTCCCAGCTTTGCCCTGGTCACCACTGGGGCTGAAGCTCTCTCTGGAATACTCCCTCCTCATGCTGGCTGTCAAGTTTCCAAGGAAACCTCCTGAAAGGAGCCTCTGCAGAGTCATGACCGCACAGGGACGCGTGGACAGCCCTGCCCACGCTGCTCGGGGCTGGACGGCCGGGTGGGAACAGGGCTCCCAGCCCCATTGTGTCTGGGGAGACACAATAAAGAGGCTCTTACACCTGCCAGGTTCAGCAGAAAGGAGGATATGACATCGATTTATTGACATTATCTCATTCTTATACACATCCCAACTCCACAAGGGATTGGAGGACATGTCACTTCCTTCTCCATCCCACTGGAGAAGAAAGGTGCTCATTAAAGTTGTTGTATCACAAAAGGAATGAAAAACAGAAAATACCGTTAAGTAAACATCAGCTACTATTTACATGAATCCATGTGAAAAGAATCTGACTTCAAGGTTCAAACCAGAAGGCTTACAAAATTCCAGGGAAACACCCCATCACGGCCAGCCCTGCTATCCCTTGTCCAAAAGTACACCCAGATGAGGCCCACCACTTCCCAGCAGTGTGGGGCTGCTTTCCTGGGGGAAACCCAAATAAATATCCTTGGAGGCCTGAGATTGGAGATGGCCGACACATCCAACCTTGTCCAGTGGCACTTCCAAACTCACATGACAGCCTGGCTATGGCTCACTCCCAACCTGGTTGTGGTTCCATTCCCAACCTGGACATGGTTTCATTCCCAACGTTGCCATGGTTGCATTCCCAAACTGCGGTTGCATTCCCAACCTGGCCATGGCTGCACGGGAAGCACTGCCAAGGGTAACAGCCCCCAAACATCTCCCCAGCCTGGCTGTGAGACGTGCTTGGGCAGTGAGAAGTTCTGACACAGCCCCAATATATGGAGGATCCAGCCAAGCCATGAGCTCATCCACGAGGCACCCAGATCAGCATTCCCAATCCTGCCTGGAGTCAGTCAGCTCCAAGCACAGCACTGTCCTATGTCCTCACCTGGTCCAGCTCCAGTGCTCTGAGCAGAGGACAGCTGGACCACCCTCCCAGCACCAGGGATGGCGTTCCTGACCAAGCCACCCCATGCCACACACAGAGCCAGGTTTCAGGAGCTGATCAGCAGTGGGAAGCTGGTTTTGTGAAGTTTTCCTCTTCCCTGGGATGAGTTCAAGGAGGATGCTTGGAAGGACATGTCCCACCAGCCTGAGAGTTCCATGGGAACACAGAAGCAGCCCCGGCTGATGGCCACCAACACCCAGGGGCTTTGGGCCAAATCCTGCAGGACAAGGAGGCAGGAGGAGGTGGAAGAAGACATCAACAACCTGATCCCACCAGCAATCTTCAACTTCTGGAAAACAAGACCTTCCAACTCTGGTCCCTGCTCTCACAACTCATTGCACAGACAAACTCTGAGCCCTCACTAACAATTTTGGCAGATGAAGAGTTCCTCAGGTAGTTCGGGGCCAGAGACTGGGGCCAGCAAGGAAAAGGCAGGGAAAACGATGTTTTTTGAAATGTGGGCTGTGAGGGCAAGAAAAACCCCACAGCTCATCCCATGAGAAGGACCATGGACAAGCAGGTGAAACCATCAGGGAGCCTGGTATCTCCTGGGGTTGCTCAGCCAGGGATGGTCAGTGGGACAACAAACCCTGTGCTGGCATCCAGCTGAGCAGGTGTGCTCAGGAAAAGGCTCCTGTCCCCAGCTGCCACCGGGGATTTCACAGCTGGGAATCCCGGAGTTCCTGCAAGGGAGGGAGCAGGGTTTGTCCTATCCCACCCCCAGCCATGCCCACCCATGGCAGGAAGGAGGAGCTGGCCCAAGGGAGACCCTGGCAATGATGATCCTGCTCTGTTCACCAACAGCCTGAGCCCTTCTCCTGCCCTGGTCACCCATCCGTGGCTCACACTGCTCCCAGTACAAACATTCCATGGGGACCACTTCAGAAAACGGGACATGCCTCATTTTTAAAACCCACCAGCATTTCCCAGAGGGGCTATTTTAAGATGCCCGGATCCTGCTCGGATTCTCAGCTCCCAGGAGACTGCTCCTGCCAGCTCCAAGAGACACATCCCACCCCCGAGATGATGGGCGGCGAGGCCGGAGTGCCTGAACGAATCCCTGCGAGTCTCAAACCATTGGAGAGAGCTGGACACGCTGCCCAGTCACTCCCACCACCTCCCAGACCCAAACCAACGGAGGGCACCTTCATCCCAAGGTGCCACTTCTCAGCTCCAAGCCAAAGCATCACCACAGCTGTGTCCGGGGAGACACAATAAAGAGGCTCTTACACCTGCCAGGTTCAGCAGAAAGGAGGAAAATGGATGGATTTATTTATATTATCTCATTCTTATACACGTCCCAACTGCACAAGGGATTGGAGGACATGTCACTTCCTTCTCAATCCCACTGGAGAAGAAAGGTGCTCATCAAAGTTCTCTTATCACAAAAGGAATGAAAAACAGAAAATACCGTTAAGTAAACATTGGCTATTATTTACATGAAACTGTGTGAAAGAATCTGACTCCAAGGTTAAAAACAGAAGGCTTACAAAAACCAGGGCAACACACAGCCACCCTCCTCTCCCAGTGTGGGAACCACCAGGATGCCCCAGGCTGGACCACGGAGGAGCTGCTCTGCTTTTCGGGTTCATTTGGCTCAGCCCACCCATCACCAAAGCCCAGGGGCCCAGGGCATTTGGAAGGGGCACATCCAAGAGAAACCAGCCCAGCACCTGGACACGGTCCCTTTGCCATTCCTGGAAAAGCCCTGCCTTGAACTGGATTGCTCCAGGGCCGTAATTTCCCTACTCCTCTGCCAAGGGAGATGCCAGGGGAGATACCAGAGCAGCCCTGGTCTCCCAAGGTGCTGCCTCGCCCCTCCTGGGCCACCTCCCAAAACACCCAAACAGAAGGATCACAAGCAAGGTGCCACATAACCCCACTACAGCATATTCCCACTTCCAACGTCCATCCAAACCTGTGCAGAGCATCTAAAGACACCCAAAGGGCATCCAGGCTTCAGCTCCCATGGGCAGGATTCCCAGCAGCTCAGCATCACCATTCAGCTTCTAAAACAAGGTTATTATTCCTACTGGGTGTGGTTTTGGCTCTTGTAATCCCACACCTGGTGGGAGCAGCGCCGGACCACACACAGCCATCGCTGCTGGAGCCATGGATGCACATCTGGAGCTAGGATGGATGGATGTGTTATTCCCAGGGCTGGGGTATGGGCTATTCTTCTCCAACACCACTCCCGGGGGAAACTTTGAGGCAGAAAATCCTTTGATTTTGATTTTGATTTTAGATAAATTTTCCCTGCTCTCCCAAACCGCAGGGCACGCACAAAACGCCGGCACAGGAGGCACAGCAGCCACGTTTCACCCCCCCTGTTCTGCAGCAGACTGGTGGGGATTTAAAAAATAAAATAAATCATAATAACCAGCTGGGGGAAAAACTGGGTGATGCAGCTGGCCCTGCTGTGGGGAGTGCCCTTGGATAATTCCAAGAGCTGCATCCCTCTGGCTCTTCCCTACCTCCACACACCCATCTCGCCGCCTCACCAGCTTCAAGGCCTAAAGAAACGAGGTTCACCTGCTTTTTCCCCCTCTAAACTGAGCCCAAACTGGTCCTGCTCACCAGCAGCTCGAGGAGGAAGCATCTCCTCCACCCCAGAGGAGGGGTGTGGGTATCAGGAGCTGCCGGCAGCACAGGGAGGATCAAGCAGTAAGTGAGGAGGTAAAGTGGGCTCATGAAATAATCCAGGACGGAGCTGGGTGTCATTTCATATTGTTTATCTTTTTGAGCTTTTTATGGCTGTTTCTTGATCTTAAAAGTCCCGCGCCCGAGCCAAAAGACTGNTGCATCCATCAGAGCACAGTCATGGGGCTGACATCACAGCCCTGCAGGGAAAGGGGATGGAAAACCCCCCAGCCATCCACGCCCTGCCAGCATCCCCACCGCCACGGGCCTGCTGCTGGCACTTGCTGAAATCATGCAGTAAAACAGAAAAGCCTTAAAACCTGGGTTTTATTCCCCAGAATCAGGAGGATTGAGGGGGTTTTGGCACATCCCCCCTTCTCCAGCATGGCTTCCTGCCCTCCTGTAGCTTCCAGGGAAATAGTGGGTAACAACCCCCTCGAAATCCAGGCACACAGAAGGACAGGAATAAAAAGGACATGAAGATGTGAGCTGAAAATGAGCCACCAGCTCCCTGCCCACAATGGATCACTGGATCTTCCCTGGATCCCCACAGATCACGCACCCATCCCTCAGTCCAGGTGAAGCTCCAGAAGGACTTTGTCTCCCACAAGAATTTGGGAAGCAGAAACAATATGGGGCTTAAATTATGGGGCTTAAATATCAGCCCCATAATATAAGAACAAAACCT
>VYXC01001194.1:262722-290021 GCA_013397175.1 Platysteira castanea
CACCCCCAAACTCTGCCCCAGAATCCACCACAGCCCAGCAGCCCCAACCCTTCAGGAGTTCCTTCAGGGAGAGGAAAAGCGTTTCACTCAGGAACCAAAGTAAAGAAATAAATAAGAAGTAATTGTTTCTATCTATATATTTATTATTTAATTAATACAATTAAAACAAACAAATAAAGAAACATGATAAATAATATAAATAATAGATTTTTACAATGCTTTTTTTGGAAAACAAGAGTGTGAAAACCCTTCCCAACCCGGATCCAACCAGCCATCACTCCGTGTGATCCCATTGTCGTAAAGGCTCCAGGAGATGCCGAGCCAGTGCCCGACACTCCAGCCACAAGCTGTGCACGTTCTCAGCCCGCTGGTAGATGGCTCCTGCAGCCTCTGGGCTCTGCTGAAGGGTGTCCTCAGGTCACCAGGAGTTGGTGTCACCACCTGCTTGCAGGTTAAGCAACACTTTTCTCTCTTCTTTTGAGAATAAAAGCCTAACCCTTATAGAAGCGCATGCAGGACACGACTGGAGACTGAAATAAGGTGCAGAATAATCCTGGCTGGGTGGGTGACAAGTGGCCTTGTGCTCTTGGAATGGAGTGTTGTGTCCAGGCTCAGGTGTCCCTTCCTGTGCTGGGGGGTGAAGGGCAGTAATCCAAATTCCCCAGATTTTAAGGCAATTAAGGACACCTAAACCCTGCCGCTCCATCCCACTGCCAGTCTTCCCTGGCATATGGAGATGGATGGAGTAGGAATAGCGGTTGACGGGTGCTTGATGCCATGCCTACAGCAAAAATAGATGTGGTTGGGCTGCGATGATGCAAAGCCAGAAGAATTCTTCTCCTCTGATTTCTCCAGCTTTGCTTTCAGCGTGGCTCCTGCCTGTCACGGGTGCTCGCGGCTCCTCCATCCCCAGCACATTTTTGGGGTTGATAAAGTCCTTTTTAAAGATCTTCCCCTTGTTCTGGACATTCCCACCTCCTCAGGAATGGGCTATCAGCAGGAACGGGGCAGGGAGCTGCTGGTTCATTGTGTGAGGTCACTGCCACTGGCAAGCCGCGGGAGAAATGTGAGGTTTGGGGATTAATTAGTGCCCGTGGGATGCAATACTCATTTACTGCTCCTCAAGCCAGCCTTCCGCCAGAGCTGGATGTTAACAGAGGAGTCTCCTGCAGTTAACCTGCGTGAACTCATCCCTCCAGCCCGATTTTTGGCTTTGCAGAAAGCGCTCAACAAACTTGTGCAGATGCTTTCCCAACCCTACAGAGCCGATACTGTTTCCCAGTTTTGGTGGACCTGTCTTGGTCCATACGTGATGCTCAAGGGAAGTCTGTGCTTTGGGGAGGAAGATTTCAGAGCACTGGTACCAAACAGCTGGAGAGGCAGCAACCACATGGGAAAAATGGTCCTAAAAGTGGTGCAGGATCCAGCAGGAAAGGGAAAGCATCTTCCAAAAGGATTTGCATAGGCAAGATTATTCCTTCCTGGAAAGGGATGCTGGCATGGAATGAGCCTGGAATGTAGCAGCAAGAGTGATAAAATGAGCAAAAGGCCATGAGAGCTTGAAGGAGGGTTTGTTTAATCTGGAAAAGGACAGGATAACCTGCTGTGTGCGAAGGGCTGCCTTGAAAAAACAGGACAAACTAGGAAAAACCAGGGTGTTTGGTTGATTGGACATGGGAAGAGAAGGAGATGCTGTTCCTCAGCTGGAGGTTTTGGGAGGAGGTCGGGTAAACATCTGGGACTACCAAATCCATGCTGGGGCTGGCCCAGGGGGTTTCTCCAAGCTCAGAATAAACAGTCTGGCCCACAACTCCATTTTAACCCGAGCTGTCGTTAAGCCTGTCTTGGAGCAGGCAGGTTGGGATCCACGAGGTTTCCTCACCCTGTTCTGGTAGACTGGTCGTACTGGGACTTACACTCAGGGCACTGGTTGGGCTCCTGCTAACGGAGCAGGCTGGAGCACCTCTCTTGGGATCTGTCCTCGGATCCCACATCCCCAGAGGCTGTTGGGAACAGGACAGAGAAGGGACAGCGGGGCGAAGGAGAATCCTGCCTTGAGCCAGCAGGGATGTGGTGGCTCCAGAAGCTACCCCAGGAGGCTGCAGTAATCCAGTGGGAAAAGGAGGAACCCGCCTCATCTCTCTAATCTGCAAGTTTTCCCTGAGTCCTTAAGGATATTTTTCACTGGTCACCATGCAGAGAATCTCAGCAGAGCTTCATCCCAGCCCTGCGCTGTCGGGATTGGGAACAAGGTGGGAATGCAGCTGCTCATTGCTCCATGGGGGACACACCTCTGGCTGCAGAGACTGCGCAGGGGAGGCGGTGCCAAAACAAAGCCCGAGTAAACTCTGTCCTAAGAATGAACCCATTTCCTTCACAAAAGGATTTGGTTTGTTCTCCTTTGTTCTCCCGAGAGTGTGTCAGAGCTGACTGTGCCACAATGCAGCAGAGTGGGATCAGGACGTGCTGCTGGAGCAGCTCCCACCTGCCCCTCACCACCCTGAGCAAGCCATGAGGCAGCTCCAGGCCGGGCAGATCCCAAATTTCCCTCATACGGTGGTGATGGACTGTCTGAAACGTGATTTTTGGCTTTTAGAAATCTCCCAGAGAGAGAATGGTGCAGCTGCTATGGAGGTGAGGGAAGGGCATAAAGGACTGGCAAGGAAGCAGCCCAGCTTGGGAGGTGGGACTATCCCTCAGGAAGAGCAGAGCTGAGAAAATAATTCACAATTTGGTTGGAAAATGTATCCGTGCTTTTCAGTCATTTTGCTCACCCTTTGCTGGGACATGAGTGAAAATTGGATGTTGGAAGCTTCCCAGTCCATAACAGTTGGGGATGCCGAGGTGGAGGCACTGGCATGGCTGGGTAATTAAATCAGTAAGTGTGTTAATTACACCTGCACTGGGGCCAAGCAGGAGCGAGACATTAATGATGGGAACGGTGGACAGGCACCAGTAGCTCCCTTCCCAACAGGCTCCAGGTTTTGCTGACCCTCCCAAGGTGATGTCAAAGGTATGGATCTGTGGGAACAAGGTGTGGAGCAAAGGGAGGTGCCAGAGATGGGCACTAAGGAGGGTCCTTAGTGTGGAGCTGTACACTTCCTATCCAAGCAGGAAAACAGAAGGATCAGCTTCTCCCAGCTCCAAAGCAGCTCCACTGGGATGAGAGCACCCACCTTGTGTGTGATCCATCTGCTGGAGCTGGAATGGGAACCACAAAACAAACTGCTTGAACCCCAATTAAGGAGTTGCAAGGAAGAATGGGATTTTTAGGAGCTCAAGGAATTGGGTGAAGAGCAGAGAGCTACTGCACTGCCTGGATGTACTGAACCCATGACTGCCCCAGTACTGCCCAGCTCCCTTGAGCTCCACAATCCCTCCAGGGCCTCTCCTCGTGCTCAAGGGAAAGCCAGGAGATGCTGCAGAGACAGCAGCACTTCCCGTGCAGGGAGAGGCTCAAAGTGCCCCAGAGGAAATTCCACCTGCAAGTGTGGGGAGACACCAGCAACACAAACAGCTCCTGGTTTCCTTTTTTCCCCTCCACGTGCTTCCAAGGTTTTTATTTGTCCTCTGCTGATGGGAAAGCAGGTCAGGAAAGGGCACAGCCTGTCACATCCAGCCAGCAGATGCTGCTCCAGCAGAGGATTCCTCAGTGCCCTGGTGGGATCCATGCTGGGGGTCAGGGTATACTCCTCCCTCCCATGGATCCTTCCTGCCTCACTGCTGGCAGAGCACCAGGCCAGGCAGCTGCGGGTTCCAGCACATCCCATCCCACAGCAGCCGTGTCACAGGGCAACACTACACACGCCCTGTGAGCATCAGGGCCCGGGCTGTTCCTGGACTGGGAGCCCTTGGAACAGTTCAGCAGCAGGAGTGCTGGACAACAGGCTCTCTCCATGGCAGAGCTACAGCAGCTGCTTCCACCAACCCCAGGAACAGCTTTAACGTGGATTGTGGGGTGCACCTCAGCAAGCTGCCTCTCACAGACACCACCTCTGGCACCCTTGGTGGAATTTTCATCTGCATCTGAGCCTCTCCAGCACGCCTGGTCCTCACAATGACATTGAGGGGCTGGAGCATGTCCAGAGAAGGGAATGGAGCTGGGGAAGGGGCTGGAGCACCAGGAGTGGCTGAGGGAGCTGGGGAAGGGGCTCAGCCTGGAGAAAAGGAGGCTCGGGGGGGACCCTCTGGCTCTGCACAAGTCCCTGACAGGAGGGGGCACAGCTGGGGGGGGAAGGAGGGGTCAGGCTCTGCTCCCAGGGAACAGGGACAGTGGGAAAGGGCCTCAAGCGGGGCCAGGGGAGGCTCAGGCTGGACAACACAAGGGATTTCTTCTTGGACAGAGTGGTCAGGCACTGGAAGGAGCTGCTGAGGGAGGTGGAGGAGCCCCCACCCCTGCAGGGATTTAAAAGCCCTGTGGATGGGGCTCTTGGGGACATGGGTGAATGGTGGCCTTGGCAGTGCTGGGGAACAGCTGGACTCCACCTTAGAGGGCTTTTCAAATCTAAATGATGCCATGATGCACCATGGCCTGCAACGCTCACACCGAGCACGGACCTGGCACAGGGGATTTGGGATACTCTCAGCACAGGAGCCATGTGATACATCCCAAAAAATGTGTCACCACAAGCAACCAACTCAGCCCCAATGGGCTGTTACTGCTCAGACAATTAAAAATAATTCCTGCCATGGTCCTGCTGTCCACTCTGGACAGTAAAGCCAGGGAAATTTTAACAAATACCTGGATAATAATAATAATAATAATAATAATAATAATAATAATAATAAAATCCCTCAGACACCTGGTGTGCTGCTGTTGGCCACCTCCTCCCCAGGAAGCTGAAGGCCTGTTCCCTCAGTCCCCTCATCCCTCTGCATGATGACACCACTCCTCCAACTTTGTTTCCTACATCCATAGAAATCACCAGTTTTGAGTCTAGAAATTCCCATTATTTCCACAAAACCCCACATTCTCAGCACAAACCAATGTGGAAAGCTCCTTCAACACAAGATTAAAAAATAACTTGCTCACAGATCCAAGTGCACAAATTCACTACATGGTATGACACATACACCACGAAGTGTTGGCCCAAAATCTTTTAAATACAAGAGGCAACAGTTGAACACCCAAATGAGGGATTCAGGGCTGATTTCAGAAGTGAGAAATGGACTTTGAGAAGCATCTCAAGTGCAATTTACTTGTGGGACACCAAAAGACTGGCTCTTCCTGGAAGGAATGGACAGCACTTGCCCTGGGATTACCTCCACGTTTTTGTTTCCTTGGCAAAAATAAGTAGGAAAAGAAAAAAACAAACTTCCTTTTATTTTATTTTCTCACTTTCGGAAAGCATTTTACACAGGTTTGGATCTTGGGAATAACTTGGAATCAGTAGAAAAAACTAACTCAACAGTTTTTGTCTTTACAATAGAAACCTTTCCGGAATCAAAATGGAGACTAAAAAAATACATGCAAAACATACTCTTCTCAAAACACAACTGGAAACAAAGCACCAAACTACACAAATATGCAGAATGAAACAGCATTGAACACCACAGAAGTTGTCTTCATAAAAGGTGTAAAAGTCACCTAATTCACTAGGCACTGTCACTTGGTTAAACAGAAGAGACAATAAAAAATATTGTCCACAAACTTGCAATTTCAACTCAAAGGCTGTAGCTAGAAATTCCTCTATGTGTCATGCTTTAATAGCGACCTGAAAGACAAAAACCCAACAGTCAGACTTCAAGGATTGAGAGATTCCTGGCTAAATCCAAAATCCACTGCCTCTCCTCAAACCTGCATCAAATCTGAGCCTGATGTCCTACACGTAACCAAACTCCCAAACTCCTTTTTTAAACAGAGTTCTGGGGGAAGAAACAGGGTCTCAGATTCCAAAAAAGGAATGTTATCTCACTTGTTTTTTCCAAACTAAATATTTGCTCTGTCCTCAAGGTTGCCAGTTGCTCAATGAACCACTGAAGGAACTGTGGCTCAATAAAATATCCACACCAAAGTCAATCTTGGTGGACAAAGAGGCTCAACAGAAGTTCAAGGAATGGGAAATTTACTTTTGAGACGTGAACTCTGTGATTGGGCCAGGCTCAATTAAGGCCAGACTGGACAGGGCTTGGAGCAATGTGGTCTATGGAAGGTGTCCCTGCAGGGGACAGGGCAGGGGGTGGAATGGGACGAGCTTTAAGGTCCCTCCCAACCCAAACCACTGCGTTTGTCCACGACTACTTACGAGGTGAGTAGGATCGGGATCTGGACCGGGATCTGTAGCCCCCTCGGCTGTAGTACGGGGACGGGGACCTCCTCCTGTGATAGGGGTGACACAAACAATCCCTTTGTTAAAACCTGCACAGGTGAGTGGCAGCAACTTGATGTGGATACCTCTAACCCCATCCTGGTCTCAGGAATGTACTTGGGAAAGTTAAAGAGCCTGGAAGACCTGATCAACATTTCTAATGGGTAACAAAGCAAAGATTTCAATTCTCTTTTTTGTTCCCAGGTTTTGTTACCAGTATTATTTTTGACTAACACAACAAATACAAGCTCTTGCACTCACAATCTGTTTTCATGTGAATTTAGTCTGAAGCCAGGAGCATCCCACACAAGCAGGGTAAGCCAAATCCACCTTCAATTTTAATCTGAATTATTCATCCAAGGTGAAGATTTCCTTGACTTGCAGTCAGTGCTACAGCCAGGCACCCCCAAACTCCTCCAATTCAGGCACTCCCAAGTTTTGTGTTTCCTTGCCTCGTTCCACCAATCCAGTACACACCTGTAAAACTGATCCCTGTCCTGAACGGCTCTCCAGCCTCCTCCACCGCCGCCACCTCCTCCTCTGTGAAAACAAAAGCAGAATGACTTTTAGGAATTTAAAAAATAAACGAAGAGTTCACTGTACAAAGAAAACCCCACCATCAGAGTAAGAAAATGACGTGAAGATAAGACAACATGAGTTCCTACACTGGATGATTCTGAATTACTTCATTTAATACTGATTTTTAAACACTTACCTACTCAAGGAAAACTCTTTAACTATTTCCAAGTAGCAAGATCAATTCACTATCATGAGGAAAAATACTGATTCCAAGGTGGAGGTAGGGAAAACCCTCCCAACCCTGACATTTTAACACTTTAGAGTCACATTTAATCAAGAACTATAACTTCTTAGAACAGAAACAACATCTTATAGCATTGAGTGGCTGGACTGGAACCTCCTCAGATTCAGATCAGCGAGGTCTTACTAGGAGACTAAATCAAGTTTAAAGTCTTCTCCAGTTGTTTTTGTGGGATTGTTTTTTTTAAAGGTTATTCCTTAATTTACACTTTTTCAGGCAAAATTAAGCCTCCCACAGCAACAAGAAGAAAATGAAGTTTTAACAGGACAATTCCCATCTGCCACTGCATTTCCCTTAAGGCTTTATTTTCACACAGGGCAGGGGACGCAAAGGAATTGTTACCAATGGAATTTTTAGGGTGGGGTATGCAATGCTCCACCACATCTTGAACAATTCCAACTTTTCCTTCCTCAGGGAAGCACCCGCAACATACCAACACTTCTCTCTCCCTCAACCAACCAATGTCTGCAGGAGAGGAAAGTAGCAGACCATGACATTTTTCAAGTAGCCACATAAAAGACATTTGTGGCTCCATATTTATTCATAGAATCCCAGACTGGTTTGGGTTGGAAGGAACCTTAAACACCATCCAGGGGCACCCCTGCTAGAGCAGGTCACTCATAGGCTCTCTCCTAACCCAATCACAACTTCTGGTAACATTCATAAACCCCTGACAGAATGAAAAGGCATCACTTAAGCACCGAAGACTTGGGTCCATACCATAACTGTAACATAGAATTGTGCAATCTCAAGAATGTTTGGTAGTGAAGACACAAAAAATCAACTCTTATCTTTGTGTTCAACTTAGCAGTGTCCCAGAAATTGGGAGGATTTTGCAGGGGACAATGATTTTGCTGGAAAATGCAGAAAACAAATTTCTCTATCACCAAAACCAACTGCACCCCGACCATATTTACACACACATCGAGCCTGACAAGGGTTGCTAAAAAAGCTTTTTAATGCAGATGTCCAATACAGAACAGGTCATGCTCCAATCCCCTACTCCTTATTTTTGGCAACATTTGAGGTGCCAAAATTACCAGCTGGAGATACTGGGGACCACTGAAATGTCCCACTTTTCATCTATTACACTGTGCTCAAAATGTAAGTTGACATTATAATACCAATTCAAATATTAATCTGCACCATTTCAGTGCTAACAGATGAACCAACCAGAGACTCAGAAATGAGGATACAAAGAACATACTTTGTTTTTCAAAACTTAATGCAGAAACAGAAAACATTTTGGACTAAGACAGGCCACGGGTTAAACACCATTTCTCAATCCAACCAATCTGATGTATACTGAGCAGTCATTTTGGTGAACATTTCACAGGAAAATTCCGGAATGACAAGTGCAAAAATATTCTGGAATAGTTACGTAGGATGAACTGCCTAATGCTCTCACAGGTAGATGAGAAAGCAGAGTTTATAAAGCAGTGAAATATTCCAAATACACTCACCTGTACGACCTGCTGTAATAGTCACGGTCATCGTAGCCTCTGTCATACCCTCTGTCATAGTAATCTCGTCGCCGTGAGCTGCCACTGCAAGGAGGGAGAGAATTGCATTTGCTAAGATACAAAACATTAACTTTGGCTGCAGTCTGTTAAAATTTACACCGTTTCAACTGGGTTATATTATTCCTTCCCATCCTCACAGTTGGAATACCGTGAACACTCATGTTTTCCCATCAGTGCAGGTGGGAACAAACTACTTAAATAATTGCTTTTTAAATGCTTGAACTTTCAGTTATTTTCCTCAACCTTTAGAAACCTCCACCTTTTGGTATCACAGGTACATGAGGAATTCAGGTCTGAGACAAGTCTTCATTCAAATTCTATCCTGTACAAGCTCCCCTTCAATCAACTTTCTGATTAAAAAAATCAGAAATCTGTAGTCTCAACACAGTATCACCATAAACAACAGTAAGCTGAAAGTCTTGGGAAATGAACTGGGGAATGACTTGGGAAAACAATTTATGCTCTTGGCAACTAGAAGTGTAGTGTGTGAACACAGCAAAGTGCTAATCCCAAATATTAACTGAGCCACACAGATGCTCAACTAGTATTTGTTCATTCACTCTTGAAAACCTGAGCTTGCAAGGGACATCAATATTTGAAGGTACATAGGAAAACTACTTAAAATAATTTAGAAATTGCCAAAATATCTTCCTGTTGATGTATGCATTACTACTGATGCTCACGTGTAGTGTTTTCAGTGTACAGCACAGCAGCCATAAACAAGGAAACACAACTTGTGCATTAATGCAAAAGCCCAAGAAATCAGAAAACCATCCAGAATCAGGCCTCTCAGAGGGGAAACAGGAGTTTTTTTACAAAACAATAAATTCTATCCTGTACTGGTTTGGGGAAAAAAACCCCAACCAAAATCATGGATAAAACTTACTAAGTGGGTCTTCCCATATAGATTCCTGGGGTAGGTGTGTGAGGTCTTTTTGTTATGGAAAAGTCTACCCGGATCCTTCTTCCATCCAGCTCCATTCCATTGGCACGTTCCTTTGCCTAAGGAGTGGAAGAAGAACACTAGCTGTAGGTATGAACTTTAGCACCAACACAAATTTTTAACCACTGCTTTAAGTCTTAAAATGTCCCAAAATGGCTCAGTTTGGAGGCAGGTCTCCGTCTCACATCTTGCAGTGAATGTAATCTGTAAGTCACTCTAGGCCAGCTGGACTAAGTGCCATCAACCACTGAAAATGTGACTTCTGTGGCATTAAATCCTGAAGGGAACATCACTGAGCAATTATTTCAAGTGCCTCTGACATGATTAAGAGCAACCTTTGAACATGCTAATGTAGGGAGATATAACTACTCCACCACACAACATAGAGCATTTACAAGTTAAAAGAACACCACTAAGGTATTCAAAGACATCTTTCAAACTACCATAACCTTGAATATAATATCAAAGTCATAAATAAAAAGTAAAAAACCGAAACCAATGGTGTTTTGGGTTCTTTTGTCTGCCAAGTAGCAGGACCTACACCCCAAGCTCCAACCCAATATGAAAGCCTTCATGCCAGATGTGGAAAAGACTGGAGACTTTCAGGAGTAGAGTTTATGCAGAATATAAGCCTTGTTGCAGCCCATAAAGGGCAGCTCTACAAAGACTGCCATGAGTGTAGGATTCTCTACTGGGTGACTACACAATTCCCCATTCATTCTGCAGCACTTGTAAGCCCAAATTCCGTGATTATGAGATTCCAAGTATTTTTCAGGCTATGAGTTTCCCCTGGATATACCCTGGGACAGAATATACACCCCAGGAGCTCAGAGCCCAGCAAACATGGCACAAACTGTGCTCCCCAACCTACTTCCTTGGCATCCTCGACGTTCTCGAAGTAGACAAACGCAAACCCTCGGGAACGCCGCGACTGCTGATCGTACACGATGGAAACATCGGCAATGGGCCCATACTTGGAGAAAACCTCTCGCAGGTCTCGTTCTGTAGTGTACAGACTCAGCCCAAACACTCCAAGACAACAGTTTGGGTCAGGATTTGCCTAAAGAAAGGGACACAGGCAGATATTAGAATGAAATTGGGTTTATTTGCAGTGCAAGATATTTCTCAAGTTGTGACTGTCAGAGCTTCAAGATGAACAACAACAAAGGTGGGGCTGAGATTTGGGTCACCCGCTAATAGACAGTAATAAATTAAACCTACAGAACACAAGCCTTTCACAAAACCCCTTTATGTTTCTCAGGGCACAGAGACTGATTCCAGGATGCATCCAGGGCCATGACTCATCCCTCACACACATACCCTGTTTCCAATGTGACGTCTCCGAGTAGACATGGGGGAATGGCTGTGACTGTGCCGTCGCCGGTAGTCCCGACTGTACGATCTACTTCTGGATCTCCTGTGGGAGCGGGAACGGGAGCGGGACCTGGTGTAGTGTCTGCGGGAACTCCTCCTCGATCTAGACCTGAGGGAAAGAAGAGAAAGGTATAGTGTTGGGCTTGTTTGGGAGTTTAACATTTCAAAAACCCACCAGATAGTCACAATAAGCTCAAGTAATTGTCTTCAAAAATCCTGCAGTACCACATACCTCAGCTACGATCCATTTACTCACTACTCACAAGGACTGTGTGCTAAATCTTTACTATCAGATTACTGCAGATGCTCCCAGGGCATTCCTGCTGCAGTCCAGGAACTTGCACTTGATCACAGACAGCTCTTCCTTTAACAAAACTACCTTGGTGTCACACACTAGTGCTTAGAATATTGACAGTGTGTAGGTAAAAACAAGTGGGGTGGCTTTCTTTTCACATGTACCAGACAAAGGGAACAGTAAATATGCCTTAACACAAAGCACGCACCACTGAGGGGGGCACTCTCTTGCTGTCCTGAGTGACACTGAGAAGCAAACGCACTCTTTAAAGTCTGGCAAACGCCCCTGAAACAGAGCTGAACACAGTCTAAAGAAATCAAGCCTGAGCTGGCTCATTTACCTGCTGGTATTTCAGCAGTTATTTAACACTGCTTGTTTGTGAATATTTACATGTTCACTCTCTTAAGTGCATTTATGCAAAGGTGCAACTGCTCACTAATTCTTTTTCCCCAATAATTTTTTCTTACGTAATGAGCTCTGTGGACATGAGGGTCTGAAACTCTTTAATCCCTTCTCCCAAAGCCTCAGCCTTCCCAACACAGCCAATCCTAGTGGAGAAGCTGGGCACTGACACAGGGCTACTACATCTGATCTTGGTCTGCCACTGAATTACCTGCATTCCACACCACTCCAAAGAAAAACTCCTGCAAGGCTAAGAAGTGCAATAAACAGTGTAACAGTCAATGGACCTGAGCCAGAAATTGCCGATTTTCAGGCTCTTGTGCCTTAAATGTCCCTTCCTCTAATTCCACAGCAGCACCACCACACTGGCATGAAGGAAACTCTGAACCTGAACTGCTTTTACTCCTGAGCATTTAACAGCTTCTTCCAGGATTTCTCACCAAGTGTCACCAGACAGCCACACTGTACAATCTATCTCCTCAAAAAACACCTTCAACCTCATCAGGAGTGAGCCAGAGAAGCTCAGCTTAAAATGCATATTCATGCCTAGGAGAAATTAATTCAGCATGTCCCATTACAGCACTTCTTACTATGTATTTATAAAGAAACATTTTTTTTGGCAATAAAATAAAAAAAGAGAGAGAACATCCCTGAAGCTGGGAAAACAGTAAAAAAAGACAGAAATTATATTATCAATAACAAAAAAAGAAGCTCCACACATGCACACAGCCACAAATCAGCCACTGATAGAGGAAAAAAAAAAAATAAGGCAAACACAGAACTGATATTTCAGGTACCAGGATGGTTATCAGCCCAAGACAGGAGCTACAAACTCCAATAAAAGTAGATTTTAAAATCAAGTATATCCACAGCCCAACTGATAAAAACACCAGGACACAGGTTGGTTCCCAAATCAAAGTTTAATTTATAAAGCTGGTAACTCAAAAATACATTTGCAACAGAAACTGCCAAGAAATATAGAACTTATCACAGGGTTATTTCTCTGGGGAAAGCCAGAGTTAAATGATCTGTCTGTGACCACATCCCAATGTGTGACAGCACCGAACAGAGATTAAAGTATGTTGTTTCTAAATATGTGCCTCGACACAATTCTGTCCAAATCTACTAATCAACACTAACTCTTGCTTGTAATTCCATTATTTCCAGCCATAGGCATCTTCAAGACAGCTGTTAAATGCTCAGGAAGCCATGGTAGTTACCAACTTCTACTTTTTGGTCACCAAAAAGTAGAAAGTCAGTTGCCAGGGTATTATTTAAAGACTGTTTATTGCAAAAGTAAGATTTGCCAGGTCCCTCATAAATTCTGCATCTTGTATTTGCTTCTTCAGAATTGTATGCAATCTGTGACTGCATTTTTACTGAGTATTGTGGTTATTCTGCAGGTGGGAAACATGGTGCTTTAAAGAGTATGGAATCCCTGGAGTCATACGGATTAAGGGGCAGAAGGATATGCTGGGAGGGTGTCCTGACTTTGTTGTTTCAATACTAAAAGGTTCCCCAGAGGTGTTTTGCAGCCTCCCTCCCCCGAGGTTTTCAAACCCCAGCTGGATAAAGCCCTGACAGCAGGGTCTGAGCCCAGAGCTGAGTGCCCTAAGCAGGATCTGGGACTGGACCCTTCCTGAGCTGCCCCATCATCTCTCACTGCTGGCACTTCCACATGTCACTCCAATTCCACACTCTGTGACAGTACTACTCTAACAAGTATTTATTCATTTGACACAATTTTTCTTACGCTACAGGGATTGCCAGGTGCATGATATGACACTTGTGACAGAATTAAACAAAAAACCTCATTCTTCTGCTGTCAAAGCTTCCTACCTTCCTTCTCACAAAAACCTTTCATTTTCATCTTGCAAGATTTAACACACAATTTGATAGTGTTTTCAATCGTGGGTGATTGCTGACAGCACAGAATCTTCCTCCAGCCTGCCCCTCAGGCTTTGCCAATTCATTGCTTGTTCACATCAAAAGTGTGTTGTAAACAGCTCACCTGGAAACCTCACTGCTGAAACCTCACTTTTTTTAGCCTAAATGCCTACAAATGAGTAAAGAAATGATCAACACGTTCATTTCTGTGGTCAGTAGTCAATTATTCTTCAAAAAGGAATTCTGACCCTGCACACAGCTTGTTTGGCAGGTATCAGGAGAGGTAATACAGTGCAGAAAGCATGTGGATGTTTGTGCTGCCACGTAACAAACACAATAAGCAAGTTCTCCACAACTTTTCTGGAGAGCTTGCAGAGCTGTCTAATACTCAAAGCTTCCTACCCTGTTAATTTTCAAGTTAAATCAACTTATTTAAAATGTCAGACTGTGAAATTCACATTTATCTCTACGGCTTCTTCTCACTGCTCCAGGAACATCACTGCTTCCAGTGAGGAAACATAATACACAAATGCGACTTAAAATGGGAAATCTGCTAATGCACCAAACTCTGTCAATGCACAGAAAAACTAAGACCTGGAGTTCCTCGTACTCCATGCTCAAAGACAAGTCAATATTCCAAGAGATAAAAGGCAGGCACTTTCAAAGTGTATCAGCAAGGATACGAACCTACATAGCTGACTTAACTGTTGGAAGAAGCAGCAGCAAAAATATCTAAATTTATGTAATTTGGCTTTCCCAATCCTGAAACCACACACGCCCCTTTGTATTCCATGTCCACATAAGAGCCACTAAC
Organism: Platysteira castanea; assembly: GCA_013397175.1. Lineage (NCBI taxonomy): Eukaryota > Metazoa > Chordata > Aves > Passeriformes > Platysteira > Platysteira castanea. The sequence goes on from VYXC01001194.1 coordinate 277,089, forward strand.
TCTGGAAACAGAACTGGCTAAGCTGGGCCACCTCTGACAATCATCTGACTTGTGAGGAGGAGGAAGAGGTAAAAGAAGCAAACTCACCTGGATTCAGACCTGGATCTAGATTTTGACCTGGAGCGCCTGGAATCCTCCTTAGAGCGAGATCTTGCAGGGGTGTGCCTCCCCGACTTGCCAGACCCATGAGCACTTCCGCTTCTGGAAGCAGAACGGGATTCCTGCACGCAGATATTGAAAGCCTAATTTGCACACAATTCCTTGTTCACCTACGGGCTGTAAACAAGCTCCAGTGAAATAAATGGTAAATATTCATAGCTATGTGTCCGGGCAGTCGGCATTAGCACTGCCTAGATTTTTAAGGAGTTTTTTTCCCTGGTAGACACTTCTTTACCCTGCATGTACTTTTGCTATTAAACAGATAATGCATGCATGTTTAGCAAAATATACAGGGACACATAAACAGACTAGTAATTACTTAGCGTAGTGCTTTCAGATTCCAGATTACTTCTTATCTTAACTTCATTTTTATTCCTTTTCTTCATTCTTCCGTTTCAAATTCTGACTTCTTTCATCTTCCCCACTTCACACAAATTGCTCAATATTCTACAAGTGGGACTTCTGGTCTGATAATTAGCATGCATTCACTTTCTTTTTTTTCAAATTTCAGCTTCACTTATTCCTGAGCTTCAAATAATTCTCATTTATAAAACTTGTCAAATGGCGACTTCCGCATTTTCCTTCTTCAACATTAACCTTAATAGAAAAAGAACAGGATGAAGAATATTTAAGAACTCCAGGATAAAATCTAGTGCCAAAACTGAAACTAGAAAAAAAAAAGTGTTGTGGACTTTTACTATAAATGCAGTTCAAGAATTGAATCTACCAAAGCCCTACAATTTTATCAACAGGTTCAGTCAACTCAGTTTAGCCCTAAGTAGCTGAATTTGCTATTTATGCCTGTATTTAATAGCAAGTGCAACTGGATCAACTGAGTACCTACTAAGGAATTGCAGCATCAAGAAACTCGAAATAATTTGCACTATCAGCCACACACTGAGACAAAATCAACAAGGAGTGACTCCAGTGAGGTCCTGCTGCAGCCACTGACAGATGTGCTTTTGAATGCAGAAAGCACAGCATGGTTGGTCCCTCCGTGACTACAATTATCTGAATTTTGGGCCCCTCCTGCAGTTTGGCAGCCCTGGTGTGAAGGTTTAGGAGCACACAGCCCCAGCTGCCTACACAAGTAGGATTACATGTGCAGGCTTCGTGCTCCTACAGAAATCTGAATTTCTCACTGACCAGAACTGCACTTGTGTGCCCCACACTCCAAACTGCTCTGGAGTAACACCCCACCTGCTCTGTTATTTACTGGCAATCTTCTCCGGCAGTTATATGACCTAATTAGCAGTTTCAACTTAGGCATTTTTACTTTTAAGTCAGTATAATGCTTGGCTGTAGTCATATGCCTTAAACACCTGAACACACAAGAAATTATTCTTCATTTCAAGGTATCAGAGAAAATTTAAAATGCAGCAGAATTATACTTCTTTCTAGAAACAATCCTAAATTTAGCATAAATTCTGATGAAGAAAGCTCACAAATGACACTTGGTACCAGATTTTTCTCAAAAATTCCTTGTTTTATCTTTGTAACATCTCTGAAACCTGAACACTAACTTAATGGGAATCCACTAAGCATTCAGAAATTCATTTGCTAACCCAAAATTTAATCATGCTTCAACCACTTCCATACAACTTCAACCAAATTTTACCTGATTACGATTCCCTACGGCACAGGGGAAAGGAACACGACTTACAGGATAAAGCAAGTTTGCAATTAATTCCAAGAGCAACAGAAGCAGCACAAAGTTGATCAAGGCCATATTCTTCACACAAATGTCTAAGGTTTTGTCCTAAACTACAGCTTTCCCATGTACTACCACTGCAAAGGCCAGGGGGAATATTAAGGAGCAATTTAAGTTACAATTAACTAATTTAACCTAAACTCATTACTACCTTCCAAAGGAAACACTGCACAGAGATGAGTTCTGAGTTAATACATTAATTTTGCCATAAGAAGTCTTAGCTCTTTAACAAAGTTAGACAAAGCAAGATTGAAGAAGGACTAAAACTAAGGCTGATCTCCACTTGAGGAAAAATCCTTCAATTCACAAAAGATAACCTGGGCTAAACAGAAGGACCCGTGTCCAAATACAAGTGGTCTGAGACCAGAAAGAAAAGGAGAAATGCAGGATCAGAGGGAAGCAGTTGGGAGGATTTTGCCCACAAATACACCCCAAACCCTTTTCAGAGCTTTTAGAAGTCAAAAAGCTTCGAAGAAATGAGTAGAGAACAAGTAAGTCTTCATATATTTGATACATTTTTCAGGCAATCTTTGCCATATTATGTTAAGTTTGATGTGGAATCTGGACACTGAGGAGCTGAGCAGAAACTTGGGAAGAAAAAGTCCTTAAGACAACTATCTACCTAAATCAAAACAATTAAACAGCTGGCCTATTTTCATTCCACTCCTTTGGACTTCACATTTTCCAGTCTTTAAACATCCACTTTGTTTTCCAGATCATCCTCCAATCCACCACACTTTACAGGATTATGGCACTTCCTTATTCCAACCTTAGAGGAAGTCAATGCACCTCACCTGCTCTGGATATCACCAGGGCTGGTAATAACCCCCAAAATTACCAAGTTGCCCCTTTTCCAACCCAAGCCCCAGGAGATCCTCCCTATCCAAAGTTCCAAGAACCAGGGGCCCGCAGCACTGCGAATTTCATTTACACTCTTACAGGTTGACATCAGTCACTCCCACAGCTCATTCCTCCCATCTGGTTTTGTTGTTCTTTTTATTTTCTTTTCCTACTCTTCGCTCTTTCACTCTGTGAATTTTAAGTTATTTTAAAATGCCGAAGTGTGCTCCTGGCATGACATGGGGAAGAGGGAAGAAACAACCTTCTTCACCCTGCCTATATTCCAGCACTGCTGGTCAGCAGATCCAGACTGGTATTCACTAAACAATAACCATTTTGTCCCCCTAACATTAAGTTTGTTAAATGTGAATTTAACCCCCCTCCCCAGATCCCTTGGTCTTTATTAACAGTTCTTCCCCTCCATCAGGCACTTCTAGAATTCACATGGAACCCTGAAGTCCACGCTTGTGGATTCCAAATGGTTCTCTGCAGATCTTGAGCACATATTACAAAGTGTAATACTGCAGGGATGATTTTAACAGCTCTAAGCACATTCACAGAGTGTTACAGCCATGTACTCTGAGCAGGGAATGCCCCAAAGCAGGATTACTTGGGGGGCAGTACATAGGAAAGGTTTCCATGGACAGAAGCAGCTGGAAAGTAGGTGATGGCCACAGTTCTTTGTAATTCCGAGATCCAGTTTTTCCTCACAAGAATGGAAGCTACAGATTTTGGTCAGTAATGTAAGATACAGAGAAATAAAAGTATTAAGGTTTTATAACCATCAATTCCTACGAAGTTATGTTATTTCCACTTGTTTTCCTAAGGAAAGGTGCAGCCTCACATGACATTATCATATCTGCAGCCTCTTTATTCAAGGTGTCACTCTGCTTACTCCACATTCCCCAACCTCTCCAGTATGGAACAGTTGCCTCTCTTCCCCTGAGGGACACGAGATCACTGCTGAGGGAGCTGGGGATTCACTCCCAAGGAGAGCAGAACCATCCCTTTCCACAGGTTTCCAAACTCCACACAGAAAGAACAGTGTTTTGAAAAATCAGGCCACAGCTTCCTCCCACCACCTCTGCCATTGACCCTGTCGGCTCCTCCAGCTCTCCAAGATGGCAAGAAATTAACCCATCAGCAAACCCAAATTATTTTCTGACAGGTTTGGGCACCGAATCAGCTCCCCAAGAGGTCCTATCAAGTGCCAGGTGGTGAGGGAGGAACACAGGGAATGGTCCATCCTTTTGGGGGCACGGAGTGATCAGCTCGTCTCTAATCTCAAACTGCTTCCTCAGACCTCCTTCTCCCACAGTTTAGTAATAAAAATCACTTTTTTGAAAATACATGTATTAAAAACCTTGTAGGCAATCTGTAAATTGAGCATTTATACATAAAGAAAAAAACCCCAAACAAAACCCCCCACCCTGACTTGCATAATGAACAGCTTTGTATCACATACCAAGCCACTGCTGCCATAATTAACTAATTCACAGAGTAGGACTTATTAATTTGGCCTTTAACTAGTCTTTTTTCAACCCCTCCATGCCTGAATCCCATATGCTTCAGTGAGAACAATTTCAATGAAAACAAATTTAAGTTTGAAAACCATGGCATTGCAGCATAACGACAGCATCTCAAGTATATTCCAGTATTTAAGTATTGGAAGCATTTCATAATTTATAGTTTCTTCATTCAAAAAGTTTTTAGAGTTCATCCCACTATGGAACATAAGCTGTAAAAGATAATTCAAGTGGGGATTTTTTCTTATTGTTATCTTTTTTCTCCCTCCCCCTTAAAAATGCCATAAGCCAGTGTAAATTCGTGCTGCTGCTTAACCAAGTCCCATTCCTGCCGAAAGCACCTGGAATTTCTTCTTCATCCCAGAAGCTGCCACGAGGACTCAAGTCAAACCTGCAAACCAATGCAGCTGGAAATGGAGTAAAACAAGATCCAGCTGTTTGAATTTCCAGATCTGACTGACTGTACTAACACTACTAAGGGAGACAGCAGGAATATGTTTTCAGGAGCACAATTCCTGTTGGCAGCCTGCACTTGGGACAGTTTAAAACAGCTGTAGTCATATTCCAGATTATTTATCCACATACTCCGCAGTGTTCTGCTTTTCCAAGACTCCAGCTTGGAAAAGCAGAAAAGCCATCGACTCAGTAAAACATAAGCCTTAAGAAAGCAAAAACCCCATAAATAACACTGGTAAGAGCAGAAAGAAAACCAATCCCTGTTCCAGTCTGGAACAGTAGGTGTGTAGCTCTACGGTTTCAGCTTTACAAACACATCCATTTCAAACAACCTACCTATCTGAAAGTCACAAAAGTTCAGACATAACTCATTTTAGGCACTGGCAAAGACTACCTAGAAATGCTTTAATACATTTTTAAAACCAAAAATATAAAAAAAGCAGCAGACAACAATTTCTACGGCAATACCTTGCACGACTGTGTTTCACACAAAAAGACTTTGCTACAAAAGCTGTGTTATTTCCACTCTTTCTGACTGAAAACGCAAGTTATTCTGGAAAAACTTTATTAAGACTAAATTGGCTTTCAGTCTGACTTGCACAACAATTAAAGCAACTTTAAAAAAACACACAACTAATCCACCTTGTGCAGAAAATACTTCCTCACTAAAAACACTCCAGAATGAATGAAGACATCAGTGAAAAGGTAACACTAGCGCTGGCACGAGTCTATTCCTTAATCCTTATCTTTCACCATTCATTCCCATTTTTAGCCCCATGGAGACCAGATTTTTCTAATCTCACCTACCCTGAAGTAAAAACACTCAGATGCTTCAGCTTCTTATAGGGGATTAACAAAATAAAAACCATATTTTAAGAAAAACACTGCTCAAAAATACTACGCTTTTTTTTTCCTTGCCGCCCTCAGTTTATAACTTAGGAATTTATCACCCCTACAACTCCGTCCGATGCTGCTACAAGATATTTAAATTATACTGAAAAAGACCCCAAAACATAGTACTGACTCTAATTAAAGACATCAAAAGCAAATACGGTTGAGCCACTAAATAAAAAACAAATACACATGCGCATCACAAACGTGAAGCTTAGCAGGTCATCTATTTCGCCACTAATAAAATGCCCATCCGGACAGTGAGATCTTGCCGAAACTACGAGTCTTGAGAGATATTTCCTGCAGGTTTCACACAGCGAAGGGGCTGCCTCCGACTACCAAGTTTATATTAGAGAAGAGCCCGAGCTACCCGGACGCCAGGCCTGAGGAGCAGTTATTGTTACAGGCGAGAGGGAGCGAACAGCGGTCTTAATTAGAAAGCACCTCAAAGAGCGGATTGCAAGGCGGCTCTGGAGAGAAGACAATAACAGAATTCCCCTTCCGCAGGGGTAGGACGGAGGACGAGGGGCTCCTGAGGGCTCGGGGCCGCCATTTTGTCCCTCCCGGGCGCGCGCGGCCCCGGCCCAAGATGGCGCCGGGCGCCTCAGGCGGGGAGCGGCCTCTCCGCCATCGCCCCCGCCGCGCCGCCTCACCCGCCTCTCCGCTCCCGTGGAGGCTCCGCCACCCGCAAAAGGGGACACGGGGGGACACGGCGGAACACCGGCGAGCCAGCGCCACCCGAAGGAGATGGGGGTGTGTGAAGAGGGGAGGGAGGGGGGCCCGGCCGCGCAGCGCTCTCGGGCTCCGTGTATTACCCGCTCGCCGTAGTTTTGCTCCCCGCTGTCGCTCATCGTCCTGTGCCGCCGCCGCCGCCGCCTCAACCGGACACGACCAACCGGACACGACCGTCCCCGGCGACAGCGCCGTCCCTGCGGGAAGTGACGAGCTCCCGGGGCCGCGCGCGCGCGCTCGGCGGGACACGCCCCCAGGGGGACGCCCCTGAGGTGAAGGCCACGCCCACGATCCAAAGCCACGCCCCACAGCGCCTCGCTCACGAAAAGGCCACGCCCCAGCCCTGAGCTGAGGCCTCCCATTAGGCGAGACCACGCCCCCACCGGGGCCGCGCCCACACCGCCCCCGGCCATGACCGCTCTGGGAGCGGAGGCCCCGCCCCCGTTCGGGCCACGCCCCTGCACTGTCACCTTTGAGGCGAGGCCCCGCCCCCATGAAGCCGCGCCGCCGCCCCTCAGGTGAGGCCCCGGAGCCTCGGCCCAGGTGAGGTCGCAGCCTTCGTCCTCTCCAGGCCGCGAAAACAGTTTAAAAATGTGATTGCGAGGGGCTTTTTTTGAGTGTTAAAACATTAGTTCAGAGCACGTGGGGAGGGAAGAGCGGGATGTTTCTTAGGCACCCACTCGAGGGCAGCAGAGTGTCGCTGAAATGGCAGGTTTTCCTCTGTCCTTGGCGTTGTTTCTCCATAAAACACGTGCAAGGAGGAGCGTCACAAACACCTCTTCTTCATCGTATCTATTTTATGTCATAAGCATCACCAGTAAAACACCGGCAGCCCCAGAGGGCCAGGACTCTGCAGTGTTTAGCAAAGGACACCCACACAGAGGACCTCTCGAACTTAAAACACACCCCTGTGGTTTAACCAAAATACCGACTTCTTCAGTGCTTTCCAAACCACGGCACTGCACAAGGGTTGCAGTCTGGAGACAGGAGGAGACGTTGCACCTGCTCAGCTCATCCCAGTGAATTCCAGAATTGTCTAATTTGAAAGGGACCTTAAGCTTATCCATTTTCATTCCATGCCATGGGCAGGGACACCTTCCACTGTCCCAGGCTGCTCCAAGCCCCGTCCAACCTGGCCTTGGGCACTGCCAGGGATCCAGGGGCAGCCACAGCTGCTCTGGGCACCCTGTGCCAGGGCCTCCCCACTCTCACAGCTGCCAGAGACTGAAAATAATTCATGCCTCAAACACTGATATAAAGTTTTAAAGAAGCTACAACCACAGAAACTTCCTTGAAGAACTTTGGACTCTAAGTCAAACTACTGAGATTAGATAAAGGGAAAACCCATTCTTTCATCATACTGTGGATGTCTGCTTTGGGAATTCATATTTGTTGGTGAGACAGATCTTGTCTATTGGGAAATTCCTTATCCTGGTCAGGCCACTGGAGCTGTGCAGTGTCCCCAGGTGGCTTCAGGTGTGGCTGTGGTGACTGTACAGCTGCTCTCTGGTGATACAGGGCTAGTGCTGGCGTGGTCGTAGGGAACAACAGAGGGAAGAGAAGCTTTCCTGGAAATCCTCCCCAAAGCTTTTTTTCCCAAAACATCTGCAGAAGCTCCTCTGTTAATTTGGCCCTGAAGTGCTTATCTGCCTCCCTGGCTCTGGAAGTGTCTTGTAGACACAGATGTTCCTCTTGGCTGGCTCTGCAGAGGGACTAAATAGGGGATGTTTCCCAAAGTGATAACTGACGGAGCCTGTGTGACATGCCTGTCTCCATCCATCATGATGACACGATTATTTTGTTGGCTCTTGCCAAACCCTGGCATTTCATGCCAACATCTAAATGGTAATTCCACACGGTGTTCTGGACCCAGAGCAGTGATGGCTGCAGACAGGGAATGTCCTGTGGGTGGGAGAGCTGCTGGAGAGCTGCCATGAGCATCCTCAGAACTCCAGCATGGCCAAGCCTGCCATGACCCCACAGGAACAACTTGTTGCTCAGAGATGAGACATTCTCAAATGCATAGGGCTTTTCTGAGGGAAAGGGAAGGGCAGGGGGCAGAGCCCATCTCCGGGAGGGCTGGCCACCTCTCTGGGATACCAGGAAGATAAACTCCCTGAATGCCTCTCCCAAAGCTGTGTTGCTCCTTCTATCCTGTTCAGCAGCTTTTCTTAACCAGGATGGTGCTGGATAGGGATCAGCTTCTGGAACATATAAAGCTGCTGTCGGCACCAGGAGGGGTGGCTCTGGTTGCCCTCCCAGCTGCCAGGACTCAAGAGGAGGTGTCCATACAGGCATCTCCATCTCCATCTCCACAAAGTGGTGGTGAGATCTGACGTGGCCAATGGAAGACAAAACCACTCCATGCAGGACCTGAAGGAATGTCAGGAAGCTGTGTTGGGGGGAGATTTAGGTTGGATATCAGGAAAAGGTTCTTCCTCCCAAGGGTGCTGGAGCACTGCCCAGGCTCCCCAGGGAATGGGCACGGCCCCGAGGCTGCCAGAGCTCCAGGAGCATTTGGACAACACTCTCAGGCACAGGGTGGGATTGTTGGGGTGTCTGTGCAGGGCTAGGAGTTGGACTCCACAATCCTTGTGGGTTTCTTCCAGCTTGGGATATTGTGTGATTCTATGATTCCATGATAGCCAGGATAGATACCCACCAGTGACAGTGACAAGCCTGGAGAGCAGTGTGGAGGTGTAGCTGCTACTGGCAGCAAAGGCAGTCATGGCAATCACTGGCAGTTCCCAGCTCCTTCAAATTCCCTGTGAGTGACTCACACTCCAACAGCAACCCCACACCACATCCAGGTGGTACAGTTCAGTATCCAGGACACTCAGGGGGTTCCAACTTTTCCTTCTGAGGCTGTTGTGGGAATCACAAGTGAGCTGTGAGACCCTGCATAAAGGAATCACAGATCACAGCAAATGTCCTGCTTGGAAATGAGAGGGAAAAATACACAGAAGGATTATGTGCAGGAAATGGCTTTCTCGGGCCCACCACAAAGCCATTAAACAGGTTCTAATTGGGTCATTTTATCAAACACTGATATGGAGCTGGAAAGGAAACGTGAAGCTGCTGCGTAGTGCAGACCTGACTGAAGGTACTTCAGATATGAGCCCAAGTGCACAAAGAGCTTTTTGCTCTCTGGCTCTCACAGACTCAAAAAGTGACCACAACCCACCAGCAGGAATTAGGGGCTGAGGTGGGGCCTCATCAGGGCTGTGGGGAGATCTGACCCCCACTCTGGAACACTGAAAGATCTGTTAGTGACACCGTAGGGCTGTGAGCAGGATGTGGACGTGCAGGATTGTAGGTGATCCTGTGCAGCCTGGAGAGGCCACATGGCCTCAGGGGTTCTCCTGTTCTTCTCTCCATGCACTCCACAAGCCTAAATGCCTTATTTAACTGCTCTCTTTTTAAAGACTGGGGCAGAGGTTTGCTTGAGATGATAATTGCTACTACTTGCAGAATTAAACTGAGGATTAAAATAGATTTTATTTAATTAACCTGAATGAAATAAATGTTTGTGTCTGATTCAGTCTCGGGAGAGGTATCAAAGCAGACAGTGCTGGTAAAACTGACTGACCTGTGCTTTTTCTAGCGGGATGAGCACAAAAATCTCTCTGTGGCATCTAGAGATGATTCCTTAATCTCCTTAACCAGTCTCGGGGACAGGCTTGGCTGCCAACAGCGCAGCAATGTAGGGCTGGGATTGCAGAACCGGATGGTTGGAATCATGCTTGGGTGTTTCCATGTTCCAGTGGAAGTGAAAGCAGCCCAGGATTCGGTGAGCAAAGGTACCACAAAGTCGTGGATATTGCTGTTCCTCGGGTCCTGCTGCTGCCCTCACCAACACAGATCCGAGTTTCCTCATGCCAGCTGGCCTGTGGACAGCTGCATGCAGAAAACCCAAGAATTCCAAGAACTGCTCCATCTGCCTCCAAGTGCTTGTGTATTCAGCTCTTAAGGCCTCATGCACCACCTGTGTCCTGGCTGGCTGTGGGAGTGATGGCAGCGAAGTGCTGAGACAGAGAAGGAGAAGTGCAGTGGGATTATCTGCCTAGCCCGCTTAGCCCACATTTTTCCTGAAAAGTGCATGCCCATTGATCCCAATAAACACATCCCTCGGCCGTTCCCTTATCCAGAAGTGTGGCAATCAGGAGGGAAGGCAGTTCAGTGCCACCCATCTCCTCTCCCCACACAATGCCATCACCATCATCACAAACAAGGGTTCACTACCAGTGTGTTCCATAGAATCATGGAACCATTAAGGCTGGAAAAGCCCTCTGACGTCCGAGTCCGACCATTAACGTGGCACCACCATGTTCACCACTGGCTCATATCAGGAACTATTAGTGTTCTTTGTGGTTTTTTATGGCTGTTTCTTGAGCTTAAAAAGTCCNAAAAACCAGGGCGACACCAGTGTGTTCCATAGAATCATGGAATCATTAAGGCTGGAAAAGCCCTCTGACATCCGAGTCCAACCATTAACGTGGCACCACCACGTTCACCACTGGCAAATATCAGGAGCAGTGCATCCAGCAGGCCCAGGGTTGTGCCTGTCCCCTGTGCTGGCACTGCTGAGGCTCCACGAGTGCTGTGTCCAGTTCTGGGCCCCTCGGTCCAGGCATGGCATTGGAGGGCTGGAGTGAGTCCAGAGAAGGGAACAGAACTGAAGATGTGTCTGGAGTGCCAGGAGAGGCTGAGGGAGCTGGGAAAGGGGCTCAGCCTGGAGAAAAGGAGGCTCAGGGGGAATCTTCTGGCTCTGCACAAGTCCCTGACAGGAGGGGGCAGCCGGGGTGGTCGGGCTCTGCTCCCAGGGAACAGGGACAGGACAAGGGGAAAGGGCCTCAAGATGTGCCAGGGGAGGTGCAGGTTGGATACCAAGGAGGAATTTCTTCACATAAACGGTGGGCAGGCCTTGGCAGGGGCTGCTCAGGGAGGTTTGGAGTCCCCATCCCTGTAGGTGTCCAAGGAAGGCCTGGACGTGGCACTCAGTGCCCTGGGCTGGGGACAAGGTGGGGATCGGTCACAGGTTGGACGGGATGATCTTAGAGGTGTTTTCCAACCACAATGATTCTGTGATTTTATAAACCATATCCCTAAGTGTCCCATCCATGCACCTGAACCCTTCCTTTTGCAGCAGCACCCAAACACCCACACAACCAAACAGAGAACACCCAACCCTCATCCTGAAGTTGTTTCTGTTGCTGAATAAGGTGGAAACACACGGAAAAACACTGGGAAACACTGTATTAATCCCTTTTTTTGGACTAACCACACCACTTCTCCAGACCTTTTTATTCCGGCTCCCATTCAACCACCTGCTGCTGTTACACCCCTGAAAATACAAATTGGAAGTTTTTCTACACCACATCATACTGGTGGTGTAGAAATACAGCAGTCCAGGAGAGGATTCCTAAAGGACTTTGGCTCTGTAAAAAGGAGTCCTACACCACTTGACTCCCAAAGCTGGTTCAAAGGTGAGTGTTAGTTTTCTTATTGCCCAGTGGGATTAAGAGGAGTAAGAAACTGTAGTGCTGTATTAGTCATTCTTGAGAGAGTCATTAACTCTTATTTGTACGAAACATTTTTCAAGGGCTGAACTATCACCTGTTGGAATATTTAGGAACTGACTGAGGAGAGAAGGGGCCAGGAATGTGGATGGGGAGCAGGCAGGGATGGGTGAGAGGCCATAAATTATATATATATTATAGAAAGTGTAGATTTATTTATGCACACTTCATACATATATAGATAGAGGGGTATAGGGTGGTGTATGTGTAGAGTCAGATATAAAACTACACACTCATTATGTGTTATTCCAAGGGGAAATGGGTTCNTTTTCTTATTGCCCAGTGGGATTAAGAGGAGTAAGAAACTGTAGTGCTGTATTAGTCATTCTTGAGAGAGTCATTAACTCTTATTTGTACGAAACATTTTTCAAGGGCTGAACTATCACCTGTTGGAATATTTAGGAACTGACTGAGGAGAGAAGGGGCCAGGAATGTGGATGGGGAGCAGGCAGGGATGGGTGAGAGGCCATAAATTATATATATATTATAGAAAGTGTAGATTTATTTATGCACACTTCATACATATATAGATAGAGGGGTATAGGGTGGTGTATGTGTAGAGTCAGATATAAAACTACACACTCATTATGTGTTATTCCAAGGGGAAATGGGTTCGAATTGAAGGAGTAGGTTTAGATTAGATATTGGGAAAAAAATCTTCCCAGTGAGGGTGGGGAGGCCCTGGCACAGGTTGCCCAGAGAAGCCAGACGTGTCCCATCCCTGGAGGCGTTCAAGGCGGGGTTGGATGGGGCTTGGAGCCACCTGGGCTACTGGAAGGCGTCCCTGCCCATAGCAGGGATTTGGAATGAGATGGGCTTTAAGGTCCCATCCAAGCCAAACCATTCCACGATTCCATGATGATCCTTTCACACAAATATACAGCCACAAAGGCGTAGCTCTGTGTACAAACCATTCTCTAATAAGATACAATTAAACGACTAACAGGATTTACCCATAAATACGAATAACCACCTCAACCCGCGCCCGTTGCGGCAGCTGCGCTCAGGCGGGGTCCCGGGGCTGCGGCGGGGGCCGGGG
>VYXC01001194.1:290480-305947 GCA_013397175.1 Platysteira castanea
AGGGCTGAGGCTGGGGACACGGGCAGGGATGGAGAGGGAGTTTGGGCAGGCCTGGGCAGGGGAGACAAGGATGGAGGGAGGGCAGGAAGGGCTGGGGCTGGGTGTCAGGCAGGGCCGGAGACGCCGGACAGACAGGCAGGAGTGGGGAACAGGCAGTGCTGTGTGAAGGGGGTCAGGCAGGGCCGGGTGAGGGAGAACGGGCAGGGCTGGGGCAGGGGAGGCACAACAAGGCCATGACAGACTGTGCCGGAGCAGTTTGGTGGGGCCAGGCCCAGGGCTGCAGCTGTGACCCCGGCTGTGGGCTGCAGGGGGAGGGTCAGCCCCGCTGTGCTCTCCCTGACCCCTCTCTCCTCTCGCAGGGGCAGCCACCTGACGGATGTAAGTACCGGAGGAGCCAGAGGAGCCTGGGCCCGCAGCCGGAGCAGGGACACCATGGAGGCCATGGGGTTGGCAGGGCACTGGGGAGGGCCTGGATTTGGCCTGGCCCAGTGCCTATGAGCTGCAGGGCTTTTCAGGGTTGATTAGCATCTCACACCTTAAAAAAAATGGGATTGCTGCTGTTTCCACATCGGAAAATTTCTCTCCAAGGCCCAGCGTAGAGCCTCGGAGAGCAGGACGCTGAGTCCTACCTCTGTGGTGATTTTGGATGAGGTTCTGTCGCTAGGGGAGGGCTGGCAGGGGTGGGAGGGAGCCTTTCTTGCCTGTGGAGGCTGCAGAGTTGCTGGAGCAGAAGAACAATGTGACAGTGGCTGGTATCTGCACTTCCACTCCTGAGCAGAGGCTGGAGGAGCTGCTGACGCTGCACTCGCTGTGTCAGAAAATCTCTGGTGCTGTCAAGCTCGGGTTAGACTGAAGCAAACCCAAATTCCTAATGGTGCTTTTTGTGATTTCAATTGGGTTTATTTATATTTTCCCCCATCAGTGCCAACTTGTTGTTTCTGTCTCTTCCTGCCCAGATATCCATATGCCGGGATTTGCCCAACATCGAGGTGATCACATTCAGGTGAATGCCACTTTACCAGCTTTGGAGAGGGCAGGGATATTTTCCTGGGGATGGTTTCTTCCCACGTTGCTGGGGTTGTGTGTGTGAGCTGCCTGGCTCTTCATGCCCCATTTCTCAAGCAGCAGAGATACAGAAATGATTATTCCTCAGTAGCTGGTCTGCACCTTTCCCTGTGCTCCTTGAGAAAATATTCCCTGTTTTGACAAGTGATAAAACCCCTTAGGATTGTTGCTCCTGAAGTTTAATTCCATAGTTTTGGAAGGGATCTTCTTGGCCTCTCTATGTGGCCTGTTTGCAAAATGCTTGTTGAAATATTTCATGGATCTCTCACAGCTTTCCCTTTCTATAATACACCCAACTTTTGCCTCTCCTGGCCATTGCATGGAGCCAATGCTCTGTGAATTTGAGCCTTTTAACTTGGGAATTTTACATGGGTTCTCCTTGGGTGGGTCTGAGGAGCTGCTACAGAAAAGGGAGCAGGTTTGGGGGGTGAACAGGCTCTTTGTTATCCTCAGCAGACTGGAGCAACGACTCCTGGGTTTTTTTTCCATCTGGTCAAAGATGAAATGCCACAAGCCGTGGGCTGGGGCGAGGCTGTTGCAGGAGAGGGGACTGGGAAGTGCTGTGCTCCCTCCTGGCCGGGGCAGCGGGGGCGGGCCGGGCTCTGACCGTGTCTCCGCAGCGTGAACGGCATCTCCGACCTCGAGCCGCTGCACCAGTGCCAGAACCTGAGCGAGCTGTACCTGAGGAAGAACAACATCACCAGCCTGGATGAGCTGTTCTACCTGAAAGCCCTGCCACGGCTGCGGGTGCTGTGGCTGGCGGAGAACCCCTGCTGCGGGCCCGACCCCCACCGCTACCGCATGACGGTGCTGCGCAACCTGCCCAGCCTGCAGAAGCTCGACAACCAGGGTGGGCTTGGGTCACCAGCCCCGGGCCAGGGCACCTGGAAAATGGGGATGTGTTGGCTCCTCTCAAAGGCGTCCTTTGAGATTTCCTACAGTCAGAAGGTGTTAGAGGTTGAGTTAGAGCCAGTGCTTCTAAGCTGTTTTCTCTCTTTGTCTTCCCTTTCTCTTCCCCTTTTCTATCTGCCGCCTTTTCATCCTTCCCCTTTTTCCTTCTCCCATCCACATAGGGAATGTGGATCCCTATTCCCATCCACATCTGCATCTNCCCAAACCTTCCCTTCCCAAACCTTCCCAAACCTTCTCTTCCCTTCCCAAACCTTCCCAAACCTTCCCAAGCCTTCCCAAACCTTCCCCGCAGCAGCAGGACTGGGTGCCTCATTATAGCTCAGACAGTACCACTAATTAGTGGTTTTTAGAGCTCTCTCTTTGCTGTGGCCAGACAAAGGTTCTATAACTGGATCTGCTGCTGTAGAAAAGCTTCTCTGTTTTTTTGGGTTTTTTTTCCATCTGGTAGCAGCAATTTGGTGGCTTTTGGAGCCTTCTCCAGAGACAAGAAACAGCAAAGCATGTTTGCATCCCTCCCTGATACCCTTCTCACTTTGAGAGGCTGGTGATTGCTTCCAGCATTCTCCTGCACAGGTTTCACTGCAGGAGGAGGGTGAAAGCAAAATGCCAGATGATTTTTGGACCAAACCCCTTGGGAACAGCTCTGCAGCAGCAGAACCTGCCCTACTAGGAATGCTCTCCCCCTGGGCTGCTGCAGCTCATAGCAACAGGCATTTGTTGTGGCCTTTGCAGCCGTGACAGAGGAAGAGCTGTCGCAGGCCCTGGTGGATGGCGAGGAGATCACGGCCCCGCCCGCCCGCAGGAGCGTGGAGAACGGCTGGTCCGGGTCCTCGGCATCCAGCGCTGCCGGAGCTGCGACGGAGCCCCAGGGCGAGCTGCTCAGCTGCTGCCTGGAGCAGACAAAGTGAGGGCTGGGGAGCTGCCGGTGCTTCTGGGCTGAACTCGTGTGTAGCAGGAGAGGACCCTGATGTCCCAGCCAGTGCAGGTTCCTGTGGTTCCAGTTATCGCAGTGGAGCTGTGCTGGTTCAGTGGCACTGCTGGGGCTGGTTCTGTGTCTGCCAAACAGGTTCTGCTGTGGGGGGTTGTGTCCGGGGAGACACAATAAAGACGCTCTTACACCTGCCAGGTTCAGCGGAAAGGAGGAAATGGAATCGATTTATTTACATTCTCTCATTCTTATACACGTCCCAACTCCACAAGGGATTGGAGAGCATGTCACTTCCTTCTCAATCCCACTGGAGAAGAAAGGTGCTCATCAAAGTGGTCATATCACAAAAGGAATGAAAAACAGAAAATACCGTTAAGTAAACATTGGCTACTATTTACATAAAACTGTGAGAAAGAATCTGACTCCAAGGTTAAAAACAGAAGGCTTACAGAAAAACAAGGCAACAGGGGGTGACTCGAGCTCACCAGCTGCGTGTACAGTCAGGGATGGATCCTCTCTGACCTGGGAGCTCCAGTGCATTTCCTGGAGTCCTCTAGCTGGATATTCCTTGCATGATTGTCTGTGATGAGGAAGGGTTGGCCTGACAGAGGAAGGTTCTCCCAGCCGGTCATAATAACATTTGCTTTTCCTCCTTTTTTTTAGCAAAACTCAGGAGGAGCTTGATATGAAGCCCGTTCCCAGGGATAAATATTCCTCCTTTTCCCCTCAAGAGGCAGATTGCAGCTGCAGGAAGAGAGTGAGTATCTTTTAAAGACCAAACTGCTTTTCCTTGTACGTGGGGCTGAGCCCCAGCATTGAAAGATGTGAAGAACCTTGGATGTCCCCAGAGGAGGGGAACAGAGCTGATGCCAGGGCTGGAAGAAATGTCCAGGAGCAGCTGAGGGCTCTGGGTTTGTCTGATTTGGAGAGAAGGAGGCTGAGGGGTGACCTCATCCTCCTCTGCAGCTTCCTGAGGAGGGGATGTGTGGAGGGAGGTGCTGAGCTCTTCTGCCTGGGATCCAGCAACAGGAGGCATGGGAATGGTTCAAAGCTGTGCTGGGGAGGTTCAGACTGGACATCAGGAAGTGTTTCTTTAGCAGGAGGAGGGTCAAACCTTGGGAAGGGGCTGCTGAACAGGAAGCTTAGGTGGTTCCTCAGCCCCCTCCATCATGTAGCCTTGTATGAACCTGGATTTTGGTGGTTAGCTGGGAATTGCTGAGTGCTGGACTCGGTGCCGTCGCATCAATCAGCAGAGCAAGATCTGACCCACACTGCCTCACTCCTCCTTAGCTGCCTGCAGCAGCACCACAGGTTCTGACCATTACAAAAAGGGGAGATGGCCCCCCATTGCAGCTGGAGAGGTTCAGGTTGGATATTGGGTAAAAGATTCTCCCTAGAAGGACAGTTATTTAGGCTATGGAATCTCTCCCTGGAGTTCTTCAAGACATGGTTTGACAGAGCCATGGCCCAGTGTGGTGGCAGCAGGGCTGGGGACCTTCAAGGGTCCCTTGCAGAGAGCACCAGCTCTCCTCATTCCTCAGAGCAGAGGGCTCCTGTCCTTTCCCATCTTACACATGCTGGGGAGTGAGGTCGGCTGCTCCTGAATGTGCCTTTCCTTACAGGAGCCTGGCTGGAGCATGGCCAGCAGCCAGAGGCATGCGGGCAGCCAGAGGCATGCGGGCAGCCAGAGGCATGCGGGCAGCCAGAGGCATGCGGGCAGCCCGCACAGGAATGGGTGGATGGGTTTGTCCTGCATTCCAGCCTCATCACGTGCCACATGCAGCCTCTGCCTGTGTTTGCCCCGAGGGCTCGGTTGTTAGTCCCGCTCCCCTGGCTGCAGGTGGTTGTTCCAAACTGCTGCCCGTGGTGGTGGTGGTGGTGGAGGGGTTCCTAGAAAGAGCAGGGACAATTGAGTGTCCTTGTCCTGGCTGGCTGGTACAAAGCAGTGTCTGCCTTATCCCGACAGAACAATGTCCTGAATGCCATCCTGCTTCTCATGAAGGAACTGGACACAGAGGGGCTGGAGATCATCCAGCAGACGGTGGTGAGGAGGCTCCAGGCCTTCCAGAAGAAGGAGCTGCAGGAGGAGTGACAACACCCACCCCCATTCCAGCCTCCCTGGAGCCCCAGTCCCGCGGTTCTGTCCTGCCCACACATCCCTGGCTGCAGCCAAAGCCTCAGTGCTCTCTGCTCTGCTTCCCGTGCGAGGGGCTGGGATGGGATGCTCCTTCTCTGGAGGTCTCCTGCTTGCACAGCAGGCTCTGTCACTGTATCCTGTGTGGCTGGGGCTCTTGGATGGGAGCTGGAGGCAGATCAGCAGAGCAGAAGGGAACAAGGCTGCAGCCAGAGGTGCTGTGTGATCCAAGGGGGAGCAGAGCCTGCTGATGGCTGGGAAGGTAGGTTTCTGACCCTCGGCCAGCCTGGAGGTGCACGGCTCCTCTGAGGGCAGTCTGTACTGCAGAGATTTGGTTTGGTGAAGTCTGACAGGGAGGCATTGCCTGAGATGGTCACCAAGAACTGTCTGGTGAAGGTCAGTGTTGAGTTATTAATCTTCCACCTCCTGGTGACTTCCTCAGGTCCTTGCTGGTGCACACAGCGCCTGCTGTGGTGGTCAGGCAGCCCAAAGGAAAGCTCGGAGCAGCCTAGGTGAACCAGAAATGACTCCCACATCCTGAATGCTCAGCTGTCCTCTCACCCCAACATTCCCTGCAGGCATTAGAGCAGCTTAAGGAAACATCCCAGTTAAAAGGCCCTGAGCTTTGCTGCCTGCTTTGCACAGGCATCAGGGGTGGGTGTTGCTCTTTAACTGATAAAACTGCATTTACCGAGTTTTATAGAGCTGTTAAATACAAACTAAACTGTTGTGACGTACCAAATAAACCCAATTATCCCTCAAGGCCGTGTAAGTGGTGGCTGGAGTTCAGCAAAGGCCTGGGTGGGGGCACTGCTCCATTACCTCTGGTTCAGGGAGTGCATTGTGAGCCCTGCGGAGCAGGAGGAGGGCTGGGAGCCCTGCGCCTTCCCGCTTCACTGCACCTCTGAAACACTGAGCCTGCTCCCAGCACTGCTGTGCAGGGCAACTGGGCTGTCTGGGAACCTTCTTGCAACTGCAGCAAAGGCAGGGAGCAAAAGAGGTGGTGAGGAAAGCTCAGTGCAGAGCCACCTGGGCAGGGTGAAATAGAGACATGAACCCTCTGGGACATGAGCCCTCCGTGCCTCCCAGCGCTGCACAAGTGACATGGCCTTTCCATGGCCCCCCCGTCCCTGTTTGTGCAGTGTCCAGGCCGTGCTGCCAGGAAGGAATGCTGCTCAGGGATGATGACAGCCCTGTGTCCACAAGCCTGTTTGCATGACCTTGGTGGGAAGGGACACAGTTTGACCCTCATCACTCAGGGGGGAGATTTGCTGATGCCTTTAACTCCTCAAATGACCTTCGTTCTGGCCTTCTGCGTTAAACCCAGCTGCAGCTGTGTGATTTATGATGTCCCAGACTTCCTTTGACGGCCAGGGCCTGGGAGACTCACCCTGCTGAGTGCAAGTCTTCTCCCAGGCCCCTGGCCTGTCCACGCCAAGGAACAGGGGAGCTGTTGCTGGGGTGAGCTGGACCCCCCAGCTTTTCTGGGATGCGAGTGATCAAAGGAAGCGTCCATCAGGACTCGCTGGTCATGGGGCTGGTGGAGCAGTCACTGTTCCCCTGAGGCCACACTGACACAATTCCTGGAGAAGCTGGGCTGCTCGCTGCCTACGTGCCGTGCTCATCATCGTTGGCTGCTGCTGGTGCTGCCCTCGGAGCTCCTAACTGCTCCTTGCAGCATCCCAGCAAACCCCAGTGGGAGCCCGCCTCCTCCGGGTCTTGGCAGCCTGCCTGCTGTTGCAGGATGCTCCTGGAGGTTTGCTGTGCCCTCTTTTCAGGGTGGGCTGGATGTGTTGGGAAGTCTGGGAGCACATCCCCTCCTGCTCATCCTGGGAATGCAATAACGGTGCCTGTTTGTTTTCTCCCAGGAATTTGGCCCTCCAGGTATTTTTTTGGTGGAAATGAGGTGTGAGGGCTGCAGTGACTCCTATCCCTCAGCTGGTCTGAGCCTGGGGACACCCCTGTCCTCATTCACACCCTAAACCTGGTGTGTCCGGGGAGACACAATAAAGACGCTCCTACACCTGCCAGGTTCAGCAGAAAGGAGGAAAATGGAATTGATTTATTTACATTATCTCATTCTTATACACGTCCCAACTCCACAAGGGATTGGAGGACATGTCACTTCCTTCTCAATCCCACTGGAGAAGAAAGGTGCTCGTCAAAGTTCTCTTATCACAAAAGGAATGAAAAACAGAAAATGCCGTTAAGTAAACACTGGCTATTATTTACATGAATCTGTGTGAAAGAATCTGACTCCAAGGTTAAAAACAGAAGGCTTACAAAAATCCAGAGCAACAACCTGGTTGCTGCAGGGCTGTGCTGCCGACAGATTTTCCCCGTGACCTGCTCTCACCCTGCCCTGCCTCAGCCGGGAATATCGAGCAGTAAATGCAGCTGATTCCCGGCTGTGGAAAATGCCAGCGGCCATGCAGAGCCACTGCACTTCAAACCATCCTCAGGGACTCTGAGAGCTGATGGTGAGGCCCGTGGTTGAGGGAGGAGGGGAGGAGTGGGTTGGGGCTCCCCCAGAATGGAGTGGCACACAGGGCAGTGGAAGAGCCCAATTCCCACCCAGGATATGGAGGTCCAGGAGAAGCCAGGTCTCTGCCTGGGATCCCCAGAGCAGGCACTCATTCAAGAGCAGCAGGGCTGCCTCCATCAGCAAGGTCTGCTACTTCAGGGGTCCAGGGAAGAGACAATAGTTAACCAACTTCCTCCAGAGCCTAAAACGTGGAAAAGCACTGAAATCATGGAATCATGGAATGATTTTGGGTGGGAAGGGACCTGAAAGCCCACCTTGTTCCACTCCTGCCACGAGCAGGGACACCTTCCACTAGCTGGGGTTGCTCCAAGCCCCATCCAGCCTGGCCTTGGGCACTTCCAGGGATCCAGGGGCAGCCACAGCTGCTCTGGGCACCCTGTGCCAGGGTCTCCTCACCCTCACAGATGAGAATTTCTTCCCAATATCCCATCTAAACCTGTGGCAGTGGCAAGTCATTCCCTGGCCTGTCACTCCATGCCCTTGTCCAAAGTCCTTCTCCAGTTTCCCTGTTGGCTCCTTCAGGCCCTGCAAGGCCACCCTGAGCTCACCCCAGAGCTTCTCCTCTCCAGGCTGAACACCCCCAGCTCTCCCAGCCTTTCCTCCCAGCAGAGCTGCTCCATCCCTCTGCTCACCCTGGTGCCTCCTCTGGGCTCTCTCCAGCAGCTCCAGCTCCTCCCTGTGCTGGGCCCAGGGCTGGGGCAGCTCTGCAGGTGGGGTCTGAGCTGAGCAGGGCCCAGGGGCAGAATCCCAACCCCTTCCCTGCTGCCCACGCTGGGATCAGCCCAGCACAGGGGCGTTTGTGGCATGGGGCATGGCCAGCCCTCACCACCTGCACCCTCGACTCCTTCTCCAGGGGCTGCTCCATCTGCTCATCCTCAGCCTGGGTTGATCCTGGGAGTTGCCCCGACCCAGGGGCAGCACCAGCACTTGGTGCTGTTAAACCTCATGAGATTCCCATGGGTCACTTCTGGAGCTCATCCAGGGCCCTCTGCATGGCCCCGTCCTTCAGGAGTCACTGCACCCTCAGCCTGGTGGCACCTGCAAACCTGCTGAGGGTGCCTCCATCCCTCTGTCTGTGGCACTGACGCAGATCTTAAAAATCACTGGTCCCACTGTGGACCCCTGGGACATCCCTGGGCACCGATGGCCACTGGGACTCTGAGCCACTGAGCCTCCAGGTGCGAGCATCCAGCCAATTCCTTACACATCCATCCACAGCATCCGGGCCTCTCCAGTGCAGAGAGAAGGACATGGAGTGGGATTGTGTCCAGGCTTTATAGAAATCCAGATAAATGACATCCATAACCCTTCCCTTGTCCATTGAGGGAGTCACCCCATCCGAGAAAGCCAAGGGGCAATCACGGGGAGCTTTCACTTGGGGACAGCTCCATAGGGAGAACAAAATAACAGCATGTTTGACCCCGAAGTCCGTGATGCATCCTGGTGCTGGCGCTGTCCTGGAGGCTGGAGCCGTCAGCCGACAGCCCCAGGAGGGACGTGGCCTGGGAAAGGGGCTCCCTGTGACCGTCTGCCTCAGGCTCCCTCAGCCCCAGCGCGCAGAGCTCGGCCAGGCAGGCACACTTGGCCAGCACCCTGAAAAACTGCCTCACAAACAAGCACAGCACCACCCTAAAGCGCTTGGGTGCTTCCCCTGAAGGGGGGAACGGAGTGATATTTCCCTGGAATTGCAAAGTGATTGCAAAAGGATGCTGACCTTGCAGCCACCACCACCCGGACAGGCTGGAGAAGCCGAAGCCGCCTGAGGTCCCATTCTCCCAGGCTCTGAGGATGCACAAAACCAGGAAACCTCTTGGCCCGGCATGAACCCAGCTTGGGAAAACCATCAGGCTTCCCTTGTCCCCCCAGCCCGCCCCCGTCCTGCCTCCCATCTCCCCCGCAGTGACCACTCCAGGAGGCAGGTTTGGCTCCAGCAGGTTTTATCTCTAGAGGAGAGGAGCAGCACCACAGGCGGTGCAGGATCCGGGGCTCACGGGGCAGCGGTGAGGTGATGGACACGGTGCCCACAGCCACGTGGTGACAGTCGCAGCTAAGCATCATGCAAGGGGACAAGGGCTGACCAGGACCCCCGTGCTCAGCCCTCGAGACCTCGACAGGGGATGGAGCTTCACTGGGGCTCAGGGACACTCAGAAACCCCCGGGACCAGTTCCAACACGCTCTGGGATGGCTCTGCATCCTCCTCACTCCCCTCCCGCACGTGGGGCAGGCGACTACAAGCAGCAACAGTTGGCTCAGGCGGTCAAGCCGCTAAATAAGGACTCAAAATACCCCATCATTAAATAATAATAAACTATTAAGGGAAGATTAAGGGTCTGGGCTGCGCGGCTGAGCTCAAGCAACTCTTCTGCATCCGCACAGGGACCAGACCCCGCAGCAGTGATTCGGGGCAGGATTGTGCCATTCTGGGAGCCAGCACCAGGCTCTGCCTGCTGTAAGGGGTTGATGGCAAAGCTACAGGGCTACTGAGAACAGAGGGGACACAGTGCTCCCCCAGCAGCACATGGGCACAGAGAGGACACGGCAGGGGCTCTGGGTCGGGCTGGTGGGACTAGAAGCCCTTCTCAATGCTGAGGGTGCGGCGGGTGACGTGCTCCATCTGCCCCGAGATGTACTCGGTGAGGCTGATCTGGTAGTTGGCGAGCATCTTCAGCATCAGCCGCAGGTTCAGCCACCACTGCTCCTGGGGCAGCCTGTGCCTGTGCAGGGGGACACAGCTCTTGAGGGGACACCCCGGGGAGGTTCCCCCAGGAGCTGGTGAACCGCTGGGGCACAGGGACTTACTCAAAATCCGTCACTTTCTTGAGCTCCGTCACAGGGCTGAAGGCCACCACCTTCTTCCGCAGCCCGATCACACACGCAGTGTCTCCTGAGTTGGCAAACACGCGCCCTGGGAGGGGAACATCCCACCTCACTGGGGGCCAAGCCTGGAAGCCTGGAGCAGCAGCCATAAGCCTCCCCTACCCTCCATGGGAACCCCAGGCCGTGGCTCACCCTTGCTGTAGACTTGCTGCAGCTTCTCCGACATCCACAGCACCGCCTTCACTCCCAGCTTGGTCCCATAGTTCCGGTCAAAGGGGGTCGGGGCTCCCCCCTGGGGACAAAGAAATAGGGATGTCAGGCCTGCCCAGCCCTCAGAGCCAGTGCGGTCCATGTCACCCTGTCCCCTGTACCTGCTGGAGGTGGCCCAGGACATTTATCCTGCAGTCGAAGATGCCTTTGCCCTCAGAGGAGTAAAGGTTGTAGAGGAACTCGGTGGTGTAGTGCTCATGGCACTTCTCATTGCTGGGGGGCAGAAGGAAGGGTTTGGGGGGCTGCTCCTTCCTCCACCATCCCCAGGGGGTGCCCCCTTTGTTTCTCATAACACCTTTTTTGTGCTCTTTTGTTCCCCCTGAGGCCAAGAGCCCTGGCCTGTGTCCCCAGGAGGACCCTGGGGCTGGGGTGGGGACGGCAGCGGAGGCATCCAGCGTCCCCACAGTTAAGCACATGCCCACTGTGCCAAACCTCACCGTGCCCTGGAACCCTCTCTGGCCGTGGGAAGGGCTCAGCTCCAGCCTCGCTCCCTGCCACGGGCTTAGGGTTTGTGGTGACTGTCCCCAAGGGCCCCCAACTCACCGCAGCACCAGCCCTCTCTGGATATCCGTCTTCATTTTGTCGGTCAAGTGCTCCACGTTGGCCTGCAAGGGGAACACTGGGATGCCAGCAGCCATCCTGCAGCCCTCCGGTCCTGACATCAACCCAGCGTCTGCAGGGCATGGCCACGCTCCCACAGCCCCTGCCCTGCTCTGGAGCCCTCCCTTCCCCAGTTTTCCTTCTCACTTCAGCCAGACAGCCGCTCCTGCCCGCTCACCTTTAAGTCGTGGATGGTGAAGGGGTCTTCGTAGACGTAGGCGGCGTCGGCGCCCACGGCGATGCCAGTGACTGTGGACAGGTACCCGCAGTAGCCCCCCATGGTCTCCACGATGAACACGCGGCGCTTGGTGCCGCTGGCCGACTGCTTGATGCGGTCACAGCTCTGCGCCAAAGACGGGGAGGTCACACCAGGGAAAGCCACCTTTGCTTCCCCGGCATGGGACATCAGCCACTCCAGGCCATGATGAAGGTGCTGGAGCAGGGCGGCCTCAGGAGCTGTCCCCGTCCGTGTCCCTCACCTCCATGGCGGCGTTGACGGCTGTGTCGGAGCCCAGGCTGAAGTCGGTGCCGGGCACGTTGTTGCTGATGGTGGCGGGGATGACGCACATGACGATGCAGAGCTCCTCGTACTGCCCGCGCGCCTCCACCAGCTGCAGCACCCCCTCGTACGCCTGCAAGCCGCCAAGGGATTGGGAAACGCTGGCCCTGCAGCTGGATCCGCATCCCAGAAAGATTCCTTTGGGATGCCCACAGCCACCCCCACTGAACCGAGGATTCCTCCGCACCTCAAAGCCCCCGATGACCAGCAGCCCCTGGATGTTGAATTTGCGCACGTTCTCCACGATCTTCTCCATGCAGGTCTTGGGCAGCGTCCTGTGGTGGGGAAGGCGGGGCAGAAGGTGGGGTGAGGATGGTGGGGATACCCCTCCCCTATGCCCCCGTCCCCAGGGCTGCACTCACCGCTTGGTGCCCAGCATGGAGCCGCCGCGGCCCAGCCATCCCGCCACGTCGTGCCAGCCCACCTCGCGGACCTGCGGGCACCAGCACCAGCTTAGGGGTTGGGAGAGCCTCCCCCCACCCTCCAAGCCCAACTCCATCCCCCGGGACATCCCAGGCTCATCTCATCCCCCTTACCTGCCCCTTGGCCAGGCCCTCGAAGCCGTCGCTCACCACGTAGACGGTGTGGCCCTGGCAGATGCCGATGCGCACGGCCGAGCGCACGGCGGCGTTCATGCCAGCGGCCGGCGCTCCCACGTTCAGGATGGCCATGCTGAAGGGGCTCTGTGGGGACAGGGACAGGAGCAGCACATCCCTGCGTGTCCCCAGGGCAGGAATGGTGATCCCTGCTGCTCCCCACCACCCCTCACCTTCTCCTGAGCTGGCTTCTGGTGTGCCAGCAGCTTGTAGATGTTCCAGTTGTTTTCAAAGCTCCTGCAAGGACACGGTGACACGTCCCCAAGGCATGTCTGGGAGAACGGGCAGTCTCCCCAATGCCCCTGGGGTGTGACTGGGGACACCCTTCTGGCTGCAGGAGCCAACGGCTTCCCCCCAAGGAGAAGCTCCCATCCAAGAGGGACGTCTCCCCCAGTCCTGGTCCCTGCTCCTCACCTCCCACGGAGCTGGATGGCCTCCTCAAACCTCTTCTCATCCATGGCCTTCTGCACATCCTTTGTCTTGGGCCGGGAGAAAGATGCAGCACTGTGACACCCACGTTCACAGGGAGGGGAGTGGGACCCCCACCCAAATTCCCTGGTACTCACCACCTGGACACACTCCATGAGTGGCAGCCGCACTGACTGGTTCCCGGAGAGGCTGACCACGCAGGCCGGGGTGTCCGGCGTGGCTTCCAGCAGCGCCATCACTGCCTCCATCCCCATCTTGCTGCTCTGCAAAGGGACAGGGGCACCTGTGACACTGAGGCCACCAGTGCCAGCTAGGTGGGATGCTCAGGGATGCTCCCACAGGCTTGGAAAACCACGTGGCTGCTGATTCACTGCTGGAGAGCCGATGGTTTTATTTAAAAATCCATGAAATTTGGAGTAAATGAGGAGAAATGGGTGCACAGCTCTGCCCAACACAGCGGGGCCGAGCCCATCCGAGCCTCACCCCAGCTGGCAAATCCTTTCCATTGGACAGAGGCATGGCAGGAGCGGGGTTCCCCCTCTCCGTTGTCCTCCCCTGGACCTACCAGCACACGGTCAAAGGCGGACGGGGTCCCTCCGCGCTGGACATGGCCGAGGACGGTGACCCGCGTGTCGAAGCCCAGGCGTTGCACCACCAGCTATGGGGAAGAGGGGACATCACGTTGGGGACCTCCCGGTGTCCGTGGGTGCCAGGGCAGTGCCGGGGTGGTCACTCACATCCTTCACGTAGTTGGAGGAGATGGGTTTGCCGCTGCGGTCAATGGCACCCTCGGCAATGATGATGATGTTGAGCCGCGAGCCCCGGCTGCGTGTCTGGCACGAGGGGAGGACAAACGGCCACCACGGCTCAGCCAGAACTCACCGTGGGCCACGTGTGAGCGCCCTCCCCTCCCTGCCATCCGTGCTGCCCCGAGGGTGGCTCAGGTCACGGGCAGCCGAGCCCCCGAGGCAGCGCTGCCCCTGGCATGCGAGGGCTGGATTTGCGCTCGGCTGAGCGCCCCGGGTCACAGGGACAATGGTGGCCGCTCCTGAAGCTTCGCAGGGGCCGAGCACCAGCTGCAGGGCTCAGCCCGGGCCCCTGCAGGGACTTCCCGGGGAGGGGAACAGGGGATGGGACGGTAGGAATCCCCCCTCACCTCCCCAAGCCTCTCGCACATCAGGTCCTCCCAGCCATCCTCCGGAGGGGATTCAGGGATGAAGAGCCAGTCGGCGCCCGAGGCCAAGCCAGACACCAGCGCCAGGTACCTGGGGGGACACGGCAGTGGGAGCGCCGGCCCCGAAACGAAGCACCCCGTCCCACTGATGGGCTTCCCCACCCACGGGGGCTTACCCGCAGTGGCGACCCATCACCTCCAGCACGAACGTCCGCTGGTGGCTGCGAGGACACGGGTGGGAAGAGAAGGAGGTGGGCGGGTGCAATGGTTGGGGCAGTGCAGCCCCCAGCCCCCAGCCCCGTCCCGCTCACCTCTGCGCCGTGGTGGTGATGGCGTCGATGACCTCCATGATGCGGTGCAGCGCCGAGTCGGTGCCGATGGTCATGTCGGTGCCGCAGAAGTCGTTGTCGATGGAGCCCACCAGCCCCACGATGTTCAGGCGGCAGTTCTCCCGCGCCACCTCCTCGCTGATCTGCCCTGAGGGGGTCACAGCCACCACACCGGTGATTTCAGGGCACTCACGTCCCCATCGTCGTGGGGCCGGAGCCCAGCCTTCCTTGGGGTCACAGCGCCGGGGTGACCCTCCGGACCTCACCACCCTCGAACGCCTTCGTCTGCGCCCCCGGGGGTTGGGAGGGGCTCACCCACCATCTCGGACCAGCTCCTCCAGCAGCCCAGCCCACTCGGAGCGGAAGATGTCTGCGCCGGTGAGGCTGCCGTCGCCGCCGATGACGCACAGGTTGGTGATGCCGTGCTCCACCAGGTTGCGGGCGGCCCGCAGCCGGCCGGCGCGCGTGGTGAAGGCCTTGCAGCGGGCACTGCCGATCACTGTCCCGCCCTGGGGACAGAACGGGGCACGCGGCTCGTCACGCATGTTTAGGGGGCTGGGATCTGGCGTCCCGCGGCCCCATGGTGACCCTCACCAGCTGGATGATGTTGGAGACGCTGAGCCAGTTCGCTTGTTTGATGTTGTCACCTCCCTCCACCAGCCCCTCGTAGCCCTGCGGAGGAGCAGAGGGAGGAGGTGAGGGGTACCCCAGCACAGGGGGGTGGATCCCCCAGCCATGATGGGGAGCAGGGGGGTACCCAACCTCATAGATGAGGAAGACCTTGGCTCCCACGTATATCCCCATGCGGGTGACGGCGCGGACGGCGGCGTTCATGCCTGGAAAAGTGATACGTGAGCTGGAGTATCACCATGGGATCCTGTGCCGCACAGAGGATGGGATCCTATAGGTGACCCTGAGGTGTCCCCTCGAGTGGGTGGGAAGCCACGTGGGCTGAGACCGGGGAAACTCAGCGCACAGCTGGGCCTGTGGACGAGAATCTGCCCGGCAGAGAGTTGCTTACCTGGGGTGGGGACGGGGACGGGGACGGGGACGGGGACGGGGACGGACACACGGACGGACACACCCCCTCCGTGCGGCTCCCCCCCGC
>VYXC01001194.1:306183-361428 GCA_013397175.1 Platysteira castanea
GGGGACACGCCCCGGGACACGCCCCGGGGACAAGCACGGACTGGGGACACGCAGGGACCGGGGACACGCCCCGGGACACGCAGGGACCGGGGACACGCCCCGGGACACGCCTCCGCCGCCGCCGCGGCGCGACAGAGGGGGTGACACGTCGCGCCGTGTCGCGACATGGTGCGCCGTATCGTGGGGACAGCGGCACACGCCCCGCCGGCCCGGACCGCGCCATCCTGCGTGAGGTCCGTGCCAGAGTCCTGGAGGAATTGGCTGATGGAGCTGCCCGGCCTCTCGCCGGGATATTCAAAAGGTCCTGGCTGTCCGGTCAGGTCCCAGGTGACCGGGGAAAAAGGGAGTCCTTGTCCCCATCTTTAAAAAGGGGTAGAAAGGAGGAGCTTGGGAACCGGACCCACCGGCCCGTCAGCCTCCCCTGTGTGCCTGGGAAGATCAGGGGACAGACCCTCCTGGAAGTTCTGCTGACGACAGGAGGGGATTTGGGACAGCCAGCACGGCTGCACCAAGGGCAAGTCCTGCCAGACCAACCCAGTGGCCTTCTCGGATGGGGTGACTCCCTCAGTGGACAAGGGAAGGGTTATGGATGTCATTTATCTGGATTTCTATAAAGCCTGGACACAATCCCACTCCATGTCCTTCTCTCTGCACTGGAGAGGCCCGGATGCTGTGGATGGATGTGTAAGGAATTGGCTGGATGCTCGCACCTGGAGGCTCAGTGGCTCAGAGTCCCAGTGGCCATCGGTGCCCAGGGATGTCCCAGGGGTCCACAGTGGGACCAGTGATATTTAAGATCTGCGTCAGTGCCACAGACAGAGGGATGGAGGCACCCTCAGCAGGTTTGCAGGTGCCACCAGGCTGAGGGTGCAGTGACTCCTGAAGGACGGGGCCATGCAGAGGGCCCTGGATGAGCTCCAGAAGTGACCCATGGGAATCTCATGAGGTTTAACAGCACCAAGTGCTGGTGCTGCCCCTGGGTCGGGGCAACTCCCAGGATCAACCCAGGCTGAGGATGAGCAGATGGAGCAGCCCCTGGAGAAGGANCCTGGCGCAGGGTGCCCAGAGCAGCTGTGGCTGCCCCTGGATCCCTGGAAGTGTCCAAGGCTGGGTTGGATGGGGCTTGGAGCCACCTGGGCTAGTGGAAGGTGTCCCTGCTCGTGGCAGGAGTGGAACAAGGTGGGTTTTCTGGTCCCTTTCCACCTAAAACCATTCCATGACTGTATTCCATGCTATAGCAGTCTGTGTGATGTCTTTATGTGCCACCCCAGGCTGTGCCATGCTCTGCCAATGAGACAAGCTGGAGCTTTTACTAGAAATTTCATATTTTAAATTTTTAAATTTATAATTATTTGAGGTGTAATTAAAAAACAAACCTGTGGAGGAAGCCCTGCCATGGATTTCTCAGCCCCACTGCCCAGCTCAGCTACCCAGAGTGTCCCCCCTTTCCAGGGAGGGGGGTCCTGTTGCTGGGTGCCCTCTCCACACCAGGGGGGTGCAACGCAGTGCTGCGAGGCTGCTCCCTCCAAACCTCCCCATTCCCTGGGAATGGTCCCCATCACCGTGTCCCCCTGGTCTCCCAAATCGCCCAGGGGAGTGGGACACAACCCTGCCCAGCCAAGGGATGGGGAAACTGAGTCAGGTGCTGGCTGCTCGCCCAATTCCGTCTGTGCCGGGGGGAGCTCGGAGCCTCATCCTGCATTCTCAGGCGCCGCGGAGCCCGGCATATCCGGCAGGGAAGGGGTGCGAGCGGCTCGGGTTAAGGAAATGGGAGAGACCTGGCCGGAATCCCGCTCTTCTCCTCCCACAGCCCCACCTCCCCGGCCCGCTTAACATCCCATGGGCCAGCCGTGGGGCCAGCAGCGGTGCCCACGCTGAACTCCGTGCCGGGCCGGCCGTGGGGCCAGCAGCGCGTCCCCAGCGCGGTGCCCGTCCCGAAGATGCTGCGGCTGCTGCTGCTCTGCGGAGCCCTGGGCTGCGGCGCGGAGCAGGCGGGTGAGGCAGGGACGCGGAGGTGGCCGGGGACACCGGGGTTGGCGTAGGGGCACGCGGGGCTCACGGCGGGTGCCGGGGCGGTGGGTGATGTCCCGCATCTCTCGCAGCCCCGCTGGCCTTCACCATGCTCCAGCTGACCCGCGTCTACAGGGGCAATTCCATGTTCCGGGGGAACGCCAGCCTGAACGGGCAGCTCAGCCACCTCCTGGACGAGCATAATGTCACCCAGGTGCTCCCGCTGGAGCCTCCGGACGCCTGGGCCCGGCGGCAGAACGAGGTGATCAGCTACCTGAAGAACTTCAGGCTGCTGGTGCAGCTCTTCCACAAGGAGAGACCCACCAACTGTGAGTGGTACCCGGGGGAGGACGGGCTGCCCGGGGAAGAGGAGCCTCTCCCGCTCTGCCAGGGCACGGGGGTGGCTCTCCAGGGACGGATGGGCGAGGGGATGGGGGCACGGCCACGTGCAAAATCTCTCTGTGGGCAAAGGGAGCCCTTCTGTTGAGCCGGGAATTTCCCTGGGAGCGGGATGATGCTCAGCCTGTTGCTGCTCCTCAGGAAAAGGGCTGGGGGCTGCAGCCTGTGGGGTGGGGCGGGGTAGGAACCCTGCCTGCTCCCTGCCTGCATCCCACCTGGATCCCGCTTGCACCCTGCCTGCATCCTGCCTGCTTTCTGCCTGCTCCCTGCCTGCATCCCGCAGCTGGTGGGAGCTGTGGGACGCTGCTGGCGATGGTTTCGTGCTCCTGCCTGCCCCGCTCCATTAACGCTGTCACCTCTGCTGCTTNCAAACCTTCCCAAACCTTCCCAAACCTTCCCAAACCTTCCCTTCCCAAACCTTCCCTTCCCAAACCTTCCCTTCCCTTCCCTTTCCTTTTCCCTTTCCTTTTCCCTTTCCTTTCCTTTCTTACCCCCAAACCGGTTTTGCCCCAGCCCCACGTTCCTGTACCCTTGGGGAGCCCGGTGTCACCGCGGGGTCTCTGGCACGACCCGCCCGCCCCTGCCGGTGACACCGGGCTCCATCCCCGAGAGCCACGAGCAGCTCCGTGCCCCAAACTTCCCTCTCTGTAAAACCAGAGCTGTGCTGTGGGGAGATAGGGGAGGGAAAATAATCCTGGCCGCTGGAAAAATCACTGCCACGACCAAACCGGGGGGAAGCCAAGCTGTGGGCGGGTTTGGTGGCAAGAGGCTGAGGCCAATCGAAGTCAGTGCCCAGTGGAGGGTGGGAGTGTGGTGACCCTGTCCCCTCCCTCTGTCCCCGCAGTCACCCAGCACCTGTGCTGCCACCTTGGCTGCCGCCTCTTCCCCAACGGCACAGCCCAGAGCTTCTACGAGGTGACCCTCAACAGGACGGCGTTCCTCAGCTTCCACGTCCCCAGCGCCACCTGGGAGCGGCGCTGGCCCGGCGAGCTCCCAGTGGCCGCCTACGCCCAGGAACAGCTGATGAAATACCCCATAACCACCCAGGACCTGCAGTATTTCCTCAACACCACCTGTGTCAGCATCCTGGAGGCTCAGAGCACCAGGACGGGTCTGTGGTGGGGCCAGGGCTGGGGACAGGGACACGGTGGCGTGGCCCGGTCGTCACCTCCGCCCCTCTTGCCTCCTGCAGGAGAAGTCAGCGGCCGATCGCGCGCTCCGCTGGTGCTGGGGCTGATCCTGGGCAGCCTCGCCATGCTGGGCATGGCCCTGGGTGTCTTCCTGTGCACGGGAGGGAGCTGCTAGCGTGGGCAGCTGTGCCAGGTCACCCCTGTGGAGCCAGGGGACGGACCCGTCGTCTCCCCGTGGAGTCAGGGGATGGATCCTTCATCCTCCCAAGGATCCAGCAACTCTCCGTGGACCCATCATCACCCTGGGGAGGCAGGGGCTGGATCCATGATCCCTGCAGAGAGACAGGATGGATCCAGAGGCAGGGACCAAGCCCGTTCCTCAGCAAGGGATGCATGTCCCCAGTGCCACGGGCTTTGCTCCCCAAGGACACCGGGGGCTTCCCAGTCCTGTCCCAGCTGCACTGACCCCTCTGGCAGCCCCCAGCCCTGTGAAGGGTCCCCACGCCGGGCAAGGCATTGAGACTCCACACAGAAACACTGGGCACAGATGGAAAAATGGGGGAGAGGTGTGTGTGTGTGGGGGGGGGAAAGCAGGAGGAGAAACAGCCATGGAATGGTTAAAAGGATGGTGTTAAACCCTCATTTATCCCTGTTCTGGTGGGGATGGAGGGAGGATGTCACACCTTGTGTAATAAAACCACCCATCAGCTCCCACCACACCTCTGGCTGCTCTCATTCCCCTCGGCAGCACCGATGTGGGGCTGTGGATCCAGCGTGGACCGTGGCTGCTGGTGCTGGGTGGGCTCGTTGGTGCTGCCAGCCCCTGTGCCAGACCTTGGGTAGTGTGCTAAGTTTTCCAGGCCTCTGGAAAGATGCTGGTGGTGTTTGCAGGAGGGTTTTGCACCTCCTGAGCTCATTTCAACCTTCTCCCAGCTTTGGTTTGACTCAGTTAAGTCATTTTCCCAATGTTTTTCATTTCTTCGCTTGGTGTAGGATGCCGAGGTCAAGCACACACAGCTGTGAGGGGACAGTTTTCCTTTTCCACAATCCAAATCCGAGCTAAAAACTCCTCTTTGACTGTTTAAAATTTGATTGCATCGATAAGAAACTCTTGACCATGCTTCCCTTTCACCCAGAAGGGGATTTTGAGCTCTCCTGCTCATCTCCACTGCTCCGGCAGCAGGAAGGGCTGGGGATGAGCCAGGAGCTGGCTGGGGACAGTGCAGGAGAGAGGCTTTCCTGGATTAGCTTCCAGCTCCTTCCTTTCTAAACACCCTGCGAGCAAATCAGGGTGGGATGAGGGAAGATGGGAAAAGAGATGAGGGACAGAAGGGATGGGAGATGACTTTAGGGGTTGTCCTCATGGAGGGATGGAGGAGGAGGTTTCCAAAGCCCACATCTCATCACCCTGGCCCCCAGCCACCCCTGGAGCAGCCCCCGCCTCCCCCGGGCTCCTGGGGCAGGGGCCGGAGCGCTCCCCACCCTCGGCAGGCTCTGGGAGGCCAGAGAATCCAAAACAACACGGATGAGGCACGGGAACGTCATCGCTCGGCCCTCGGAGCAGCGCATTGGCAGGAGCTGTGCTCTGCGTCCCTGCCGCCGGCACCCAGGGACACCAGGGCAGCGCCCAAGGTCACACGAGCTGCATTTGCTCCCCACGAAGGGATTTGATCCCTTCCAGCCAGGAGAAGCTGCTGCATTCCCGGCTCTGCTTTGGGTTTTGGATTTGGGGCATCTCTGCCACCTGCAGATGTTGCACTGTGGTTGCCAAGACCTGGAGTGATTCCCGTTGCCAGTCCCCCTGCCCTGGGGTGCAGCTGCGTGCTCCGGCTGGGATGGCTGAGTGTGGATGCTGTGGGATGCCCACGGCTGCCATGGAGCGGGGATGGCACCCAGGACAGACCGAGGGGGAGACACGCTGCGGGGAGGCCTGGAACAGCAGAGCTTGTTTTGCTTTTTGCTCCAGAAATGTGTCATCTTTTGGACAGATGAGCAAGTCTGAGCTTCTCCACTTCAAGCAGCTCTGAAAAAACCTTTTTCCTGCCCCCGAGCAGCCCGTGTGTGTATGGACAACGCTCCAGAATGGAGCTGACTCCGCTGCTGCTCTTGAGTTTCCACGAGGGGCTGGGGCAGTGGGAATCCCCCAAAAGTGCAGACCCTGAGGAACAGCCTCATTTCCATCGGTGTCCATGGGCAACGCGCCCAAACCTGGCACTTCCATCCCCAGGCACCTCCCCAGTGGTGACCAGCACCAGTGTCCAACCTGGATGTGGTAGCCAACAGCAGAGGGGTTATGGTGGCAGCATTCACCTCCAGCACATCGTAACCCTAAAATTTCTTTTCCTCACCCCAAACATCACAATTTGTTGCCTCAACATTTCTCTTCCTCACTCCAAAACTCTCAAGTGCCTTGTGGCGGGGCCACCAAGGCCTGGGTGTGGCAGCTGGGGACACGTGGCCCGGCTGCCCCAGAACTGGGAGCTGGGCTCCCGTTCTACCACTGCTCCAACACAGAGCAGCTTCCCAGCAGCTGGCAGCCACACACATGGCTCATCCTTCCCCAAATCTGGCTGCTCTTCTGCCCTGGATCACAGCTCGGGAAAGGCGCCAGCGCATACACCATCAGCAAGGGGTGGTTTTAATTTTCTCCTCGAAAGATTTTTGGGTTCCGCAGGAGGGTGAATGAACCTCCTGGAAACCTCCGGTAGCTTCAACCAGCTCCCAGAGTGACCCATCCTGGTTTTCCGCAGGGATTGCCGGACAAGGCTTTGTTCTCCACGCGTGGTTTCCCCCAGCCCACTCCGCTATCGCTGTCTCGGATAAGGGCTGGGATAAGACACCCAAGCCTTGATCCTTGTTCCAGTGAGGCCATGCCCATGTGCCAGGAACCAGCTCTTCCCTTCGCCCTCATCCTGTGGGGAACTTGGATAGGGTTGGCAGGTCTGCCCGCTCCCTTTTGGACATCATCTCCCTCTGCAAGGCCAGCATCTCCATCCGTGTCCTTTGGGAGCTGCTGTGCCCCAGGACAAAGGGTCCAGGAGCCGCCCAAAACCAGCGATGGGCTCTGGTGCCTGCTGGGGTGGGAGGGGGGAAAAAGGTGGGGCTGATGGGATGCATCTGGAAGGAAGTGGGATTCTGCCTGTAAACACCTCTTACGCACTCGGAGCCTGTACTGGTGTCATTGTGGCTTTTCAGGACTAAACAAACCCCATCCTTCCAAATTCCCAGAGGTCACAGCCCCGATGGTTTAATTTCTGGCTTTTGGGACATTAAAAGGGGTTGTTAACCCCAGGGGCTGCACTGGGGTGAGGGGATCTGCTTTTTTTTTGGGATGGAGGCTGGGATCTGCTTCCCAGCAGCCTCCTGCTGCCACATGGAAGCGAGCAGCTCCCTGGAAAAGCCTCCCAGCCCAGGGAAGGGCCGTGCTGGCCAGGCCTTCCTCGCCCAGCACTGCCCTCTTCCCTTCCCACTCACCTCCCAGGCCAGCCGCAGGAAACAGGAGCTGGCTGCAGGCCTTGCACAGGGACACGGGGCAGGAGGGATGAAGGCAGCGGGTACCACCCATGCCACACCTCTGCCCTGCCCCAGAGGGCTGCCCTCTCCCTGCTCCGGAGCAAGCCAGGCTGCTCCAGCAGCTCCTGCAATGCAGGCGAGCAGGGATGGGGGCTGCTAGCTGGGAATCACAGGGAGGATTCCAGCCTCCATCCCAAAAGAAAAGCAGATCCCCTCACCCCAGTGCAGCCCCTGGGGTTAACAACCCCTTTTAATGTCCCAAAAGCCAGAAATTAAACCATCGGGGCTGTGACCTCTGGGAATTTGGAAGGATGGGGTTTGTTTAGTCCTGAAAAGCCACAATGACCACCACTCCAAACCCACGTGTGCTCAGAGCAGCCTTCTCCTGGCACCAGCCCCTTCCCCCTCCTTTCTCCACTGCCCAGCCCCGGGGCAGCAAGGTTCAGAGAGAGATAAGGACATGAGAAAACAAGATTTTTCTTTGGAAAAACCCACGCTTGCTTGCATTGCGCTTTCAGAGAACTTTCCCTGGAAAAATGGCTGTTTGGGAACACTTCCACCCACTTCCCAGAGCTGGGAGCAGCCTTTGGTGTGACTGAAGCCATTGGGAGCAGAACCCTGCTCCCCAGACACCCAGACCATGGGCTGAAACTCCTTGGAGCAGCCCCAAAACGTCACCATCCAGTCTGGGAGGGGAATGTGGCTCTGGGTGCAGCCAGCCCAGCCTGTGGAGGGACAGGAGACGCAGACCAGGCTGCAGGCACGATGGAAACATGGATCTGAGCACTGCACTCCCCTCCATCATCAACCTGCTGTGGAATCCTCATCCCATCAGCTCCTTCCCCTCCCGTGGGATGGGAGGGATCCAGCCAAAGGGTGGGAGGATGGAGGTGATGACATCTAAAAGCCAGGCTGTAGGGAGGCCCTGAAGGAACACACGCTGTTGCCCTGGTTTTTGCTAAGCCTTCTGTTTTTAACCTTGGAGTCAGATTCTTTCACACAGTCTCATGTCAATAATAGCCAATGTTTACTTAATGGTATTTTCTGTTTTTCATTCCTTTTGTGATAAGAGAACTTTGATGAGCACCTTTCTTCTCCAGTGGGATTGAGAAGGAAGTGACATGTCCTCCAATCCCTTGTGGAGTTGGGACATGTGTAAGAATGAGATAATGTAAACAATAAAGGTCTTTTCTTTCCTTTCTGCTGAACCTGGCAGGTGTGAGAGCCTCTTTATTGTGTCTCCCCAGACACACACACGCAGCTCCTGCAGGTGCTGAACCCTTCAGGGATAAACCAGGACCCCGTTTCAGCCAGGCCTTCCCAAAGCAGCACGGACATCTGGAAGTGCATTCCAAGGACAAGTGTTTTCCTAGAACTGAACAACATGCCTACATCTGAACCCCCACAATCCTCACCATTCCAAGGATTTAGGTTAAAAGAGGCCCAGGAAATTTGGGGTTGTTTGTTCCAGTTTGGGAATGGCGTTGCTTAGAAAGGACTGGAAACTCAAGCTGTGCATTACAGAATCCCCAGCCTGGAGGTTCATGGTCAGGGTTACATTTTGGTGCCAGAGCAAGATGTGAACACCTGAACCTCGTGGGAAGCATTTCTATGGATAAAAGGAGCCCACGTGTGGCACGACTCGCCCCCACCAGCTCCATGTCACCGGAGAAGGGGACAGAGGATGTCCTGGACACCGAGCACCCTCCGCACCCCCAGTCCTTAAGGGACAAATATTTCCCCAAGATCCGAGAAAAAGCACGGCGTGAGAGGGCCAGAAGCACAGTGGGAATGTTTGAGCAAGCATTGCTGTTGCTGCTGGGCAAAAGCATGGAAGCCTTGGAAGCTTTGTCTGGAAGTGGGAAAGGAATTGGACGCTGGCTCTGAACATTCCCCACAGCAGGAGGGAAAGGGTGGAAGGAAGCAGGGATGCTTGGTTGGAATTTGGGGCTTTTTTTTCCTGTTTTTCTCCTTGCTGCTGTGCAAGCCGGGGCTCTGCAGCCATTGTTGTGTTCTCTGAAGAGTCTGGCCCCACAATGCAACAAAAACAAAGCACAGGAAGGAAAGGAATTAGCAGGGAAAGGAAAAGCAGCGGTGGGAACAAGGACTCAGGCCCCAAATAAACCTGCTGGCTGCTGCTGGGGGTGCAGGTAGGAGAGGTTACACCTTCCCCTGTGGGAGAACTTGGAACTTAGGGGTGAAATTCTGGCTTTTTGGGTTTATTGCTACAGGTGAGCAGGGTTGCAAGGGGATGGAATAACAGGAAACAGCCCCATGCACACCGATATGGGAAGGAATTTCTTTGAAATCTGAGGTTTCCTAGAAACTTGAACTAAGAGGGAGCAGAGGCAGAGCTGCCTGCAGCACCTGGAAAAGGCTGGGCATCGTGGGCAGAGGGAGCAGCCTCAGCTGGGATTCCCACTTCATCCTTATGGATTCTGAGGAGAGGCAGAGAGCAAGGGTTTGGCACTGCAGGTTTGTCTCAGCTGCTCCCCAAGCCCCTGCTGTGCTCTGCCAAGGCAAACGTACACAGGATCCAACAGGAAATCTTCCCAGGGCTGCTGCTTCCCCTGCGTCACTCCCACTGGAGCTGCAGGGCTGGGTGGGACTTGCTGGGCAGCATGGACACAGGGGCTGTGCCCACCTCAAGCTGCTTCCAGCTCCCAAGGAAGGAAAACAGGGAATAAACTGAAAACAAAACCACCTCGAGGCTCCATCTGCTGCTCCCCAGCAAACACTTCCCTGTAGGCAAACCAGAGCCCATCCACTTCCCAAATAGGGAACAGGGCAGGGAGAAGCTGGAAGGATCCCACTTTACAGCCCCCAAGATCCCTGAAGGAACTGGAAGGAGCGTGGAGCCAGGTGGGGTTGGGCTCTTCTCGCAGGGAACAAGTGACAGGAGAAGAGGAAATGGCCTCGAGTTGCTCAAGGGGAGGTTTAGATTGGATCTGACAGAAAATTCCTTCCCTAAAAGGGTGGCTGTGACAGCCCAGAATACTCCTCAGACCGTCCAGGGGGGTCTGGAGCCCTGCCAGGCAGTTTCGGAACTCGAGACTAAAGCACAGAACTCTGTGCTTGAGCCGTGTCATCGGAGAACGCTGCCCACATTGAGAGATGAAATGCAAAATAGAAAGAGAGTGTGTNCTCGGGCTCGGGACTTTTTAAGATCAAGAAACAGCCATAAAAAACCACAAAGAACACTAATAAGTGGTCGCTAATAGGTGGTCAAGCACTGGCACAGCTGCCCAGGGCAGTGGTGGAGTCCCCATCCCTGGAGGGGTTGAACAGATGTGTGCATGTGGCACTTGGGGACGTGGGGCAGTGGTGGCCTCGGCAGTGCTGGGGGGAGCGGCTGGACTCGACCTCGAGGGCTTTTCCAGCCTTACTGATTCCATGATTTCTGTTGCTGCCTGGCACAGGGAAGCCCAGGTCTGTCCCAGAAACACATCACCAGGGAGGTTCTGCCATTCCAATTCCAACAAATACTTTATTCCCATTGGCCTCACCCATCCTCACGGAGGACAGAGAGCAGGAGGGGAGGGAGCTTTTCCACACTTGTTCCTTGTGGGTGCAACAAGGGACAACCAAGGCCACGAGGAGCCATTCACAAATTCCATCATGACCAAGGAGTCTTTGCTAAGCTGGTGCAACTTCAAATTTCAAAGTGAGTGTAGACTTTTGGGACTTGGTAGTTAAGAGAGCCCATAGAGGCCTTGAGAGACTCTTTTCCCAACCAATTGTGGGGCCTAACACAGCCCAGTGCACTCCCAACAGCACCAGTATTCCTGCCCCAAAACCAGACTCTGAACCAATACCACACTCTGGACTCAGAGGGGAAGGAAGAGGGAAGGGCTAGGATTAAAAATATCACCCCAAAACAACAGGAATTTGGAAGAAATTTACACAAAGGACGTAAAAAGCAGGAGCAGCTATGAAAATAGGTTGAGATGGCCAAGAAAAGTCACATCAAAATATATTTAAAAACCAGAAATTCCAATCTGTGTGGAATTTAAAACTCCTTTCCCCACCTATGTTTTCCCGCTCAAGGAATCTCTGTTGTTCCAGGACGTGGAACATGATAGGCAGCACCAGTTACGTCCTGAAAAAGTACTTCCCCAAACTCTGAGCACTTCCATAATTCACAAACGAAAAATGAGCTAAACCTCAACCGTCGCCCCCCCTCCCTCTTCCCCCTTCTACAGTGGGCAGGAGAAAAGACTGCAAACAAATCTGACTTTGCATTTCCAGGGAAGCCCCGATTTTTCCAGACGTCAATATCCCTGCAATCCATTGTAGACCTTCTGCACTGATCCTTGCTTCAACAGCTGCTTGAGACCTGCAAGGGAAGGGGAGAGCGTCACACGCAGAGCACAGCGAAGACGTCAGGGTGACTTTCCCAACACTTCTTCCCCATTCCTGAAATCCCGTACACTAAGCATTCCAAGGAACTGGCAGTTCAAGGATCTGTCAGCATCAAGTTCTTAGCAAACAGGCTAAGAGAGTGAGTCAGCCTTCAGTCCATAACCGCTCATCTCCTGGGGCAGGCAGGACAGGGCAGGGTTGGCAGGGCTCCACTGCTGCTTAAAGGGCAAGCCCACACGGAGCAGTGGAAGCAGAGTGGCAAGGATGGATGTGTCACTGTTTTTCCAGAGATTACAGAGGGAGTCCCCTCGGATTAACTCAGCCTGGTCACTCACTGCCCTTGGGCCCCTCAGGACACGGCTCAGAGCAGCCTCAAGAACCACTGAGCCCAGAACAGGACCCAAACCAGAGGGAAACTCCCAACACTGTGGGTAATTTTCAAATAACCTTCACTGAAAGAAAGACATGGAGGGGCTGGAGCATGTCCAGGGAAGGGAATGGAGCTGAGGAAGGGGCTGGAGCACCAGGAGTGGCTGAGGGAGCTGGGAAAGGGGCTCAGCCTGGAGAAAAGGAGGCTCAGGGGGGACCCTCTGGCTCTGCACAAGTCCCTGACAGGAGGGGGCAGCCAGGTGGGGGTCAGACTCTGCTCACAGAAACAAGGGAAAGGAGGAGAGGAAATGGCCTCAAGTTGCTCCAGGGGAGGTTTAGATTGACTATTAGTAATGAAACCAACCAGTTTACTTGTACAGAAGAAAATTCCAACCTTTCAGGCATGCAAATCCTTCAGGAAATCCCACTAAAAAACTGTTTGCCTCCCTGCAACCCTTGTCCTGCTTGTCTATCCTTAAACCTTTCTGGCTATACATCCTACTGGCCTTGAAAAGCAGTGATGGGATGCATAAGGGTTTGAAATACTGGAAAACTGTCCTGGAAGTAGTAACTGGAAGCAGGACGTCTCTCTGCCAGGCAAGAACTTCTCATGCTCCTTGCCTGATGGCCAGAGATTCCTGAACTCTTTTCAGGAACACCAGGACAAAGTGAACCCCTGTCCAGGAGCTGCTCGTTATTAGGAGTAGGTCATTCTCCAAGGCAAATTCACTTTCTCTCCCACATCCAGAGGAGGCTCCAAGTCACTTCCCAGCAGGTGGGTGAGAAGATGTGGCTCCTGGATGTGTGGTTCTCAGAAAGGAAGGCTGTAGCTGGAGAAAGGTGTGCTCCAGGAACCTTGAAGAAAGTGGGATTAGCACCATCCCACACTTCGTTTCCTGGCAGATTCCACACCTCTGGCAGCTGCCTAAAGGACATCCTCAGTAGTGCACAGGATATTTCAACAGGTATCTAAGGTTTAACCAGGAATTCCAACCAGGAGTCCCTAACACTTGGTGCTACTGCACTTCAGGCACGTTTTACTGGAGCCTGAAGTCAATTTTTCCTTTGAAATGTTGCTGCTACCAACAAGAAGTGACAGGTTACAGCACAGAGGGAGAAGCAGATTTCAGCAGCAGCGATCAATTCCCACTGCAGGAAAGAAGGGATATTATTTCTGTGACTCCAAAGCTCAGGGTGGTGCTCTCGGAGCCAGAGTATCTTCTGACAGCTCCAGGAGCCGGACATGTGGTCAGGAGATAAGAAATGAGGACCACTGCCAACAATAAGGAAAAAACGGATGTTTTGAATTCTGAAGCCTGCAGTTTTCCATTGAATGTGTACACTGAACTGCTGCCACACACAGAGATAGACCTATTCCCTCATAAAACTCCTGAAATCACAGATGTTTGGAGATACCCAGCACACAGAAAGGCATCTGACTGCCTACCCAGTCACCTTCCCCTGGGAAATGTGGAATTGCTTTAGGAGGGACAGAAACACCCAATGCCCTGTGCCTGAACACATTTATGCCAGTGCCATCATCTCTCTGTTCCCGGATATCCATAGAGGTGTGCGAGCAATTCTGTCAAAAACATGCAGGCTTCTGTCACTGCTCCTTGCCCAGTGTCCTCTAAACTGCCAAGACAACAGCTGGAATAACCTCACATCTGTTTCAGAGCTGCTGTTGCCTGATGAAGCTTCTGGAAGGGCAGCAGAGCCTGGACTGAGAGTTGACAGTGACGTTGTCATTGTGCCCTGCACAACACTCTTGGAACAAGAGGGAATGCACAGAGATAAAACCACGAACCAAGATCACTCTAAGCCCAGCCCAGAGGAATAGACCTCCCAGCCCAAACAGCTGCAGGAAGAGCCACAGGACATCTGGAGCTGCAGCACCAACTGCATGTGGCAGCTGGCACAGTGTGGCCAGGGCAGCAGCAAGTACCACTTAAAGATGTGAATCCACTTCAGAAGAAGCCCTGGAAGAAGTTCTGGGGATGGGGATTTCCTGAAGAGCTGCACTGGTACATGCCAGGATTATCTTTGCCCCGTGGCCGAGGATGAGGCCCTTGGTTCCTACTCTGACGCAGAGCAGCTGGAGCTACTGTGAGGCACAGCAGAGACTGCTGGAGCAAGGAATTCCCAGCTAGGAGTCCATGATTTACCCTCTGGGCAATTTTAGGATGCCTACACGGTTCATCAGGTTTCCATGTGAGCACTGAGGATGAGCAGCAGATCTCTCCTAGAGGGTGGAAGGAGCTGTGGGGAGGAACAACCCTTCTCCTGACACAGCGTGACATTCCCTACCCTTGGCTGCAGAGGGATTTCCACAAGTCTTGCTGCCAAGAAAGTAGCAGCAGGAGCTGGAAAACCCTTTGTGATCCCATTAGGGCCGAGGCAAAGCAGACAGAGGCTAAGCCCAGCAAGGCTGTGGGGTCAGACAGATGGGCAACTCCAAAAAAAAAGCACCTGCAAACTTGCCAAGAGCTACATTCCAGCAGCAGCACATCCCAACCTCAGCCACAACGGCAGCAGCCAAGCTTCCTTGCTTCCAAGGGAAGTGGGAGTTAATCACAGGCCACGAGCCCACTGTGTTATGCTGGACAAGGGGCACAGGGACAGCACAGCCCCTCCTGACTGCTCCAGCCCCTGGATGAGCTGTGCCAGGTTCAGGTGGGCTCTGGACACGCACCTTCCCGCTGTTCAGGTGTCAGCTGCTCCTTGGGGAACTCCACGTCGAAGGTGATTATTAGGGAGCCTTTGATGTTATTGTTATCAAAGTTTGGAAGGCCTTCTCCCTTCTTCCACAGTTTGGCGCCGGGTTTTGTGGTTTTATCCCGGGCAATGTGAACCTGGGGAGAAAAGGAATTTTAGAACATTATTAGTGTTACAGGATCAGGATCCCAGGATCGTTGAGGTTGGGAAAGACCTTCAAGACCACTGAATCCAAGCCATGACTGATCCCCACCTTGTCAACCAGAACAGAGCACTGAGGGCCACATCCAGATGTTCCTTAGACACCTCCAGGGATGGGGACTCCACCACCTCCCTGGACAGTCCATGTTCCCCGTGTGCACTCCAATACTCCAACATTCTTTCCAACCCACTGGAAAGCTCCAACTGGCATTGATTCCTTGCCAAAACCAGAGATATCTGATGGCTCCAGGCAGTTTTACTGGACATGTGCCAGAACTAACACCACCCACTGCTGGAACAGCCTGGGAGTGAGACACACACTGTGCACCCCTTGTAGAGAGCCCATTTTGGCTCCTTGGGAATTGATCTGGAATGCTTCAGCAGAGGGAATTCTGTAGATAAGAGGACGCTGAGCAAGTCAACCCTCAGCACAGAGCTGCAGGTGAATTTGGGATACACATGACAGCCTGGGCCTCACCTTGTGCCCATCCAGGTGGGCAATATCCATCTCAAAGCCTGTCAGTGCCTCGACCAGCGAGATTGTCACGTTTGTGTACAAGTCATCTCCTCTCCTTTCAAACACTGGGTGCCTGTGGAAATAAGAGTCATTGAACTTTTCTCCTTCTTCAGAGGGGAAATAGGTCCTTCAGCCTCTTTCCTTTCATTTGGGAGCTTGGAGAAATCATAAATAGGAAGGGAAGTGAGGAATGAATCAAATTTAGCCTCATTTTCCTGTGTAAGATATGCACTGATAAGTGCCTTTTCTATTTCTAGGGCACTGAGTGGTGAGGTGTGGCAAGAAGTCCTGACTCACACAGCAATTCTTTTAGTAGTGCATTTCCTTACAACAGGGAGATTGTGTGCTAGGAAAAACGAGCTATTTCATCTGAATCATACATGGTGAATTCGAGCAAAAAAAATTAAGATACTTTGATAATTCCACTTTTAACAGCATCAAATCCAGCTCCTCCAGCACCACGAGGGCTGAGCATCCTGCACAGCCCTGGGTGCCAGGCCTGCACCTGCCCTGCTGAGGGGCAAGCTCCATCTGGCCAAGCAAGTCTAACTAGTCCATGGACTTACTTGAGAACTTTTATTCGGAAGCGCAGATCTCCTGGCTCCCCATCCACATGGGGCTCACCTGTGGGGGAAAAAGGAAAGCTTTGTTTAAAGGAAACAGGAACAAGTGGAGAGACAAGCAGGCTATTACAGACTTGTAGCTCACAAGTCAAAGGAAAAAAAAAGCCAC
Organism: Platysteira castanea; assembly: GCA_013397175.1. NCBI lineage: Eukaryota > Metazoa > Chordata > Aves > Passeriformes > Platysteira > Platysteira castanea. The sequence goes on from VYXC01001194.1 coordinate 322,132, forward strand.
TAATTGATCTTTAGATGACCCAAATTCTGCCTTAGCACATCCTAAACAGCTTAGGACTTTCTGAGTGTTGCCTCAGCAAGGTCACACCTCTGCTGTTCTGGAAGAGCTCTCTGCATGTCAATGATGCCCTTTAGTCACTGAAGGGCTTCATCTCCTCGGGCAGAGGGGATCCCTTCACATGCTCAAGCCTGGAACAAATGCTCCTACTCAAGTCTTATATGAAACATCAGATGTAGAGCTGGTTTTGTGCATGTCCCCACTTCCACCTAAGGGAGTGGACCTGTTATCCAGACTTAGGAACGTGCTCCTGGATTCCAGCACGTGCAGAGGACACAGCACTTCCAACCACACGGGGGGCTTGGGCACTGCCAGTGCCAGAGAGCCATGGAGGAGGAGCAGCTCAGAGCTGAGCACACACTCACCTTCCCCAATGAAGGGATACTCCATGCCATCCCTCACCCCTGGCTCTATCTCCACCTCCAGCGTCCGCTCCTCGTTCACCAGCCTGAAAACGGGAAGAGCAACCCAGCACTCAGTTTTCAACTTTATTTATTTGTTTTGACTTCACCTCAACTTTTAATTTGTGTTACTGAGGCACAGAGAACACCCCCACAAGCTCACACGTGCTCTCCTTGCTCACATCTAAATCTAGAGGGTCAGAGCTGCCTTTTTGGTGAGCTGAGACTCAGGGAGTAGAGAAGGTGAAGTTAAAAGCTCCTAAATGCACAGTCAGCGTCAGGGTGTGTGACTACAGCATGGCATTCCATATCCAGTTGTTCCCAGCTGTGTTGCCCTGGTTTTTGTAAGCCTCCTGTTTTTAACCTTGGAGTCAGATTCTTTCTCACACAGTTTCATGTAAATAATGGCCAATGTTTACTTAACGGTATTTTCTGTTTTTCATTCCTTTTGTGATATGACAACTTTGATGAGCACCTTTCTTCTCCAGTGGGATTGAGAAGGAAGTGACATGTCCTCCAATCCCTTGTGGAGTTGGGACGTGTATAAAAATGAAATAATGTAAATAAATCCAGCAATTTTTCCTCCTTTCTGCTGAACCTGGCAGGTGCGAGAGCGTCTTTATTGTGTCTCCGCAAACACACAGCTGTGTGCTCCCCATTCAGATTTAACTGTGGAACTTCCACTGCAGTGTGACTGCCCAAGGAATAAAAGGTTGGAAGAGGAAATTGGGGAGCTCTACACCCAACAGAGGCGGCCGTCTCTGCTGTAAGAATAAAGAGTGGCTCCCTGGAAATTAGAACCCGGTGTTAAACCTTCCTAAAGTCCCCAGATCTCCCTGGGAATGCAGGCGCGTTCCCCCACCTAGCGGTGGGTTTCGGAATAAACATCCCTGTATTACTACCCAAAATCATGGAATTTATAGCTCTGTGGAGCAGGAAAGAGCACCAAACTCACTTGACGTTGGGACATTCATCACAAACGACTTCCTGAGTCATCTGGAAGCGCCCGGGCCCCAGCTGGGTGGTTCTCATCTCCTGCCTGCAGTTGCATTTCCGTTTGCCAGGGGCCTGTCTTGCCACTGGCTTGTTCCTGACAACCTGCAGGGAAAGAGGGAGAGGTTGATGCCAGTGTTCCTTGGTCTCCACAAGGGTCTGGATTTCTCTGAACAGAGAATGCTTTGGGTTGGAAGGGATCTTCAAGATCATCTAATTGCAGTCCCATGCACTGGGCAGGGACATGTTGTTGTGTGGTGCTGCCACAGTAGCTCCAAATGTGGCCTCAGCAAAACACTTGACAAGTTTTCACCTTGTCATCACACAATAAACACCATAAAGGCTCTCTGACACCACTATTGCCATTCTCTTTCCTTTTCCACTTTTCCATACAGGAAAGGTGCCACTAGGATGGAACACCCCACGCTTTGGTTATGACACTTCCTTGTCCCACACAATGATCTGGAGTTCCCCCAGTAGCCACAACACAAAATCAACCAATGGAAAGCCAACGTGCAGACAGGAGGGATTGCCAGCACCAGAGATGGAGCTTGCTTAAAAGAAGAAAATAATTTTCCACACACTCTTCTCAGTTATATCACCTGGAAACTCGCAGTGACACGTTTGGCCATAGAAGGAGACTGAAAAATCCTCAGTGTGGTTTTGCAAGAATTGCAATGTGAATTTGAAGCTTATGAACAGCCCCTCAAATATCCCTGAATTCTACAGAGGGACAATTTCTACCTTTCCAACTGGGCTGCTGCACTAAGCAAGCTGAGCTGGTGACTGACAGCCAGTAAATCAGTGTTATCACACTTTATGGAGACACTGCCAGAAGCAAAACGTGAATAAATGTTTCTTCAGTAAACTACAGGAAACAGCACCACAACATCCTCCACTGCCAGACACAGAAAAGGAGCATCTATTTCAGCTCTGTATTTTGGGAGAAGATATTCTGAGCTCTGGTCAGGCACCTCAAACCTGGGAACACCTGGAAACACGCAGACAAGTGAACTTACTTCTACAAAATTTCCTGAATACACCTCCTCCAGTGTGACCTCCAGGTCCACAATGATGTCACTTCCTCGGGGAATATTCCTGTCTTGCTGGCGAGGGTTTCCTCCAAACATGAAGCCAAAGTCCCCAAAAAAGCTGGAGTTAAGCACATGGATAAGGTCAGGAAGGAATTCTGGGGAACTGCTTCTACTCCACTAAAGAACAGCCTCCTCGCAGTCCTTTAGCTCCAGAGTAAATCCAGGAATCTCTTTTTGCTCCTGCAGAACACAACTAAAGCCTTCAAACAAAGCAGCCACTTTGGAAGAGTTTTCTGCACTAAAGAAAATGAAATTTGGAGCAGAACACTTGAAATCTGACCTCTCCACACTGCACTGCTGCTCAGCTGCCACGACCACGAGGTGTAAACTCTGAGTAGCACTGCAAGTCACTGCTAGCAGGTTGGTTTTCAGTAGTTTGAGGACAACAAGGATGAGGAAAATGCCCTAGGAATCCTGCATATTGTCCCTCAGAACAGAGCAGAGCAGCAGTGCAAGTCCTCACCCAGAATTACAGGAGCTGAGCAACTTCTGGAATTATTTTGGGCAATTTATCCAAAGGGGCAGAAAATCAGGTTCTGTCCTTGCAATGTGCAAGTGCCTTTGGTTTTTAATGCTCCAGATTCTAGACGTGCTGTGCAAGTAACCACAGCACTGCTCTGCAGATGGAAAAGTGTCCCCAAAGTGATGTGTGACAACACGTTAAACCCCAATCACACACAGATAACCTGAGAAAGTTTCCACATGTTTGAAGCTGGTGCTGCACCTGAGAAATCACCCACAGTGCCCAGAGGTGCCCATGTGGGAAGTCTCCACTGGTTCCTGCTTGCAGCAAGGAGTCATGCACACCCAAACTGGAAATTGCATGTGGGATCCCCACTGTGAATGTATTTCTTCCAGTTCTCAACTCACACATCAGCCACCCTGAGCCAGGTAAAAAGCCCATCCAAGGGGTGCTCGAGCATCACAGAATCAGAGCAGCAGCTGCAGGACAGCCCAAAGGGGTTAAACCTCCTTACTGGGAGAAGATGTCTCCATGGGAGCTCTGGTGCCCATCCTTCAGGCCCTCCTCTCCGTAGGCATCGTACTGCTTCCTCTTCTCCTCGTCCGACAGCACCTGGGAAAGGCAGGGATGTGGGAAAGGCTTGCACCTGGAGCTGAGGGGAGGTGTTGGACAAGGCTCTAAAGGCACCCAGCACTTCTCACTGGCGACACTACCAGAGCCCTGCTTGCTGTCTAGAAAAGTGAAGCCCGTAATAAGCACATTTCGTTCATTGAAAAAGCAGGAGCAACACAGAAAATGTAAACACTGAGTTTATCTGAAATATTAAAAAAGAATCAGAAGGACAGCTCAAATCCTACAAAGCAGGACATGCTGAAACAAATAATCACATACCACCATCCCTGTGTCTCAGTCAGGACTTTTAAGACTGTAAAGCATCGATTTTATTTCCTAAGTTTTGATCTTTGCTCTTTCCTGCCTCAGAGATCTGAAAGTCTCTGGGCATATTGAGTCTTCCTTGCTCTTCCTCCCACACTGATCGTCTTTGGAAAGGCCAGAGTTGCCAGGTTGGCTTTCAGAAGGCTGGACAGGAGTGGGAAAAGGTGGAGAAGTGACTGAACAGGTGGAGAAGCAGCTAAAAGATGAAAACCAGCCTCAGTTTGGGGTGTTTGGAGAAGCTGTGGCTGTTCCATCCCTGGCAGTGTCCAAGGCCAGGTTGGAGGGGCTTGGAGCAGCCTGGGACAGTGGAAGGTGTCCCTGCCCAAGGCAGGGGGTGGGACTGGATGAGCTTTAAAGTCCCTCCCAACCCAAACCACCCAGAGATTCTGTGGAATTACAACCACTCATAAATGCCAGCATCAGGGAAAAAATCAGCAGTGACTTCACTACTTTCACCCAGTAGGTGAGGGTTCAGTTCTCCCTTTCTCTCCTCAGTTCTCTCCTCTCTCTCCACTTGAGATTCCCATGGAAATTCCTCCCAAATCCATCCTGAGACTCATGACTCTTTGTAGAAGAGTCTCAGCTCCCTCCTCTGGGATCAACCTCCCTTCTAATCAGAACAGCTGAATTCAGAGCACGCAGCTCCAGGCTGGAATCACCAAGCCTGTGAAAATGAAGAGACTGAGCAGGTTCATTAACCTCCTTTCCCCTCAGTTTTTTGGGAAAGCTTTGCCATTATCAGCTACCCAGACCCTGAGCAGCAGTGCTGTTAACAGAGGCTTTATGGCGAGGAAAATTCTGGTTTAGGTTATAAAGGACACCCAATTCTGGCTCCATTTTGCCCAAAACAAGCAAATCAACTCACTGTATCCCACAGCTAATTCAGCAGAAGGATTCCCAAGCTTTTCTGGCTAAACACAGATAAAGACCTCGCAGGGAGGGCATCAAAAGCTTCTTCCAAACCGCACACACACCAATACTGGATTTCTGATTTTATTTTACAACCATTTCTTCACCTAGCTTTTAAATAGAATGAATAATCTCAACTGCTGGCAAAGATTTACATCAAGTGGAACTCGAGCAAGAGGCAGAGAAATCCTTTCCCAGCATGAAGTGCCAACAAGGCCCCAGCTCACAGAAGCAGCGCCAAACTTGACAGCTCCACATGCACCAATCCTGAGGTGCTGAAAATGACAGGGAATTACTTTTATCCACAAAAAAATGTCTTTATGTTCATTTTCCCTGAGATAACTAGGCCAGTTTATTTAAGTGTGAACTAAAAAGGGGTCCCAGCTCTGAGACAAAACTAAAGTGAAGAGTTTTCTTTCTCCACACAGAGAAATAAATTCCAGCTGGTCCTCCCACTTCCTCATTTGAGAAATATTTGCATATCTGAGGAGCACCAGGGATGGAAGGAAGTAGGAGCCAGGCTACAAACCCTTTCCCCTGCAGCTGGATTCTTCCCAAAGGACCCCAACCTCCACCCAAAGAGCAAGTCACTGCTAGGAATTTTTGCTAATGGAATTTTTCAGCACCTCAGGGTCTCTCTGCTGCACACGGGACAGCAGGAGCAGATGGAGTCCAACAGTGACAGAAGGAGGACAAAAAGGACACAAGACATGGAAGAAACAGCCTGCATTCCATCACTATGTTGTGCACAGCCAAGGAAAGCAGGCCTTGACTTCAAACGTTTGGGCAACACAACAACCTGTATTTGATTTATTTAATGCACTGTGCTATTAGTGTGAGGGATCATTTGCATGCCACAGCATTATCCTGGAATAACCGGAGCCCTCCTGTGACCCACAATTACTTTTCTCACTTAATATCCTCCAAACCCAAGGCCAGCACCTTTCACTTGCCATCAGCTCAGACTAATCCCAGCCATGCCCTATGCACACTTGGAGCTGCTGCACCTCCACTTCTGCCTTGAGAAGCAGGTAATAAACTCCAAAGAACTTTAAGCTGGTGCCTTGGCTTCCTCCTGGCTGAGAGAGCTGAGGTGTTGGATTGTCCTCTGGCAGGAGCAGCTCTCCAAGTAACCTAGTATCCTCTGTATCTTTGTTTTTCATTTGGGAGAGTGTCTGGAATTCGATGTATTAACAGAGGCAGAATGGAATTTGGTGTAGTAACAATGGGAGGATGGAAATTGATGAGAAGGAGAAGGAAGGAAGGGAATTTGATGTGGAAGGTGTCCCTGCACATGGCAAGGGGATGGAATGGGATTATCTTTAAATCCCTTCCAACCTAAACCAATCCAGGATTCTGTGATAATAAAAGGTGTAAGATAGAATTCAACACATTAACAGGGGGAAGATGGAATTTGACACGGTAACAGGGGAAGGCTGGATCCCAGCTGCACCTTATGGAAGAGCCTTTACATTCCCTACAAACCTCCTTTCCCATCCCCTGAATGTTACAGGATGAATCTTCACGAGCCTCAATGGCCAAGCTCCAGCCAGCTTTACTACGAGCCCCATCCACCCTTCCCAGCCCGGGGAGGACATTCCCGGCTCCCGGCCTCACCTCGTAGGCAGCACCCAGGTCCTGGAACTTCTCCTGTGCCCGGGGGTCGTCGGGGTTCCTGTCGGGATGGAGCTGCAGCGCCAGTTTGCGATAGGCCTTCTTAATGTCCTTGATGGAGGCGCCGCGGGACACCCCCAAGATCTTGTAGAAGTCTCTCCTACCGTGTGGGGAGAGAGAAGGTGAGGGAAGGGAGAGGGGAACTGGGAGAGGGAGAAGGAAAGCGGGGAGGGGAGAGAGGGGGAGGGCGAGAGAGGGGAATGGGAGGGAGATGGGAAGAGAAAGGGGCGAGGGGAGAAAGGTGAGGAGAAACAGGAGAGAGGAAAGCGATGAGGGGAAGGGAACGGGATCCCCTCAGCGCCGCGGCCGCCGACCCTGAGTAGGGGGAAGGCCCGGTGCTGAGGCGGAACCCCCTCAGGCCCATGGGCGCGGCCCGGCGCACTCACCCCGCGGCGGCCTCCCCGCAGAGGCAGAGCAGGAGGAGGCAGAGGCGGCCGATCCAAGCGGGGGCCATGGCGGGCCTGGCCCTGCCGGCTGAGGGGGAGCGGCGGCAGCGGCGGGAGAGGCGCGTCCGGGCGGCTCCGCAGCGCCGCGGCCCCGGCGGCCGCCGCCAGCCAATGGGAGCGCGGGGTGTTCCCGGCCGGCCAATGGGAGCGCGCCGCCAGCCAATGGGCTGCTCACACTTCACCGCCGCCGGCCAATCGCCTGCCGGAGCGTCGCAGACGGGGGCGCCGGTCACGCCCCGCCAGCCCTCAGGGTGACTTCCTTCCAAACAGCCAATCAGCGAGCCAGCTGCTTATTCCCCGCCCCGCTCTGGCAGCCGTAGCCAATGGGCAGCGGCTCCCGCCGGGAGGGAAGGGCCGTCTCTATGGTGCCGCGGCGGAACCCGGAAGTGGCGGCGGTGATGGCGGCGGCCGGGGCGGTGCGGCTGTGGGTGCGCACGGAGCCCTTCCTGGTGGGAGCGCTGCCGGCCCCACCGCCCGCCCGCCTCACCCCGCACTACCTACGCAAAGCGGCCGCCTACGTCCGCGCGCGGGCGGATCAGGGCTGTTTCCCGCGGCTGCGCTGGCCCTGCTGGCGGCACATCGCCTGCGGGAAGCTGCAGCTGAGCCGCGAGGTGGCCTGGCTCTACTTCGAGCTCTTCCGCGGCCTCCTCGGGCCTGCACCGCCCCTCCGCCTGCGCTGGGCCGAGGCTGAGGCGGCGTGCGCCAGCGCCGAGGAGTTGGAGCTGGAGCGGAGCAAGGCAAGAGCCCGGACCCGGCCTAAGGCAGGAGGAGCCCGGACCCCGCCGAAAGGGGAACCCGGCCCAGCCTGACTCCTCTCTGTCTCTCCCGTGCTCTCCAGCTCTCCGTGGACACTCTGCAGTTCCTGCTCTTCCTGTATGTCCAGCAGCTCCACAAGGTTTCCCTGCGGAGGTCTCTGCTCGGGGACGAGTGGCCCAGCCCCAGGACCAGGTCTCCCAGCCTGACCGGGAAATCGGCCGGCGGGAATAAGGTACTCGTGCCTGTGGGATTCTCCGCGTGGAGGAACTTCTTTGCTCTGCGGAACTGCCTTGAGGGGCGTTGGAGAGGGGCTGGTTTGTTCCTGGGAGGGTTTCAGCTGTGGCAAAGTGTGAGAAAGGGTCCCATTGCAGAATTCCTGTTCGGTAGTCAACAAAGTGAAGTTGATGTGTTCTCTGCAGTTTAGAAAAAGGTTTTTTAGAGTTTTCAGTGAGAGTTTCCTGGAGTCCAAAGCCGACTGAAAATTCCCTAAGAGTCTTGGCAAGTATCCTTTTAAGAAGCAACAGGCTCTTTGCTTTGTCAAGCAGGCAGCTTTTCTCATGCTCATAGTGCTTTGCCCATGATCCAGTGTGGAATTTTGGATCCCAGGGTGTTCCCTGGCATCACGTTTTGTGTCTGAGCGGGGAGTTGGTTGTTCAGCTGTAGATCAACTGCGTGGAAATGCTGTCTCCTTTTAAAATACTGCCAGGTAATTAGGAAGGAGAGAGTTAGATGTGTTCCTGTGTGGGAGAACAGATTACAATTTGCAACCCTGTGTAAGGCCATGCAAACCTCTAGAATTCTGGCATGGATGTGCTGCTGTGAGCAGGATGAGCTGGTGAAATGTAGCTTGGGGTAAGCTGGAATCACTAAAAATAGGAGCTGGGTAACTTTATGCTGAAACATTGAGCACAGTGGTGGTGAGGACAAGGTGTAATCACAGCCATGTGTTTCTCCAGCAAGACTCAGCTTCGTTAAGCTCTGCCAGAATTCCTGTGTCCTGCTTTTTTTTTGGGACTGGAGCCTTTTAGAATTTGAAATAAGGATTCTTGCAGAGAGTTTGGTTTATTGGTGCACTTGCTGCGGAGAACGGATCCTCTACTTTTTATCATGGAAGGTGGCACTGAATCCTGGCCACAGGTCTGGCCCAGCTGCAGGGATTTTCCAGTGGAGCAGCTCCAAGACCCTGAGTGTCAGTTATTGATTTGTTTCCTCCCTTCCAATGCCAGCAGCAGCCTGGAGTTGTGTAGGATTGTAGGAGAGCCTGGCACTGCTCTCTAGGAGGAAATACTTGGTACTTGAGCTGGAATGAAATGTTCTATTTTGAGTTTTTGCGGGGAGGTGTCTTTCCAGCTTCGGATGAGCAGAGCAGCAGGAGTGAGCAGATTGAGCACCGTGTCTGACTGGGTTTCTGTTGCCCTGGTTTTTGCTAAAGCCTTCTGTTTTTAACCTTGGAGTCAGATTCTTTCTCACACCCTTTCATGTAAATAATAGCCAGTGTTTACTTAACGGTATTTTCTGGTTTTCATTCCTTTTGTGATAAGAGAACTTTGATGAGCACCTTTCTTCTCCAGTGGGATTGAGAAGGAAGTGACATGTCCTCCAATCCCTTGTGGAGTTGGGACGAGTATAAGAATGAAATAATGTAAATAAATCAATCCATTATTCCTTCCTTTCTGCTGAACCTGGCAAGTGTAAGAGCGTCTTTATTGTGTCTCCCCAGACACAGGTTTCCTTCTTTTAGAAAGGTTCTATGCAAGGATTTGTGTATATGATGTCCATGGAGCTTCTCAGCTCAGAGAACTCACCCCCTTTGTGTGTTTTCCTGCTCCCCCAGAACTGGAACGACCAGGAGCACCTTGCCTTTGTGCAGAGTCACCTGTTGGATATGCTGGAGCTGCTGCTGGAGCCAGAGCAGCTCTCAGCCTCTTCCCATTCCAGCTGCAGCAGCCTGGTGTCCTATGAAGCCGTGTGTGCCCTCAGTTTCCTGCTCGAGGGCACCGTCAGCAACTCTGGCACTGTCCAGCCTCTCCACAAGCTGGCCCTCAGGCAGCCCTGCTGTGGCCACAACGGGTATTCCAAGGTGTCCAGAGCCTTCTCCCTGCCCAAGCTGGAGAGCTGGCTGCGCTCCTCCCTCACCACTCATCCCTTGGGAATGACTGTCTGCCTCAAGGCTGGGAAGAAGCTCGCGTGGGCACAGCAAGGTGGGAAAAACTGCTCAGAAGTTTTTCTTAGAAGGGCAGAAATGTGGGGGGAAATGGAGGTGTGGGGGGAATGGGAATGTAGGGGTAAATAGGAATGCGGGGGGAAATTGGGATATGAGGGAAGTGGGGATGTGGGGAGAAATGGGAATGGGAGGGGATGTGGGAGGAAATGGGGATGTGGGGCAAATGGGATGTGGGGGGAAGTAGGAATACGTGGGCAAAATAGGAATATATAGAAATACACAGAAAAATGGCAATTAGAAATATGGAAAAGTAAAAACAAGTATACGGGTGTGTAGAAATATGTAGAGATATACAGAAATACTAAAGTATAGAGAAATCAAAAAATAGAAACGTAGAAAATAAGAAATACAGAAATGAATTTAGAAATACAGAAAAATAAATATAGATTAATACTATAAATAAAATTTAGGAAATAAAACCCAGGAATGGCAACTCGGCTCCTGTTGCTGACCAGGGATCTGGCAGTGGGTTGTGACCTGGTCTACGTTTCCATGTCTCCAATCCATCCCCTTGCCTTCAGGGGCATGGCAGTGGAGCCAAGGCACTTTCCCCCTTAGGATAAGGAATTTAACTCCATGTTTTGTTTCCCTGGCTGCAGCATCCCAAGAGGGGCAGTGGGTTAGGAATGATGGGGAAGGGCTTAAGGATGGGGCATCAGGAAGAGCATTCCCCTTTTCAAAACACGCAGTTCCTGCTTAAAACTTGCCCTCAGGATCTTCCTGCTAAGCTGAGTCTTGTGTTCAGGGACAGGCTTGTGGAACTGGAGATTCCTTGCTCTGGCTGGCTGGAGCTTGTGGGAAGCTTTGGCTCCTCCTAAATAATCTTGAAGTGGTTTTGATCCTTCAGTGTCTCTCAGTTTCTGAAACTTGTGGTGCCTCACGCTGCTGACCTGCCCAGGAGGCACTGGGAGTGGTGTGAGTGGCGTGGGAAGTACCATTCTTGAACTTTGGGGCTGATTATTTTCCCAAGGGATTACTGGACCCCGAACTTTTGTGGACTTTGTTTTGCAGTGGAAGGAACAACCAGAAGAGCCAAGATTGCCTGCAGTGGCCGGGTGGTGCCCGAGGTGTCCCCCATGGTGATCATGAGCCAGGTGTACAGGCAGACCCTGGCCAAGAGCTCGGACACTCTGGTGGGGGCTCACGTCAGAATCCATCGCTGCAACGAGTCCTTCATTTACCTCCTGTCCCCTCTGCGGTGAGTTGGGGTTCTCCTGGGACACAGCTGGACTCTTGGCTGACCATGAGTGTGTCCTGGGGGCCAGAAGGCCAATGGGATCCTGGGGGGCATCAGGAAGAGCATTCCCAGTAGGTCATGGAGTGATCCTGCCCCTCTGCTCAGCCCTGTGAGGCACATCTGGGGTGCTGTGTCCAGCTCTGGGCTGCTCAGGAGAGACAAGGAGCTCCTGAGAGGGTCCAGTGGAGGGTATGGAGATGATGAAGGGACTGCAGCATCTCCCAGACCAGGAAAGGCTGAGGGAGCTGCGCCTGGTTAGTCTGGAGAAGACAAGACTGAGAGGGGATCCCATCAGTCCATGCAGAGATCTCCAGGGGTGCCAGAGGGTGGTGCCAGTGGCAATACAAGGAGCAATGGCCATAAACTAAAACACAGCAGGTTTGACCTCAGTGTGAGGAAGAACTTCCTTGCATGGAGGGTGGCAGAGTGCTGCAACAGCTGCCCAGGGAGGATGTGGAGTCTCCCTCTCTGGAGATGTTCCAAACCCACCTGGACACGTTCCTGTGTCAGCTCCTGCAGGTGACCCTGCCTTGGACTAGAGGGAGGTGGGTGTCTGGGAAGACACAATAAAGACGCTTTCAGACGTGCCAGGTTTAGCAGAAAGGAGGGAATAATGTTTATTATTTACAATTTCACATTCTTATACACGTCCCAACTCCACAAGGGATTGGAGGACATGTCACTTCCTTCTCAATCCCACTGGAGAAGAAAGATGCTCATCAAAGTTTTCTTATCACAAAAGGAATGAAAAACAGAAAATACCGTTAAGTAAACATTGGCTATTATTTACATGAAACTGTGTGAAAGAATCTGACTCCAAGGTTAAAAACAAAAGGCTTTAGCAAAAACCAGAGCAACAGAGGTGCCTTCCAGCCCCGATGGTTCTGTGTTTCTTTGGCAGATCCGTGACCATTGAGAAGTGCCAGAATAGCACCTTTGTCCTGGGCCCCGTGGAGACCTCAGTCCACGTCCAGAGCTGTGACAATGTCAAGGTCATCGTGGTTTGCCATCGCCTGTCCCTTTCATCCACTACCAGCTGTACTTTCCACGCTCTCACACCCACGCAGCCCCTCATCCTCTCGGGGAACCGGGCAGTCAGCTTTGCCCCTTTCCACACCCATTATCCCATGCTGGAAGACCACATGGCCCAGGTGGGCTTGGCCACTCTGCCAAACTGCTGGGACAGCCCCATGCTGGTGTGCAGGGACAGCGGTGACACGAACGTCTTCCGGCTCCTGCCCCCCTCGGACTTCTACACCTTTGTGATACCCTTTGAGATGGAAGGAGACACTACAGAGACGCCAGGGGGGCTTCCCCAGGAATACCAGGAGGTGCTGAGCCAGCGGGAGCAGAAGGTCGAGGTGTGGCAGCGCATGGTGAAGGACGCAGGGCTGACCAGGTGAGTGCTCCCCAGGAAAGTCAGAGCTCGGCCACGTGGACGTCGAGGGTTGTTTGATGGGGTTCCACAGAAATCCTCGAAGGATGGGTTGGGTTGTAGGAGTCATGTCTTGCAGGCCAGCCCTGGAGCATTAGGAATTAACAATCCTGGGATTCTGCTTGATAAAGTAGGAAGAGTAGTGCTCACAGGTGTAGCTCAGAGTAACAGAATCCCAAAATGATTTGGGTTAGAAGGGACCTTAAAGCTCATCTTGTTCCACCCCCTGACATGGAACACCTTCCACTATCGCAGGCTGCTCCAAGCCCCGTCCAACCTGGCCTTGGACACTTCCAGGGATGGGGCAGCCACAGCTGCTCTGGGCACCCTGTGCCAGGGCCTCAGCACCCTTCCAGGGAAGAATTTCTTCCCTATGTCCCATCTACCCCTGCCCTCTGGCAGTGGGGAGCCATTCCCTGTGTCCTGTTGCTCCAGCCCCTTCTCCAAAGTCCCTTTCTAGCTCTCTTGGAGCCCCTTTAGGCACTGGAAGGGACTCTGAGGTCTTCCTGGAGCCTTCTCTTTGCCAGGTGAACACCCCCAGCTCTCCCAGCCTGGCTCCAGAGCAGAGGGGCTTCAGCTGCTGGAACACCTCCATGGCCTCCTCTGGATTCCAGGAGGCAGCTCTGCAGCTGGGGCATCAGCAAGTGGAGTGAAGGGGGAGAATCCCCTCCCTCGCCCACGCTGCTCTGAAGGAGATGCTTTCTCCTGGTTGCATTTTCCCAGCTTGTGAGACTCCAGGAAAAGCATTCCCAGATACTGCTGAGGTGAGGGATCCACGCTGTCAGTGATTTGGGCCAGGGCTGGGTGTGCACCCTGAGCTGCCTGGGGTCCCTCTTAGCCCAACCTTCACCCTGGGATNCGCCCACGCTGCTCTGAAGGAGGTGCTTTCTCCTGGTTGCATTTTCCCAGCTGGTGAGACTCCAGGAAAAGCATTCCCAGATACTGCTGAGGTGAGGGATCCACGCTGTCAGTGATTTGGGCCAGGGCTGGGTGTGCACCCTGAGCTGCCTGGGGTCCCTCTTAGCCCAACCTTCACCCTGGGATTGGAGCTGTAAATGGCTGTCCCAGCCCTTGCTGAGGTGGGCTGGGAATGTGTACGTGGATCTTTGCAGCAGATCACCTTGTGGGCAGTAGCTTTTAAATTCCTCTGGAGCAGATCACATAGAATCCTCTGCCCAACTTCCTTGGTAAGCATAGAATGGGGATAAACCCCCATCTCAAACATTCCTCTGTAAAGACTTGATCAAAGCAAGTTTTGTTCCCTAAACTCTGCTTAAACTGGGGAGATTTTCTGTCTGTTCCATGTCAGTTGATGGCTGGCAAGGGGTGTGTAACTGGGTGCTGATAGCAGTGATCTTGGAGGAATTTATCCTGTTGGAAACATGGAATAGGAAAGCATTCCTGGCAAGACTTCACGTTGTACCAGGCTGAGGAGTTCCAGCTCATTTGATGGTTCCTTGTTTTGGAGGAGCTCCCTGTGCTTCCCATATTCCTTTCTGAAATCCAGGTGCCTCTGTGCTGAACAGAGAAAGTATTGTTTGAAAAAGCTCTGGACTGGGAGAGGGAAAGGATTCCAGGGTGGGATTTTGCTACAGGAGGAGGGTGGCAGAGCAGTCGTGACCCAGAGGTGGGGACAGAAAACCTTCAGAACTCCCAGCCCTGAGTCTTCAGGGGCAGCAGAGAGGGAAGAGACTTCAGCCCTTGTGCTGGAGTCATCTGTGTCTGTCAGCCTCATTGTCTTGGTTTAAAAGACAGGTGTCTGCTTAAGGAAGGCAGCAGCCTCCCTTGGAATGGGAAAATGCAACTCCCCTCCCTCCAAATTTATAATTTTGAAATTAAGAGGCTTTCAGGCAGAGATATGGGGGATAGGAATAACAGTTCTTTTACTAAAATATATATAAATATATATATAACAAAACAATAATACAAAAANCCTGCTCCAGCTGTTGTTCTCCCAGGACTGCTGCTTCCCACCACAGTTTTGGGAAGGCGTTTGGCCTGTCAGAACCTCCCTGAAAGAAGTGGGAGGAAATAGGGATGATGTACTTAGGTTTGCCGTCGTCTGCCGCAGTCACAGGAGGCAAGAGCTCACTGCTTATTCCATAAAAGGGGGAAAACTCTGGCAAGTTTAGAAGCTTGTTGAAAAGAAGCTGGGCAGCTGACAGTGGAAAACGTCTGTTGTCTCCTGCAGACAGGGAAACAAGGAGGACAAGTAGGAAGCTTAGAGCAAACAGGATATCAGGCTTGTAGAAAGAAAAAAGCTGCTGTGCTCAAGCCGGGGGGTGAAAGAGAGTGTTAAAAATAAGAAGACATCTTTCAGGAAGTTGAAGTTGTCTGATTGAGGAAAGTGGGGCAAAAAAAGAATGTAAATCCTCCCAGGCTGAAAGTAAAACCCCCGTAAGACGGGACCAAGAAGACAGCTTGAGGAACAACTTGCAAAAGCATAAAATCCTGTTTATTCATTTTCCAAGCGTATCAGACAGAAAGTCTTTCAGGGTCAGTAGCAGATCAAGGTAGAGAAAAAGCTCTTGGAGAAGATAAATCCACAAGGGAAGAAAGAAGTGGCTGCCTTTGTGTTTGCTGGGGAGGAATTTGGGTTAGTTTGTGTCCCAGAACCCTGCTTTTTGGGGAAAGGCTCAAATGGAAGAGAACATACAGACAGCAGCCTTAACTTGGAAAAAGGATGTGGATACATGGGACAAAACTGAATAGAATGGCCTGGATTGGAAGGGACCCTAAAAACCCAACCAGATTCCACACTCTGCCATGGCAGGGACACCTCCCACTGTCCCAGGCTGCTCCCAGCCCCATCCAGCCTGGCCTTGGGCACTGCCAGGGATCCAGGGGCAGCCAGAGCTGCTCTGGGCACCCTGTGCCAGGGCCTGCCCACCCTCACAGGGAACAATTCCTGCCCAATGTCCTATGTGACCCTGTTCTACAGCAGTGGGAAGCCATTCCCCCTTGTGCTGTCACTTCAGGCTCTTGGAAATAGTCTCTCTCCACCTTTCTTGTTGCTCCTTCAGGCACTGAAAGGCCACAGTGAGGTCACCCCGAAGCTTCTCTTTTGCAGGCTGAACAATTCCAAATCTCCCAGCCTTTCCTTAGAGCTCCATTGATCCTTTGGTCAATGAGATGATGAAGTACACCTGGCTCATGATCTCCTTTGATCACCTTCGTGGTCTCCTCTGGAACTGGTTTCCTGCTTTTCCCAGTACAGAATGGGGTCAGCACTTCAAATTAGGAACGGGTTCAAAGCAAACCCACATAAAATCTCCAGAATATTGAAAAATGTCCATGTTTTATTGGTGTTCAGAAATGAATTGTGTAAACTTGAAAAAGTCCATGAGGAGCTACTCAACTCTTGTGTCACCTTTGGCTTAAGGAATTCCAGGTGTAAGCTGATCCCAGAGGGCTGGGATGCTGTTCTGGAGATGCTTTTGGGCATCTGACCAGTGCCAGTTAGCCTGAGCTGAGTGGCCCACCCTGTTACTGGCCAAAAACACCCCAAAAGTTCATAATGAGCAACGAGAATGATGTGAGGAGTTTTTATAGGTGCATTTTTTCTCTGATCTCCATCCTCTCGGGTGCTGTCAGAACAGAATTTCGTGTCCTTAGTGCTTGAGCACCGGTTGCTAATCTTAGTTTCCTCCCTTTTCAGACAGTTTTTCAGCTATGCTCTGAGGGGAAAGTGGAGGCAGCCCGGGAGCAGGGTGATTGTGGTGGTGGGATGGGGAATTTTATGACTTCTCCAACGCCACCAGGTTCTGCCTTTGGGGTTCATTATCATCACATTCACGTGGTAAAAACCTTCTCTGGTTGTCTCTGCAAGGTTCAGGAACCAAGCCTGGCCCTTCCTGATACATCTGGAGGCTTGTTTGGATAGTGAAGATGTGGGAGAAGTACAATACTGTAAATAAATGTGATTTTTCCATACTTCCCTGCTGATGTTTCTGTTTCAGGGATCAGAGGAAACAGTTCCAGACGTTGGTAGAAAACAAATTCTACGAGTGGCTGGTTCAGACGGGGAACCGGCAGCAGCTGGACAGCCTGGTCCCTCCTGCCATGGGCTCCAAGCAGGCAGCAGGATAACATTCCTGGGCAGGAACACATTCCTGGGCAGCAGAAGGAAAGGGAGGTGAGTAAAAGGCCTCCTTCTCTTGCTTCTTCTCTCTCCCCCCAAGAATCGTCCCATGTTTGTGTGCACAACCAAGGCAGAGGTAGGAAAGCAGGAGTCTGTTGAGTGAATGTTCTCCCAAGAGCCTGGCATTTGGGTTTAGTTCTTATTTTCCTGTCAAAACCCCTTTTCAGCTGAAATCTGTGCCCTCAGCACTGCCTTGTTGTCAAGTTTGATTTGTTGGAGGCATCTGTAAAGGATGAAAGATACAAAACTGGTTGGAATAGTCGCTCTTCCAAAGAAACTCTGTGTATTGATGTCTACCCATCTCAGTTTTTGCTGAAGAGAACTGAGTGAGACTTTGGGTAGTTCTTACAATGAGACTTTGGATAATTCTCACTTACTCTTCCCAAGCAGAAGTTGTTTAGGAGCTGGAGACCTGCCCTTACCATGCTCTTCTGCCATGGCATGTTTCAAACCATTAGAAAGTTGTCTTATTTTTGATTTAGCCTTTGAATTCCTTTTTCTTTGCTGACGTTAGAAGTAAAATTGGCTCCTTTTATTCTGTTCCAGAGCTCTGGGAACAGGCAGTGATCCACTCAGCCCAGTTCTCATGAAGACTTTGTGGCCATCCCACCTGCACCCACTGGATCCAACACCCAGCCCTGGCGTGGGACTGCCCCGCTGCCTTAGGATTCCCTGACATTCCTGCCTTCCCAAGAACATGCTGGAGCTGTCCTGTTGGTGACTGAGAGGTGCCTGGCACTGGAGGAAGATGGAGTTAGTGTCCGTGGTGAGCAGGTCTCCAGCACACCTGGTTTCCTAGGACAAAGCTGGGTGCAGGCCCTGGGCATCACCTCATGGTATGAACCAGCTGTGCTGTTTTTATAAATGTGAAAAAGAAATGTTTGAATATTTTATGAATGAAATCCAACAGGTTTTTTTTTTTAATATGAATGTAGCACTTATGTGAAGAAGAATTTTTGTATATTGGCTGCATTGTTTTGACGAATGTCAATAAACCAGAGTTGTTGGAGAAATCTGGCCCATGTCCTAGGGGAGGGGTTTTATCTGTGCAGTTGGACACAGCATCTTTTATCTTAATGAAATGTGAACCTGCCAGAGGGAAAAAGTGCTAATTTATGGGGAAAGTGGGGCGAGAAAAGAGTGTAAGTCCTGCCAGGTTGAAAGTAAAACTCCTGTAAACTTCAGCCATGGAGCTGGAGGTTTTGAAGGCTGTCCTGGCACAAGGTTTTAGTACGAGCCCTGTTCCTGTCTCTCATAATTTTTATAAAGATTATCAGCTTGAATAAGCACCATTCTCATGTGCTGGTGGGATGTGTTTTGGGGAGATGTGCTCATAGCTGAGCACCTAAATAAGCTTGGAAAATAGGCAAAGGCATTGCATGGATGAATGGAGGAAGCAGCTGGTGGTGCCTTGGGAAGAGCTATCCAAGCTGAGAGCGAGGGGAGGGCACAGTGCTCCGGAGTGCACAGCCTCAGAATTCCTCTGAAGGTCTCCCTTGGCTCCTGGGTGAGGTGAGTTTATTGTATTTATTCTATTTATGTAAGGTGAGTTTATTGTATTTAACCAACCTCTGAAGGAGGGATGTGCAAAGTGACCATGGCTTTGAGCTGTGAACCTGCTGACAGAACCCAGCTTGTGCTTGAACTCTGACCTTCAGGAATTAAAAACTAAATCAGTCCAACTGGCCTCAGTCAGAGCAACAGCTCTGGGTGATTCAAGGCTCCTAAAATGGGAAGAGAAGCAGCTGCTGAGTGTGTGTGCCCCAGGCTCTCCCATCTGCCTGCATTTACAGAGCTGCTGTTGCGAGAGTGCTTGTCCTGACAGATTTGAAAGAGGGGCTGCATGTTTCGGGCACTGCTGTGCCAAATTTGTGTCCCTTTGTCTCACTAAGCCTTTGGGCTGGGGCACTGAATAGCTGCAGAGGTAGTTTTTGATAATGCACTGGCTGTGGAAGCCAGCAATCCTCGGCCTCCCCGCTCCGAGGGCCAGAGTGTGGCCGAAGGGAAAACTCTGCTCCAAACTCAGGTGCTAGGCTGAGAGTTTGGAGTTGAATTTGTGGCACGTGCAGACACAATCAGAAATCTGGGCATCATTCCTTGAAATCACTGGCTTTGTGCGGGGTGGGGAGGTGGCCCCACCTTCTTTCCCTCTGTGTCAGGAGGTGTTTGAAGCAGCGTGGCTCCAGCTGAGGGTGTCCCAGGAAAATCTGCAGCCTCTTTGCTGCACAGATGTTTCCATTGAGAGCTTTCAATGCAGAGCTGGTCTTTGCAAGCCTCTGGTGTCTGTCCTAAGCACTTGCTTATCATTCCTTAACTGCATCCTTCACTGCACTGGAACATTCCCTGATAAATACCGTGTGCCCTCCTTACAAATGGGGTGGGTCTCTAAGAGCCAACAAGGATTCCTTCTTGTTTAACAAGCTTGGAAGGGAGGGAACAGCCAAATTACCTCCCCGTCCTCCCAGACTTGGCAGGGGGCTGCGTGTTTTGAGTGCATTTGGCAGAGTTTTGGTGTTCTGACTCAGCAAATGGTAACAAAGGGAGGATGGCGAAGCCTTCCTTTATTCCATAATCCTGTTTGCTTTTCTGGAAATCGGCTATAGCCTCAGAATCACTGACTCAATTTTTGGATCCTATTCTCATGACAAAGCGGCTGTCTGGTTTAAAACAAGCCCGTTATAAAAAGGGCACCTCAGATCCTGGCTGTTTGTAACAGCTGCTGACGTTCCTCCGGCACAGGGGAGCTTGGCTGGAACGGAAAATGTCCAGAGCTGGAACCAAGGTAAGTTTATTTGCAGTATATTCATGATTTTGGCTAAAAGTGCAGAATTTAGCAGGGATGAAATGTGGAGAAACTTTGTTTTCTTTGTTCTGCTGACAGCTTCCCCCTCTGTCAGTATGTGGGCAGGGGGAGATGCTTGAAATCCCTCTCCTCACGTGGAGGGAAGCTGGAGCTGAGCCCTCCCAAGTATTTTCCCAGGTTTCGGCTGGTTCCTCTAGGTGTGGCTCTGCCAGAGGACGGGGTCGAGCGCAGTGACTGGTGAGGAGGCATTTTGAAATGGTTCTAAATGAGCAGGATCTGATGCCTTGTCACTTGGGGGTGGAGGGGGCTGTGCCAGCAGGGAATCACGGCGCTTGCAGAGCGGAGCCTCAGGGAAGGCTCCCTTGGAGCCTTGGGAGAGCCTGACTCCCAGCACCAGCGGAGCTGCCACATCCCATGGTGGAGCAGAGGAACTCCTGGACCATGGCCGTAGCACCAAAGGGAATGGTGTTCCCTGAGGGGATGCACAGTGGCCTTGGGATTCGGGGCAATCAGCAGAGATGAGCTGAATTTGGAGGAGGAGGTAGGTTGGGAAGCTCAGCTTCAGCTGGAGTGACATCTCAGGTGGGGATCCAGCTCCTCAGGCTTGGGTTTAGCAGAGCTGAGCTGGCTGGTCCCACAGAACTTGGACTGGGACTGGGACTGGGCAGGGAGAAACAGCCGGGAAAGGAAAGGAGGGTGAGGACTTGGGCCAGTGTCCCATTTGGAATGTCAAACACCTGTTAGGAGGCTGTGGAAAGAGCTTCATCTGAGTTTTGCATTTGGGCTGGATTCCTTTTAGCCTGTGGAGGCTGTAAGATCCGGGGGGGTTTGGAAGCACAGCGGGTTTGGAGGCACTGAGCAATGCCATGGAAGATCCAGTCTTGGCTCTTCCGTGTCCTTCAGCTCTAATCTTGGCTCTCAGTGGTTGGGCTGTTGGTCTGGGAAGCCAAGGAGGGTGTGCTGGTGGCTCCTGGCTTCCAGGGGTGCACGCTTTCTGTACCTGTGCCTAAAAAAGGTGCTGGGGAGTTGCAACTGCTCCATCCTTAAGTCTCCTGTCAGCTTGGGAAGCCTTGGGCACATCCTGCCTTTCCCCTGCCAGAAGCCATGTCCACAATAAAGATGCCACGGGGAATTCACGGAGTACGTGCTGCTGAGGGGCAGCAGGATGGCCAGGAGGAGTCATCTCCTATTTCTCTGTGCTGTACTCTTGTTTAACACATTCCAGTGAGGAGAAAAGGGCAAAGGGAATTAAGCACCATTTCTCACAACCCTGGCAAGTGATCTGCTCTGGAAAGAGATCACTGCTGACAGAGGAGGCACTACTGGATATTTTTTACGGGTTTTCTTCTAGCTAAGCTGCTGTTGAAAAGAAATATGTGATAACTCGGGTCAGGTGACCAAAGCAAGAGTTCTACATTCCCACAAGGAAAAAGCTGCTCTGGCAAACGTGGTATGTGCTTGGTAACCCCCAAAAGGCAAGGCTTGGGCAGGGAGAGTTTAACTGGTGTGTGTCTGGGGAGACACAATAAAGACGCTCTTACACCTGCCAGGTTCAGCAGAAAGGAGGAAAATGGATGGATTTATTTACATTATCTCATTTGTATACACGTCCTAACTCCACAAGGGATTGGAGGACATGTCACTTCCTTCTCAATCCCACTGGAGAAGAAAGGTGCTCATCAAAGTTGTCGTATCACAAAAGGAATGAAAAACAGAAAATACCGTTAAGTAAACACTGGCTATTATTTACATGAAACTGTATGAGAAAGAATCTGACTCCAAGGTTAAAAACAGAAGGCTTAGCAAAAACCAGGGCGACACCGGTGAGTGCTGGGAGCAGAGCTCCTGGAGGGTTTGGCTGAGGGAAGGCAGCTTCTCCCAGTGAGAGGGGACAGAAACAAAGCTGCAAATCTGAAACTGGAATCTGTAATTCACCTGTAATTATTCTATGGGTGAAAACGTCAGCCTGCTCTGTTGGTGCCTGAATCCATGCAGGAAAGCTGGGAAGCAAAGGTCTGAAATGAGCTGAAGGTGTGTCTGAAGGGCTGTGCCAGTGAATGGGTGGGCAGTATCCCTTAAATTCTGGGATTAAACCAAGGAGCAAGCACTTTGGTGGGACACAACTCTGTAGGAACAGCCATATCCTTAACATGCCTTTGGATTTCTTTGGCTTTGTGGTTTTTTTTTTACAGGGAAACATCTCCCTGGAAGCACCAGGTAGCTTTGCCAGGCTCCAGTTTGGTTGGGTTAGGCTGGGTGGGAAAGGAAAGTCACCGATGGAATGGTTTGGGTTGGAAAGGACCTTAAAGCCCATCCAGTTCCACCCCCTGCCATGGGCAGGGACACCTTCCACGAGCCCAGGGTGCTCCAAGCCCCATTCAGCCTGGCCTTGGACACTTGCAGGGATCCCTCTGCCCAGAAAGCAGATCCATACTGGGCAGAGCTCATCATCAACCATGTTTTACACTCACTGCACGGGCAGGAGTGGGACAGGATCAGAGCTTGGCGACAGAGGTTGGAGAGAGGGGTCAGCCATCCCAGCAGAGGATTATGCTGAGCTGGGAAGAGATGAACCCCTGCAGAGGGTTTTCCAGGGATGCTGTGGCTTCCTTGGCCACTGGCTTCAAGAAGAGGGTGACTGGTGGTGCGTGACTGACTGCCAAACCCAGCGAGCAGGGCTTTCGCTGTTGCCTTTGGGCCAGACTGGCAGATTTTTTGGGCGATACCTTTAGGGGCAATGATCCAGCAGCAGGATCTGGAAAAGGCAGCGGGTTGTGGCCGGGAAGAGCTGGCCAGTGTGGTTAACTGCCCAAGTGTGGGAAAACAGGAACTGGGCATTTCAGCACTCTCCTTTCACAGCCTTTATTCACTGCTGGAGGGGTCGGAGTGATTCCCAGCTCTCCATTGCGTGAAGGTGGGAAGAGCTTGCTCAGGATGTTGGAGGACAGGTTGTTTGTGTGCACCAACTGCTTCGTGATGGCAGATCAGTCCTTGAAATTAAGAGGAAAATAGCATTATCCTAATAAATGTCCAGTAACAGGCCACAAAATCAAGAGCATGAATCCTCTGCTATGATCAGCCTGACTCCGCAGATCCCTTGGTCAGGCTGGTGGGACACACTGACCAACCACCTCCAGGAAAACTCCAGCTAATTTAATTTTTAGCACAAAACAAATGATTAAAAATAAAAAGTGAGTTGTCCTGGATTTGGGTTGAAACACTGACAATGAATGATTTTTTAAGAGCAGGGAGGTTATGTCGATACCAGTAGCCAAAGCACTGTGGGTGAGGTAAAGCAGGTGGTGGTGGTGTGTCTTAGTAGTCAAACTATGGAAAAAACATGGGAAAAATGGATTGTAGAACACTGTATGTTGGGTGTGGCCAGAAAGATTCTCCCTAGAGCATCTGGTGAGCAAGGAAGGGATGTAGTCAGGATAGACGTGATGGTTTGGGAATCCTTTTGGAGAAGAGCAGCTCTTGATGAGTAATTGTCACCTAGGAGGACCTAAAAATGGGGCTGGAAAACGACTGGTCTGGTCTAGGGCTTGGCAATATTTCCATGAAGGGATTTTTGAGGAAAACAGGGTCTGCTGTCCAGGGCTGGCTGGGTGGGTGATGTCTCGGGTGGGAGGAATGGGATTTGCTCATCAGCTCCCCAGATCATTTCAAGCCAGCTTGTGATCAAGCAGGACAAAGTGCCTTGGGGTCAGTAGCCAGGATGTAGAGCAGCTCTTGGGGAAGAAATGATCGTGAATTTGTCGGAGGTTTCGTGAACGTGCAGCAACCAAAGCAGAACAAGCCAACTGCAAATACAATCCTTAGATGTCCGTAAAACTGCAACCCACCATGCACATGGAATGCTCTCTTAGTTTCTCCTGGCATGGGCAAAGCTTGTGTGATGTCCAGCTTTGGGCAGTGAGTTTTGAGAAAGGGAGTTTTGGGTTGTTCAAGCGGGAACAAGGATGGGCTGGAAGACGTGACCCAGGAGGAAAGAGACTTCTGTCCCCCCCTTATCAGTAAAGACCTCCCTGCAAACACTTGGTAAGCCAATATAAAGGAAGTCATGGAATCGTTAAGACTGGAAAAGCCCTCAAAGACGTCAAGTCCAACTGCTAA
Source organism: Platysteira castanea (assembly GCA_013397175.1). NCBI lineage: Eukaryota > Metazoa > Chordata > Aves > Passeriformes > Platysteira > Platysteira castanea. The sequence continues at coordinate 345,817 of VYXC01001194.1, forward strand.
GCCGGTGCTGCCAGAACCATCCATGTCCCCAGAAATCTGCTTTGTACATTCCATTGACTTCTCACAGCTCCCCGGCCATTATTTAGTAACTCCTGATCTAGAGAAGGTGGGAGGGAATTGTTTTGATAGTGTTTTGCTGGAAAAAGGACAAGGACTTCTCCAAGGGAGTGTTGGGTTGGACTGGGACAGAACAAAGGCCTGGGAAGGGCGGAACACTGGTGGCAGCTGGAGGACTGGGGCCAGACTGGTGAATTGACTGCAGTTGGTCCCGTTCCATGGCTGGGCTTGATGATTTCTGATATCCAAGGGCTCCGCTTCCGGATATTTCCTGCCGCGACGTGGCTGGAATATGGAGAGATGTGCTGGATGGGGAACCTCCCCACTCTTCCCCCTCTGCTCATTTCAGGTCACCTTCTATGAAGACAAGAACTTCCTTGGCCGTTACTACGAGTGCGACAACGACTGCCCCGATTTCCACAACTACCTGAGCCGCTGCAACTCCATCCGTGTGGATGGAGGCACCTGGGTGGCCTACGAGAGGCCCAACTACGCCGGGAACATGTACGTGCTGACCCACGGGGAGTACCCCGACTACCACCACTGGATGGGCCTCAACGACCGCCTGGGCTCCTGCAAGTACATCCAGATCGTAGGTGTCACCCCTTCCCAGGGCATGCTTTCACTTACACCCGGCATGGGAGGGTTTCACATGGTGCCCATCTTCCTGAAGAACCACAGAGGGGGTGGCTGCTGGGGATTTGCTCCCACAGTCCTCCTGTGGGAATAGCAAGGTGTTTGGTGAGAGGAGAAGGTGAATCTCTTGCCCTGTGGATTGTAGTGGGGAAAGGCAGATCCCTTTGAGTGTGGGTGGATTTCCACAGGAGCAGCAGTGTAGTTTCATCACTGGATTCCTTTAGAGATTTAGGGTGTCCAGGCATGTGTCTGGGGAGGCACAATAAAGACGCTCTCGCACCTGCCAGGTTCAGCAGAAAGGAAGGAATGAAGGACCTTTATTGTTTACATTATCTCATTTTTATACACGTCCCAACTCCACAAGGGATTGGAGGACATGTCACTTCCTTTCCAATCCCACTGGAGAAGAAAGGTGCTCATCAAAGTTCTCTTATCACAAAAGGAATGAAAACCAGACAATACCGTTAAGTAAACATTGGCTATTATTGACATGAAACTGTGTGAAAGAATCTAACTCCAAGGTTAAAAACAGAAGGCTTACAAAAACCAGGGCAACACAGGCAGGTTGCTCCAAAGTTTGCCTCTTGCCTTTTTGTTGGTGTGTAAGCAACTGATCCCAACAAGCTCAAGGCCTGTAACAGTGGGATGTAGATTTTGCAGGAACATTTGGAATGAGGGCCAGTTTCCTCTCTAGCAAGCAAGGACTCCCTTCTGGTACAGGGAACTGAATCTGTGTCACCAAACCTCTCTGGGCATGGAGACACCAACCCCAGGAGCAGCCCTGGAGTGCCCAGAAGTGGGAAGGATGCCTGGAGCCCTCCTTGGCCATGCTTGGAGCAGCCTCCTGGTATTAGGCAAGCACAGGAGGTGTGCTCATCCCCTCCTAACTGAGGATGAGGAGAAAGGAACAGAGGGAAGGATCCTTTTGGGAAGCCTATGGGGAGGAGCATCCTTTAAAACTGGGACTGTGGATGAAGTGTGGATTGGTGCTGCTGCTGAGGTTTTGCCAGTAGTGGGGCAGGCACTGGTGATCCATGGGTTGCTGACTTGGAGCATGGCCATGAATTCCCACTGCACAGAGCACATCTCACAGCTGAGAACGGGTTTTGCTTTTCTGCCTGGGAGTCTAACGCCCCTCTGAGCCTGTTCTGGCTTTGAGCTGGGTCTAAATCCCTTTGCACAGGGCAGGGGGAATTTCCAACCCGTTCAGAGCACTGATCTGGTTTAAGACATGGAGCCAAAACACGTGCAAGATGTAAGAGCAAGCACAGCTTCTCCCACCAAGATGGAATGTGGGAGCCTTATCCTGCATATCCACCTGGTACCTGGCTTTCCCTCCACCCTGGGGAGACTCTGAGACCCCGCAGAGCTCGGCTGGGGCTGGCAAGGAAGGGAGCGGGCTGGGGAAGAAGTGTCCAGGCAGCTGCAGATTAAACGCTGCCGCGGAGCCTTCGGGCAAGAAGCGCTTCCAATCCCGGTGGGAACCAGCCCTGCCTCCGCAGCAGCACGGCCCCGCCGGGGTCAGCAGCTCATTAAACTCCTCTCCGCCCGGAGGAGCGGGGCCTGGACGGGGTCTGGCTCTCTGATGCTCACGTGGAGCAGCTGAGGAGTTCAAGCCCGCCCGGGATAGCGAGGCCGGCACTGCTAACTCAGCCTCATCCCTGCCTTCCTCCCCACGGAGCGGTGGGGTTTGAGCTGGAGCTGCTCTCCTCCAGCTCGGGTCTTCGGTACCCACTTAGTGCGTGATGCTCTGTTAAAATTTACCTCAGCTGCTTCTCCCTGTGCTTCTGGGCGCTGATGTGAGATTTCAGCCCTGTCCTGGTGTGCTGGGGGCGGTTGGTACCTGATTTGAGTTTGGCTGTGCCCAGACTCTGCCCCCATATCAGAGCTGGGACACGTCAGTGCCTCCATCCGATGCTCTGGTTGCCAGTGAAGTCCCTCAGACAGAGAAGCTGCGGCTGCCCCACCCCTGGAAGTGTCCAAGGCCAAGGTTGGATGGGGCTTGGAGGAACCTGGGATAGTGGGATGCATCCCTGCCCATGGCAGGGAGGTAGAACTGGATGATCTTTAAAACCCTTCCAACCCAAACCATTCCACGACTCCGTGATTTTTCTCTCCTTTTTTTTTCTTCTAGCCAAGCGGAGGCCGAGGCCACATCCAGGTGTTTGAGAAGGGAGATTTTGGCGGGCAGATGTTCGAAGCCACCGAAGACTGCCCCTCCATCATGGAGGAGTGGCACATGCGCGAGGTGCACGCCTGCAGGGTGCTGGAGGGCGTCTGGGTGTTCTATGAGCACCCCAACTACCGGGGCCGGCAGTACGTGCTGCCCAAGGGCGAGTACCGCAAGCCCGTGGAGTGGGGCGCGGCCAGCCCCGCCGTCCAGTCCTTCCGCAGCATCACCGAGTGAGGCAGCGCCCTGACCGGGCTGCCACACCCCCCCAATAAAGCAACTGAGTCGCTCAGCTCCGCCTTGTCCTGCTTATTCCCGGGATTTGCGCGCGGGTTGTTCTCGGGGGAAGCTGGGGTGGTGTGTCCGAGGAGACACAATAAAGACGCTCTTACACCTGCCAGGTTCAGCAGAAAGGAGGGAATAATAATGTTTATTATTGACATTTCTCACATTCATATACACATCCCAACTCCACAAGGGATTGGGGAGCATGTCACTTCCTTCTCCATCTCACTGGAGAAGAAAGGTGCTCATCAAAGTGGTCATATCACAAAAGGAATGAAAAACAGAAGATACCGTTAAGTAAACATTGGCTATTATTGACATGAAACTGTGAGAAAGAATCTGACTCCAAGGTTAAAAACAGAAGGCTTACAGAAAACAAGGCGACAGGGTGGAGCCTTCTCTGAGCAAAACACCCCCGCCAGCCCCAACTGCATCACTGGCACTCCCTTTCCTGTGTCTGGGAAGACAAAATAAAGACGCTTTCACACCTGCCAGGTTCAGCAGAAAGGAGGGAATAATAATGTTTATTATTGACATTTCTCACATTCATATACACATCCCACCTCCACAAGGGATTGGAGGACATGTCACTTCCTTCTCAATCCCGCTGGAGATAGAAAGGTGCTCATCAAAGTTCTCTTACCACAAAAGGAATGAAAACCAGAAAATACCGTTAAGTAAACATTGGCTATTATTTACACGAAACTGTGTGAAAGAATCTGACTCCAAGGTTAAAAACAGAAGGCTTAGCAAAAACCAGGGCAACAAAGCCCCACTGCTGCCCAAAGCGGGATGAGCTGCGAGCCAAGAATGAGCCCAGCACAAAAACAGGGGCAACACTTCCCCATGCCCTGCCCTCTGTCCCGCTGTTCCTTTAGGAAAAAGCCTTCCTGAAGCAGGAGCTTGTGCTCCAGTGTTTGGCCATTCCGATGGAGCAGTGGGACCACACATCCCTGGAAACCAGATTTCGGTGGTGGCACTGGATGGCAGCTCGGTTTGTCATGTCCCTGGGGAATCCCTGCCTGCTCTGTTGCTGCTCCGTGGTGGGTTGGTGTGTCTGGGAAGACACAATAAAGACGCTCTCACACCTGCCAGGTTCAGCAGAAAGGAGGGAATGAATGTTTATTATTTACAATCTCACATTTTTATACACGTCCCAACTCCACAAGAGATTGGAGAGCATGTCTCTTCCTTCTCAATCCCACTGGAGAAGAAAGGTGCTCATCAAAGTTCTCTTATCACAAAAGGAATGAAAACCAGAAAATACCGTTAAGTAAACATTGGCTATTATTGACATGAAACTGTGTGAAAGAATCTGACTCCAAGGTTAGAAACAGAAGGCTTACAAAAACCAGGGCAACAGTCACCCCCTCCCTTCGTCCCCTGCCCCGTTCCAGCCCNAAGGAGCTGCCAAGAGGGGCGGCTCCAGCCCCCTGGACTTCCCCCAGCACAAAGATGAGCTGAAGACTCGCCCTCCTCTTCTTCCTCTTCCTCCTCCTCCTGCTGTCACCCCCTCCCTTTGTCCCCTGCCCCGTTCCAGCCCTTCCCTGCAAACGGTGATGCATCTTCCGTCCCTCCTCCACTCCTCTCCACCACGGATCATCAGGATACAGAAATCCAGTAAAACGGTGAGGTTTCACTGTATTTTTCCCCACAATATTTCTCCAGCACCAACCAACCCCCAGCTCCAGCTCCCCTTTCCCTGCTGGCTCCTGACAAAGCTCTCCGAGGGCAGCAGCTTGAGCACAGCCTGGCTCCTGGTGTTTTTTGACAGTGAGCTTGTTGGTGTCCCTGTTGTGGATGGAAAATCTCCTGTAGGTAGGCGGGCTCCACCCAGTGCATTTCCAGCCATCTCCCACCCTGATTTTGGGGAATGTCCCGCTGTCCCCATCCCACACACCCTGCACTGGGTGGGTTTGGGATGCTCCAGCTCTGTGGCTGCTGGTGTGCCTGCCCCGGAGCACTGGAGAAGCCAGACCTGGATCTGATTTGCCCTCAAGGTAATGTCCTTTCCTTTCACCACTGATCTCCCCACTTCAAAAACCCAATTATCCCAAGCCTTCTCCCCTTCTCCTCGTCCTCCTGGCTCTCACCCTTGGGTGACCATTGTGTCCTCAGCATTTGCAACTGACACAAACAACAATAAACTGCTATTTGGGTGGGTTTTTTACCATTAGTTTTTATTTGATTGTTATTCCAGATGACTTTTTCCATCGGAGGCTGCCTGGCCACGGCAGCACACAGAGCAGGGTGCCCGTGGAGATGAGCGGGGAGCGCAGCAATCCAAGCCCAGCCCTGCTGATGCCGGTTTTTTCTTGACAGCTAATTTCTATTTCCCAGTATCAGGGGGTCTGCTCCAGTAATTGGCATGCAGATTGTGTCCGGTGGGCCTGTTAGACACGAGCAAAGGCTCTGCTGCTTGGAATAAGCCAACCCCAGGCTGATTGATGGGGTGTAAGGAGGTCATGGGGAGAGAGAATATCCAGATGCCCGCCTGCACACACCTACAAAATTTCCCATTCCATGTCCTCCCCCATCCCTACTTCATCTGGCAAACTCTATCATATTTCACTGAGACAAATTCCGCTCCATTTCTCTCTCTTTCCTTTTTTCCCTCTGAGGGAAATGTGATGGAACCTGCTCCTGGATTTAACGAGAAGATGGGGTGGCGTAACAGGAATTAAAGCAGTGCAAATGCTTCATTAGCAGGCCCAGATGTTAATTACACTTCAGAGATTAATTGGTATAAGGCATTCCTCTCCTCCATCATCTATAATCTAGTGGGTGTGTGAGGATTTTTGGACCCCCCTTCAGCCCTCCCGGTGCTGGCTGTGACCAAGGGGTGCCGGCTGGCTTGGAAATACTGAAGTTACTTTCATTTCCATCCCCTCGGTGCCCAAGGACCTGCTGTAATTTTTCTGTCTTTTTCTTCCTGTGCTGTTGCCCTGGTTTTTGCTAAGCCTTCTGTTTTTAACCTTAGAGTCAGATTCTTTCACACAGTTTCATGTCAATAATAGCCAATGTTTACTTAACGGTATTTTCTGGTTTTCATTCCTTTTGTGATAAGAGAACTTTGATGAGCATCTTTCTTCTCCAGTGGGATTGAGAAGGAAGTGACATGTCCTCCAATCCCTTGTGGAGTTGGGACGTGTATAAAAATGTGAGATATGTCAATAATAAAGATTATTCCCTCCTTTCTGCTGAACCTGGCAGGTGTGAGAGCGTCTTTATTGTGTCTTCCCAGACACACTGTGCCACTCTTCTCCAAAATTTTTCTCCAGCCGCTGGGGAAAGCAGGTCTGGATGGGATGGGGCAATGGTGGGAGGTGGCTCTGTGCTGAAGAAGGAAAGACTATCCCTCTCCGAGCTGGTTTTCCCCAGTGGATTCCAAGACATCCTGGTTCTTTCTCCTGCTCCTTGACCTGTCCTTGCTGGCCTGTCCCTTCCCTCCAGCTCTGGGGGCAGGTGGGAGCCTCAATCTGTCCCCGCAGCACCTCTACTGCTGAAATCTGCCCAGCTCTGCGAGGCAAACAGTCTCCAGTTTCTTCCCTTTTCCACCTTGGGCTCAGCCTGGTGAAATGCAAAAGCTGCTAAAAAGCTGAGGGGAGTTATTTCTCCGGAGGACAGAAATTATACGCTTGGAAATGAAGAATGTTCCTCTGAATGCTGCCAATTTTTCCTTCCCTGAGCTGCGTGGTGGTGGCTCAGGGTGGAGCATGGATGTTGCAGCACATATGTGGGATCTGGCCTGGAATTTGCTGCACAGCCCCAGTGGGACGCTCAAACTCAGCTCTGCCCCCACCCCAGATTCCTCCCGGGCCCTGACAGTGAGACAGAGCCACCACACTGGTGTGACACAACCAGCTCAGGCTCCCATTTTCTCCTTCTTCCCGAGGTCCTCAGAGCTTTGTGGGTCTTCCCTTGGTGTTGTTGATGGTCTTTTGTTGCCCTGGTTTTGTAAGCCTTCTGTTTTTAACCTTGGAGTCAGATTCTTTCTCACACAGTTTCATGTCAATAATGGCCAATGTTTACTTAACGGTATTTTCTGTTTTTCATTCCTTTTGTGATAAGAGAACTTTGATGAGCACCTTTCTTCTCCAGTGGGATTGAGAAGGAAGTGACAAGTCCTCCAATCCCTTGTGGAGTTGGGACGTGTATAAGAATAAGATAATGTAAATAAATCTATCCATTTTCCTCTTTTCTGCTAAACCTGGCAGGTGTGAGAGCCTCTTTATTGTGTCTCCCCAGACACAGTCTTTGGTCTCGAGGTATCAGCACCTTGATGCACTTTTGTTCTGCCAGCAAAGATCACTCCTGAATGAGAGCCACTGTCCTCTCCTTCCCATCCCTGGGAGGGCTCAAAGCGTGTGTGATGTGCCAGCTAGGGATGGAGATGTGGCAAACCAGAGCAATTCAAGGCCACTTTGGTAGGAGTTAAAGAAAAACAACATTTTCAAAACTCCAGAATTAATGGTTTTGGGGTTGCATGGAGAAAGAAGAAATGTTTAATCTTTTTGTTTAAACTTTCTTGGTTTTCGGTCTTGATTCTCAGTTCAGGGGTGGGCGTGGCAGTGCTAGGGGAACAGCTGGTGATCTTAGGGGACTTTTTCCAACCTAACAAATTCTACGATCCTGTGATTTCACAGTTCCATGATCCTATGATTCCACGGTTCCATGGTTTATGATTCTATGCTTCCATGGTTCTGTGACTCGGGGAAGCACTTCGTTGCTATCCGCTTCCCTTGGAGCCCTGCGACTTCAGATCCTGCATTTCCCACCACCTCCTCACTGAACCCCAAGTCCCTGAATCAGGGATTCAGCCTCCACCTCAACCTCTGCCTGGGCAGTCTGAAAGTCCTCCCCAGTGACTGTAGCCCCCCCACTTTGGTTTTGGCAAAAACACTTCCCAGGTGTTGTTTTATTTCTGTTTTATATGTGACTCACCCCGTGCATTCCCTGCTGGCCCCGGCTGAACTGTGGTTTCAGGATACTCCTTCCATCCTGCTCTGAGCCTGTTGCCCTGGTTTGTAAGCCTTTTGTTTTTAACCTTGGAGTCAGATTCTTTTCACACAAATTCATGTAAATAATAGCCAGTGTTTACTTAACGGTATTTTCTGGTTTTCATTCCTTTTGTGATAAGAGAACTTTGATGAGCACCTTTCTTCTCCAGTGGGATTGAGAAGGAAGTGACATGTCCTCCAATCCCTTGTGGAGTTGGGACGTGTATAAGAATGAAATAATGTAAATAAATCAATTGCATTTTCCTCCTTTCTGCTGAACCTGGCAAGTGTAAAAGCCTCTTTATTGTGTCTCCCCAAACACATGAGCCTATGGGGAAAGTGTGGCCCAGATCTGGGTGGGGAGCTTTGGAACTGGTTTGTATCTCTCACACACATATGCATGCCCTGGATGCGCCTCCATCAGTGTCTGGCCACTGTCACACACCTCGTGTCACCCAGAGGTACCGGGCTGGCTGTGTCCATGAGCGCTGCTGTGGGAGGGTGTTGCCCTGGTTTTTGTAAGCCTTCTGTTTTTAACCTTGGAGTTAGATTCTTTTTCACACAGTTTCATGTCAATAATAGCCAGTGTTTACTTAACGGTATTTTTTGTTTTTCATTCCTTTTGTGATATGACAACTTTGATGAGCACCTTTCTTCTCCAGTGGGATTGAGAAGGAAGTGACATGTCCTCCAATCCCTTGTGGAGTTGGGACGTGTATAAAAATGAGATAACGTAAATAAATCCATCCATTTTCCTCCTTTCTGCTGAACCTGGCAGGTGCGAGAGCCTCTTTATTGTGTCTCCGCAGACACAGGAGGGAGCTGCCTCTCCAGGATGTGTGTAGGGGTTTGAGGGATGCTGGCACACCAAATGGGGCTCTGATATTCCCTAGAACTGCGGAGGGGAAGGAGAGGAGAGAAAGAGGGAGAGAGCATCCCTCCCTGTGCCTGAGCCCAGCAGAGGGCAATAGAAGCAAGTGGAAGAGACGAGTCCTTGCGAGGGGTGTGCGGCAGGAGCGGGTTCCGAGGCAGAGGAGGGATGTCCAAGAGCACGTGCAGGCAGAAGGATGTGCAGGAGCGGGGAGTGTGCGCCCGGAGCGTGCTGCAGGGAGCAGGGCTGGGGGGATGCTGAAGGAGGTCGGAGCAAAACAGAGCAATTCAAGGTTATTTTGGTCGGAGTTAAAGCAAACTGACGCTTTCCGAACTCTTAAATTATTCGCTTTGGGGCTGGCTGGAGAAGGAAAGAGAAATGTTTAACCCTTTTGTTTAGACTTTCTGGATTTTAGGTCAGTTTTTACGAAAAACCCTGCATGGCTGAGCACCTCCAGTGGGCGATGCTGGGAGGAAAGGCTTTGAGAATTCCCGGCCCGGATTGTATTCCACCTGGTTAACTGTGTGACTGAGCCCAGCTCACTTTCTGCATCTCTTGGAAATCAAATTCCACACGTGCCTGGAGCCTTCTTTGGGTTCTGCCTGAGCCCTGGCAGGAGGGATGTGCTGGGCTGAGACTGGCACTGCCCACCGCCTCCCTTCCTCCCTGCAGGCGGAAAACCACGGCAGGCTGTGGAGGGAAGCAGCAGGGAAGAGTTGGGAACAACATCCCCTTCCACCTTCCTGCTGCTGGACCAGCTGGGGCAGAGCTTGGGCAGGAGCTTCCTCTCCTGCTCTCTCTTACTGCTGCCTGCACGCTCCCGCCTGGCTAAGCAGGTATTCCCAGCTGGATTTCCTAAATAGCCAAGTCACTTCCCTATGGTTTTTAAGCTTTTTTTTTACCCAAACTCTTTGGAGTCGCACAGGAATTTTTAACAAGGAAAGCTTTCCATTGCAGAAGCGTGATTCTACAGATGCCCTCCCAGCCGGGAGAGTGCATCTGCAGAGGCGCAGCTGGGAAGTCTCTCCTGGCAGATTCCCCCTGGAGACCTGGTATTTTTTGGGGGGGGGGAAACAACGATTATTTCAAAAGGAAGGGATGCAAACCCTGCGGCTGGGAGCTGCAGGTGGCAGGGAACAGGCACGATTCTGCCTGGATGCAGGATGCCCAGGAGGGCGGGACACCGCAGGAAGCAGCTGGGGGGGTAATTTGGGCAGAGGCTACCACGGTGCTGCTGCTGCAGGGTGAAACCTTAGGGAAGAAAAGAGGGTTTTTTTTGGAAGTCTGGCGTAGCTGCTGTTGAGCTTCTGCTGCTTGGACAGAGCACAACTGGGCTCTGGTCTTAGAGGAGCAGAAGAAAGCCAAGAAAGTCGCCCCCACTTTCTTCTGCGGAGCCCCACAGCTGCCTCATTAAACCCGTCCTTGCCGAGACGAGCAAGCAAAGTTATCTCCCGATCTACCTCCTCTTCTGCCACGCTTCCAGATGCTCCTTATCTCCTCTCACCTTCCCAGAGAGCCAGACTACTGGGGGCAGGGCCGGCTGCCCGCACTCCCCACCTGTGATCTCCCCGGCTCTTATCAGGCTCCATGAGTCCTGATCGAGCCCCTATCTCAAAGTCAAACGGATTTTGTGGCAGGGCTAGAGCGCCCAAGGTCGGGCGGTGGCGGGGAGGTTGCGAGCGCTCCGCTCTCCGCCTGCGCCCCCGCTCTAGCCCATTCCCCAGGTAGCGCCTCTCCCCGTTTATTCTCCAACATTATCAATTACATTTGGATTATTATTCCTCATTGAAGCCCAAGTGAGCCGCGGACAGATCTTTCCTAATGGAGAAACGTTACAGGCAACTTATTAACGAACAATGCATCATTAAGGGGGGAGAGCTTCAAAGGCTCCTCAACGCATTTCAAAGGACACAATGCAGAGGGGATCCTGCCGTCGCGTTTCTGGAAGACACGGGCGAAATTTGTTACAAGGAATAGACCGGGCCCAATGTAATTAACTAATTCTCGATCAAAGGGGTTTTAGAACTGAATGGTCAGGGAATTCAATTATGGGCTTCCTAATGAACCACTCTGTGCCAAGGCAGGGGGATGTGTTCTTCTGGAAAAGCAGGGCTGAGGATCAAGGCTAAGATTTCCAGGGAGGTTCTCCCGGGTGGATTTGGCGTGGGGTGACAGAGATCATTGAATCATGGAATCCCGGAATGGTTTGGGTTGGAAGGGTCCTTAAAGCTTATTTCATTCCAAAGTGCCATGGGCAGAGGCACCTTCCTCTAGGCTGGGTTGCAGCGAGCTCCATCTGCCACCATCCAGGCTCTCTGAGCTGGCCGTCTGTGTCCAGGGAGACACAATAAAGAGGCTTTTACACTTGCTAGGTTCAGCAGAAAAGAGGAAATGGAATGCTTTTATTTACATTATTTCATTTTTATACACGTCCCAACTGCACAAGGGATTGGAGGACATGTCACTTCCTTCTCCATCCCACTGGAGAAGAAAGGTGCTCATCAGAGTTGTCATATCACAAAAGGAATGAAAAACAGAAAATACCGTTAAGTAAACATTGGCTATTATTTACATGAATTTGTGTGCAAAGAATTTGACTCCAAGGTTAAAAACAGAAGGCTTAAAAAATTCCAGGGCAACAGCCGTCTGTCCTGAACATGTCCCTGTGCTAAGACATGTTGTTCCTCCCTCTGAGCTGGGGCAGATTCACAGCTCTTTGGAGCCAGAACTGATGGAAGGGGTTGTTGGATGCAGGAGGATGGCTGTGCCCGACCTGGCATCTCCTGATCCCCTCCCTGGAAAACCTGGGCAAGGGAAAATTCCTCCTTTGCTGCCTGAATCCAGTCTCTGGCAAAAATAGCATGGCTTTCTGCTCACGAAAGAAGCATCTTCCAGACTTCCACTAGTTTTCTCTTGTTATAGGAAGTTGATTTGCTCACTTTACAAAGGGAAATGTATTATGAATTTTCCCTTCATTCTCTTCCTTTTTTTGCCTCGTTTAACAACCGATTTGTGTGTTGCATGAAAGTTACACAGTTCTTTAGATGCGTTTGCTATTTTATTTTCTTTCATTCAAAAATATGTCAGTAATCTTTTTGTTAACATGAAAGATAAAGGATTAGTAATGCAAGATGCAGTTTTCTTGTAACCTTCTTGAAAGCAGACCATAGTTTCTTATCTGGCTCTAACATTCATTTTCCTGAAACGAAAAAAAGAAAAAGGACTTCTTAAAATGAAATAAACTCTATTCGATTCAGATGAGCAGCACCAGCAAAGGAATTTAATGCAGCTGGCAGAATGGAGCAGCTGCACTGAAGTTGTTCTGAGGACATTCCCAAGGAAGAGCCCACATGGTTCTTCGGGCTCCTGGGAAATGCTGCAGTAAAGAGAAATCCGTGGAATTGTGGAAAGGTTTAGCTTGGAGTAGGCCAGTGAGATCACTGATTCCAGATGCTCCCCCAGCACTGCCCAGGCCACTTTTAACCCCTGTCCCAAGGTACCACATCCACATGGCTTTCAAATCCCTCCAGGGATGGGGACTCCACCACTGCCCTGGGCAGCTGTGCCAGGGCTGGACAGCCATTTCCATAAAGAACATTTTCCAATATCCACACTATCCAACCCGAACCTCCCTGATTCAACTTGAAATTATTTCTTCTCATCTTATCAAGAGCAAACCTTGTGTTGACATCATGACATCTCCCAAGATGTGCCTGTCCAGGTGACTTTGGCAGATGCCATATTTGTCTTGAAGACATCCAGGATGTCCCAGGCTGGAGATGGGACAGCATTTGCTGGGCTTGGTGTGCACTGCAGATGCACAGAGGAGCTGCTGAAGAAACTGTGGCTGCCCCATCCCTGGCAGTGCCCAGGGCCAGGTTGGACGGGGCTAGGAGCACCCTGGGATATTGGAACGTGTCCCTGACCACAGCAGAAAGTGGGAGTGGATGAAATTTAAATCCTTCTCAACCCCAACCAATTCCATGACCGTGATTCTGCGATCTCCCACTTGCGGCTCATGAGCAAGCAGGGATTTACAAGACTTCTATCTCCTGGGAATTTATTTCACCAGCGTTGGGTCTCCAGGAGGCCCCACTTTGCATCACCTCGCCTGTCTTGGCACCTGCCCTCCCTGATGGCCAGGTGTGTCTGGGGAGACACAACAAAGACGCTCTCACACCTGCCAGGTTCAGCAGAAAGGAAGGAATAATGGACTTTATTGTTTACATTATCTCATTCTTATACACGTCCCAACTCCACAAGGGATTGGAGGACATGTCACTTCCTTCTCAATCCCACTGGAGAAGAAAGGTGCTCATCAAAGCTCTCATATCACAAAAGGAATGAAAAACAGAAAATACAGTTAAGTAAACACTGGCTATTATTTACATAAATCTGTGTGAAAGAATCTGACTCCAAGGTTAAAAACAGAAGGCTTAGCAAAAACCAGGGCAACAGCCAGGGACAGGGCTCTTGCTTTGGTCTGTGCAGGCTGGTGGTGGCAGCCAGGGAGGAAAGGATATGGGAAAATATCAAGGAAGGGAAAAAGAGAGATGGCGACAGTGTGAGGGGCTACCAGGGACCAGCAGGTGTTTGGGAAGAAAACAGCTTGATTTTTGTGGAATAGTTTGGGTTAGAAGGGACTTCACAGATCAACTCATTCCAAATTTGATGGAGTTGATTTCTTTGTCAATGCAGAAGATAACAGCAAACCCAGAGTGATCAGGGGCTGGTTGCCACAACACCAAAATCCTCCAGTCAGTAAAACCAGGACAGCAGACAGGGAATGCCACAACCCAGGAGGACAGGGGATCCATTGGGCACAGCTGGATGTCCCCTTGCCCTGCCCACCCTGCTGCTGTGCCAGCCAGCCTCTCCCACCAACCTGACAGCTCCTCAGGGGTAAAATTATTTTATAAACTGCTGGGTTTCTGTGACAATCAGCTAATGGGTGCTCAGAATCTAAACAAAGTATTTTCCCCTATCAGGTGGATTTGGTTATTATTGAGTTGGCCTGACATTTACAACTTTGTTTATAACCTGGTTTGCAGGGAATACTTTGTTTTGACCCAGAGAAACTTGATATTTTCTATTGCAGAGGGGAATGATGATTTCTGCCTCACACAAATGTGGATTGCAGGGCTTAAAAATTAAATAAAATAAAGAAAAGCATCATTGTGTCAGCTGAAATCTTTGCCTCCAGTGTTTAATGGGCCTCTTGTCCCGCGCTAACAACAGATCTGTGGTTTCATTTGTGGAAAAAGGGGGTTTTCATATCAAAGGAGCCTCCCTGCACTGACCCAGCCTTCCCTTCCCCCTCTCTGCCCCGGCACACATGCTATTTTAATATTTCATATATTTCATAAGCTTTTATGCTTCTAAAAGAGAAGTGAATTTGTGGAGAGTTGAGCTCTCCAGAGCTCTACTTCAGAGCCGGGAAGTAATTCAGGGTGAAGCCTGTATTAATCTCAGGTGAGAGAGATATTTAAATTCAGGCTACCAATGTGAATATAAAATGGGGATCTCTTTACAAAAATTTCAAATTGTAATATGCAAAGCTTAAAGAAAAAAAACCCCAAGGGAACAGCTTTCTTCCAGAACATTTTGTTCCAATCGTCATCTCTTTACCTTTTTTTTATTTAAAAAACCCTCCCTTTGCCATTTTGTATTTTTAAATTAAATCTCTCAGTTCTAAAAATGAAATTCTTTATTGCTGGGAGATGGTGATGGGGAAGGGGGAGCAGGATGTAAGTGCTTGGCTGTGAAAAATGGTGCATGGACCCAAATTTTAGCCAGCACAAAAGGAATAGTGACCAATGGGAAAATAAATCCCTGTTTCTTTGGCCCAAGGAGTGTGGGGCCACCTCCCCACTTGGGGGATGTTGCTTGATTCGTGTTTTTGAAGTGAAATCTCTGCTTGCAGGGAGGAGAGAGGCAGAAAAACCCTGTCCTTGCATCCTCCTCTCCTAGCACTGAGGAGCACTGGAATGAGCCAGCCCATCCCATCAGCCTTCTCCTTCTCCACAGATAAACTTCGGAGAGGATTTATGATCCTGGTCAGCAGCCACATTCTCCCAGTGCATTTTGGAAGGATGGGGATCACTTGCAGGTGTCTGTGCTGTGCCTACTGAGCCAGAATATCCCAAATCTCACGGGACCATTCCTGGGACAGCCCCGTGTTTGCATCCCTGGCAAACACCTCGGGCTGCAACCAGCTCCCAGGTCAGCAGAGCTGTTGACAAATGACATGCTGGTATCAGCTCTGTCAATTAATTAAACTATGCATTATGCTTATGAGAGTGATCTACTGAACCACTCTAGATTAAATGTCACAATTAAGTCTTTAATTTCTATTTAATAAGTGAGTTGTTATATATTAATAAAAAATCAATTAGCTGCTAATAGAGCATTGATCCAGGTACAATGAGTGTGTCAGGGAAATAGCAGGGCTGACACAGAAGGGGCTGGGAGATTCTGTGCACGATAAATTTACAACTAGGATATTAATAAATACAAGCTGGGGTGGGCAGGGGGCATCCAGGTGGGTTTGAGATATTGCTCCATGCATAAAACTTGGTTCTTCCCAGGCTGGC